>CM061541.1:119020398-119297898 GCA_030864215.1 Capsicum pubescens
TTGTGAAAGTATTAAATATAATGCTTTAACTAATGATTAATCCCATTTTTGATTGAATAGGATGAAGGGAAAAGGACTTAAATGCCCTTGGGAAATTAAAATCAAAATTAAAACTTGGAAATCTCGATTTTGACACCCGCGCGATGCAGTACAATTTTGTCGGGCCACTAGAAAAGGATGAACCCGAAATGAAACTCCTCCGCAATGCAGCGCTATCACGTTGCATCTCTGGAAACTAACGAGCCATATTTTACCCATCACCGAAATGTGATGAAACTGCGCCGCCTCACTGGAAAAGACGAGTGTCATTTTTTGGGTCTCTCAGAATGATCCAAAACTGATGGTCCCTCAGAATAAATTGAAACTGAAGGTCCCTCGGTTTGGTGATGTTATATGGCTTTATAGCACTTTTAATGCTTGAAACCAAGAAATATTCAAGTACTTAGGTGTATTTTGTTAGATTTGATGTGTTCTTGAGATGATTTTTTAGGAAACTAGGTTCATGGAGCTAATCGGAAAAAAATAGAGTTTAAAGCTGAAAATATGCCACCTATGGGGCATAGGTGCCACTTACTGGGCGTAGGTGGAAAAGAATGTGATAGAAGGTGAGATTTAGAGAGTGGAATTTTGGGACTGGCACCTACGACCCCTTACCTATGCCAAGTAGGTGCCACCTATGGCCCATTGGTTGGTTCGTAAATAGCTGCCAAATCAACTTTTTTGGATCGTTTTGGATTGAATTTCTAGGATTCACATACAATCTTTAAATATCCTTTTTACATTCTTTAGTTAGTTTATGCTATTGGGGTCTAGTTTACGCACTCTTAATATTTATAAATATATATTTGATTTTGAGATTTGATTTTCATCTTGGGATTATTGTATTCTTGATTTTGGTTGATTATTCAATTTGAGACTTTGAATTTTATTTATTAATTATTGTGAGATTGATTTATTTCTTTCAATTATGAATTTTATTGATAGTTGCACAATAATGAGCAGCTAATTCCCTTAGTTAGGGTTGTGGGAACCCTGACGGATTAATGAAGTAAGGGAAGTGTTTAATCTTTCTAGATTTTTGCTTCTGCATGTATTGTGGTGTTCTTCGTGCTTATTGATTTCTTAACGGTTTTAAACATTAGAATCTCTCCTACATTCACTACAATCTTAAGAGAAAGGTAGAGATTGACAAAAAAAGATCACATTAGTAATTTGAAGTTAATTATTGATATAAGCTAATAATCTTTATCTACTTAAGATAATTATCTTCATCTAATCAATTTAAATTGAGAGAAGATAGTTAAAACTAGGGTCCATGGAAAGGGTTTGTACTACAACACTCTAAGACTAAAAAAAGATGATTGAAATTCACCAAAGTGTGTCGAGAGGATTTTGTGATACATAACTTGCCAGATTCTACATCCATATAAGTTTGATAGTTGGATTTAGCATGATAAACCTACAAGGTTAGAAGCCACGGGGATCACAAGCCTGTTATTTGTTTTTGACTGTTTATAACCAAAAACATCTGAGTTTTTTTACTTTCTACTGTTCATATCAAAATCCCCCTATTTACTTTCTGTACTTTTTGGTGATTTCAACAATCTAGAGAGATATTTCCACGTATTCCCTGAGGATTTGACCCCAACCTAGTTGGGTTACTATATTTTGGCATGGACTACTTTATTCTCTTGGAAATGTAGCTTTGGGCGATATCAAAATTTCGGCGCCGTTGTGGGAGAATACGATTGTGAGTTATTTATTGAAAGTTGTTGAAGATTTTGAGTCTTATTTTCTTATATTTTACTACTCTTCTAGATATGAAATATTTACAAGAGGAAGGGTGGAGTGATGATGACTCTTTATTTATTAATCCTTACCCTTTTGATATAGTGCATTATTGCAGGAGTGTGATTGATATATTGTTGGAGCATAATGAGAGCATGCTAGACACACTGACACTTCTCACAAAAGAAAAAAAGGAATTCAGTTGAAAGGTTGATAGGTTTGGCTTGGGTATTCACAACTTAAAAGGAGATTTGAACACAAAGGTTGATGCATGTAACACCCAATAATTTATTTATGAGTTGTGTGAGGCTGACCAACTTCTTATAGGCCAAATTGAGGAGCTAAAATGGTAGGAGTCAACACTTAATCAAACTTTTGTAGATGTTGTCACTATTCAGAAGAGCACACTAGAGCTATGTGAAGATGTAAATAAAAATGCAATTCATGAATTGGGATGTATTAGACCTTATTTTAAGTATTTTCCACATTATGTTTGGATAGTAAGATATTAATCGAGCCATCTGAGCCTATGGAAGAGTGTGAAAAGGAGGAAGAATATATCTATATTCTTGAATTTGTTATGCTAAAATCAACAAACTACATTCCTCTATAAAGGGTCAAGAATTGCAATATACAATATCTATGGCTTGTTACCTTTATTTTCATACCACCTCCCCTGGGGCATAGTAGAAAATTAGAGAAAAAATAGGGGTGAAATTCATAAGTTCAAAGTGGAAGGAAAAATTGGAGGCCAACCTTTTAGCTACCTTGATGAAGTTTGAGTAATCAAGGTACTCGTATCATGCCGTGAAGTTAAATTAGGCATTGTATGGGAAAAAATCTATGGTTTTTTTGGTGAAGTCTAAGTAACCAACATAGCCACGTCATGTCGCGATGATAAATCAAGTGTTACTTGGGAGGCATCTCAAGGTATTATGTTATTTTTCCATTTGTGTTCATGTTAGTATGATAGACATTGGATCGATTCACCTATGGTGCCACAGGTATGTTCCTAACTCTATTATTTTATAGTGGTCTAATGCATTAAGGACAACTCATGATTATAAGTTGTGGGTGGGGCTGCTTGTGGGTCTAGATGTCCTCTTGGAATTTTTATTGTCGTGTCTCTTTTTCCTGAAGTTATGTTCTTAGTAGAGCCAACATGTTTAGGACATATTATGTTGTTTATGTTTAACTAGAAGAAAAATAAATATCTAGGGTAGTTGATGTACTTTGTTTTCATTTTTGAGAAAAATGATACCTCTCTGAAAAATTATGTTCTTGAACTGTGTGATGTGTATATATATGTCACCATTGTGAATTTCATTATGGCATTAAAATTAGGGACATAATTATTATATCTAACATTTGCATGAACCAGATAGGTAGTAGTTTGTGATACAACCCGGTGTTATGTGTATGTGAGAAACTACTTTATTCCCTTTGTGTGTTGAATCCAGAACTTGCTCGATTAGTCTTTCCTAGGTTATAGAATAGTCGGTTAGGAACGCATCATTGACCATTCTTAAAATTAGTCTACTTTTAGCCTAAATGACCTTCCAAAAGTGAATAAGTATCCCTTGATCCCTATTTTGAGCCTGTATAGACTATTTTCTTGTTACACCTTTCACCTTCCTATTTTTGTTACAATAAACCTATTTTGGCCTTAGTCCTTCTTGGACATTGTGCACCTCAACTTAGGCAAACCGCCTAAGTTGAGGATAGCTATTATAGGGGTACGTAATGTGAATTGGGAATGAAGAAGAGCAAATAAGAGAAAAAAAAGTAGGGTTGGGTGTGGTTGACAAAAGTAGAAATAAAAAAGAATAAAAAGAATAAATGAAACAACACCTAAACTGAATGTGCAATAAAAGAATAAAAAGGATAAATAAGGAAGGAATAAAAGAGAATTAGTTGATCAATGGACCCTAAAAACGTAAGTGTAGTGCTAAAGAGGCTTAGTCACTAAAATACCATATGTATCGTACCAGCCCATAAACCGATGTTATAAGCTAAGTAAAGTCCTATAGTGATCCTAACCAGATAGTCCAAAGGCTAAGGTGAAGAAAATAAGGGAAAGCCTATGGTATTCTATGCAC
Source organism: Capsicum pubescens (assembly GCA_030864215.1). Taxonomy (NCBI): domain Eukaryota; kingdom Viridiplantae; phylum Streptophyta; class Magnoliopsida; order Solanales; family Solanaceae; genus Capsicum; species Capsicum pubescens. The sequence continues at coordinate 119,024,286 of CM061541.1, forward strand.
ATTGTTGGAACTTCTTTATGAGTGTGAGTGTCTCATGATCATCCCTAGATTACCATGCTTGATTTAATTGAGTGAATGAGACTTCTCTATCGTGAGGGTGCATGGGTTGTGTTGCTAGCAATTTATTTGTTTATGGAATGTAACTTGTACATATGCATGATTGTTTGTTCCTAATGTAATGCCATAACTTGATTCTTTTGTGTCACATTGTTCTACCTTATAAATTCACAATTGGTTTTGAAATGTTAAAATTTGAGTGGCGGTAATGTTCTTGAGCTTAAGTTGATGATTGACTGCAATAGATATATTAGGTTTCTCCTTGTTAAGCGTTGTTGTGTGGTTTTGTTATTTTTATTGCCTAAGGACATGTAGACGTCTAAGTTTAGGGTCTTGATGTGCTATGGTGTCATAGAACTTTTGACACTAAAAATCAAGAAAGATATGCAAGTACTTAGCTGTGTTTTGTTAGACTTGATGTGTTCTTGAGATGATTTTGCTAGAAACTAGCTTCATGGAGCTAACCGAAACAAGATAGAGTTGAAAGCTGACAACATATCACCTACGCCGGCACCTACGTGGTGTAGGTGACATCTACTAAGAAAAAGTGGTAGCTTAAGTGATAGAAGTTGAGAATCAGAGAGTGGAATTTTAGGATTGGCACCTATGACCCCTCACCTACTGCAGTAGGTGCCACCTACAACCCGTATATGGGTTCATAGGTGGCCGAGGGTTTTTGTGTAATCTATAAATACCTTTTTGATGCTTTAGTTAGTTTATGCTTTTTGGGGCTAGTTTATGCACTCTTAATACTTAAAAAGATATATTTGGTTCTAAGATTTGATTTTGATCTTGGGATTGCTGTGTTCTTAATTTTGGTTGATTATTGAATTCGAGACTTTGGATTTTGGTCATTAATTATTGTGAGATTGATTTAATGCTTTCAGTTATGAATTCCATTGATAGTTTCACTATGATGAGCGGTTAATTCCTTAGCTAGGATTGTGGAAACCCTGATGAATTAACAAAGTAAGGGAAGTATTCAATCCTTCTAGATTATTGTTATACATGTAATGTGGTTTTCTTTGCGCCTATTGATTTCTTAATGGTTGCAAAAGTTAGGATCCAACAAATATTCACTAGGAACCTGAGAGTGAGGTAGAGATTAGGAAAAGAAAACCACAACAGTGATATGAAGTTAATTATTTTTATCTACTTAAGATAATTATCTCCATCTAATCAACTTGAGATCGAGAGGAGATAATTGAAACTAGGTTCTAAGGGGTTAGTACTGTGACATTGAGAGTGAGAGAAGATGAGTGTAATTCACCAAAGTGTGTCGAGAGGCTGTTGGTGATACATAACTTCTCAGATTTTGCATGCACAACAGTTTGATAGTTGGATTTAAAAGTAGACTTAGATACAAATGTTTAGGCGTGTAATGCCCAACAATTTAGTTATGAGTTGTGTGGGGCTGAAAAACTTCTTATAAGCCAAATTGAAAAGCTAAAATTTGAGGAGTCGACACTTGATCAAAATTTTGTGGAGGTTGTCACTCTCTAGAAGAGTACACTAGAGTTATGTGAGGATATAAATAAAGATGAAATTTTTGAGTTGGGACGTATTGTACCTCATTCTACGTATTTTTTTACATTATATTTGGGTATCAAGATATTAATCAAGCCATCTAAGCCTACAGAAGAGTGTGAAAAAGAGGGAGAATATGTCTTTATTCTTGAACTTGTTATGCCAAAATCAAAAAACTACATTCTACACTAAGGGCCAAGAATCTTAACACGCCATATCTATTGCTTGGTTCCTTTATTTTTATACCATCGCCCCTGGAGCATAGTGGGAAATTATAGAAAAACTTACGGGTGCAATTCATAAGTTCAAAGTGGAAAGAAAAATTGGAGACCACCTCTTTAGCTACCTTGATGAAGTCTGAGTTATCAAGGTACTCGCGTCGTGCCACTACGCTAAATCAGGTTCTTCATGAGAGGCAACCCATAGGCTTGTTGTTAAAGTTTGAGTAACCAACTTATCCAGGTTATGCCACGATATTAAATCTAGCGCTTCTTGGGAGGCAACCGAGGGTATTTTGTTATTTTTGCATTTGTGTTCGTGTGATTGATGTCAGATTTTCACATCTATGATACCACAGGTATGTTTCTAACTCTCTTGTTTGTATCGGTCTAATGCATTAGGGATAATACATGATTTTAAGTTTAGGGTGGGGCTGTTTGTAGGTCTAGATGTCCTCTTGAGGATTTTGTTACCCAGCCTATTTTCCCAGGAGTCTTATTCCTTGTAGAACTTGCATGTTTAGGTGGTATTATTTTGTTCCATAGTGTGTTATTTATGTTTAACTCGGAGAAAATATGTATCTAAGGTAGCTGATGTACTTTGTTTTGATTTTTGAGAAAAATGATACCTCTCCAAAAAATTTATTTTTGAACTATGTGAGTTGTATATGTGTGACCATTGTGAATATTGCGATGGAATTAGAATTAAGGACATAATAATCACAGCTAACATTTCCATGAATCAGAGAGGTTGTAGTTTGTGATGCAACCCTATGCTATGTGTGTCTGAGAGATATTACTTTGTTCCCTTTGTGTGTTGAATCCAAAACTTGCTCAACTAGTCTTGCCTAGGTTGTAGAATAGTCGGTTAAGAAAAGATCATAGGCAGTTATTGAAAGTAGTCCACTTTTAGCCTAAATTACCTTCCAAAAGTGAATAAGTATCCCTTGATCCCTATTTTGAGCCTATATAGACTATTTTATTATTACACCTTTCACCTTTCTATTTTTGTTACCTTGAACCTGTTTTGGCCTTGGTCCTTCTAGGACATTATGCACCTTAACTCAGGCAAATTGCCTAAGTTGAGGGTGTCTATCATAGGGGTGAGTAGTGTGAAATGGGTATGAAGAGGAGTAAATAAGAGAAAAGAAAATAGGTCTGGGTGTGGTAAAAAAAAGAAAAAATAGAAAAAAATAGAATAAAAGAAACCACACCCAACCTGAATGTGCAATAAAAGAATAAAAAAGGAGAAGTACGGGTGGACTAAAAGAAAGTTGGTTGATAAGTAGACCCCAAAAGTAAGTGTAGTGTCAAGAAGACTTAGTCACTAATGTCCATATGCATTATACCATCCCCCAAGTCTACATTACAAGCCGAGTAAAGTCATATTGTTATCCTAACATAACTATCTAAAAGTTAATGTAAAGAAAATAAGGTCAAGCCTATGGTATTCTGTGCACATTGATTGGAACTTCTTTGTAAGTCTGAGTGTCTCTTGACCATCCCTGCATTGACATGTATAATTCCATTGAGTAAGTAGGACTTCTTTGTTATGAGGGTACATGGATTGTGTTGCTAGCTACTTATCCGTTCTGGTAGTTTAAGTTGTTCTTATGCATGATTGTGTGTTGCTAATGTAATGCCATAACTGGATTCCATTGTGTCACATTGTTGTGCTTCATGGATGCACACAGTTTGTTTTGAAGTGTTAAAATTAGAGGCGGGGTATGTTTTTTTTTTTAGCTAAATTTGATGGTTGACTTCCATAGATGTTTTAGGTTTCTCTTGGTTAAGCGTCTTTGTGGTTTTTGTTTTGTTTTGTTACCTGAGGACATGCAAACGTATAAGTTGAGGGTTTTGAAGTGCTATGGTTTCATATCACTTTTGATGCTTAAAACCAAGAAGCATGCATGTACTTAAGGCTATTTTGATGGATTTGATGTGTTTTGGAGTGATATTGCACGGAACTAGGTATTTGAAGCTAACTGAAAAAAGGAGTTGAAAGTTGAAAAGTGAATACCTACTTGGTCACCTACTTGGAGTAGGTGCCACCTACCTGGAGTAAGTGATGGACCATAAGTATAAAAAACAAGTACAGATAATTAGAATCAGAAGTTTTGACCCTATTACCTACAACCAGGAACCTACTGGGCATGGGTTCCACCAACTGGGCGTAGGTGACCTAGCATAGTTGTTAGAAACTGAATTTCAAAGAGAAAAAAATTGGGCAACACCTACGGCCCGTTAGTGTGGTCGTTGACTCACTTTTCCTAGATGATTTTGGATTGATTTCCTAGGATTTACTGTAATTTATAAATACCCTTTTGACATTTTTAGCGAGGGGAGGCTCATATATGCCCTTTGGGGCTAAGTTTATGCTCTCTTAATACTCATAAACATATATTAGATTCCGATATTTGGTTTCGATCTTAGGATTATTGTGTTCTTGATTTTGGTTGATTATTCAATTCGAGACGTTGGAATTTATTTGTTAATTATTGTGAGATTGTTTTAATGCTTTCAATTATGAATTCCATTGATAGTTTCACAATGATAAGCATCTAATTCTGTTAGCTAGGTTATGGGAACCCTAGTGGATTAACGAAGTAGGGAAAGTGTGCAATCCTTTTAGATTATTGTTGCTGCATGTATTATGGTTTTCTTTGTGCTTTTTGATATCATAACAGTTGAAAAATAGTAGTTGGAGGTAGTTGTGCTCTATGTACAAGGACTGAGATTGCCGGATCCTTGATCAAGATAATATCTGCAGTACTCGTCACCTCAATCCTATGATCAACATTGGGAATAGTTGGAACGCTTGATGTATCACATAACTGCGGGATCAGATAAGGAAAAGGGAGAGTGTTGGTCTCACCGAATGCTCTGACATAAATCTCCAACTAATTTAGCACAACAAAATCTATATCATAACCAACAGCAAGCTGCCATCTAATATGGCTCTCTCCCATGTAAGTATGTTGTCCGACGATGCCGGATTCACCTTGAATCGTACCACAGTCCACCAAAATTTTGCCATAAAATGCAACGCTATCTTCTTTATTTCCCCTTTCCCTTTATCTAGGGGGCATCAATGCCTAATATAGGAATCTGAATGGCTATCCACCTAGCTAAGTTAGGCCTACCATCTGAAATCTATATCTCTCATAGTGCATCTATTCCGCGCCAATCTCATCCTATAATCAAATTTTGTTGTCGATATCGGTGCCATATAATACGACCCAAACAATACTTGATGGATAAATGTTACATAAATTCAACTCTAACTCCTCTAACTAAAGTATGGTTCAATTGGGGCATCTCTATATCTCTACCCTCATACGGGGTAATCAGATAAATTATGAGACGTAAGAGGCATAAAACTCCAGAACTAGGGCCAGACTGTATAACCTTGGGGCCTAGTTATCCACCCCAACTGGTATTTATCAAAAAAGGCCATAGGTTTGGTGCTATTTATTTCCCCATCAAGTCAATCCTCCTCTATAGTGCAATACTTCTCTTCGGATGACCCTACCCAGTCAGGACACAATCCCTCTAAAAAATATGTTGCAACCCCTCTACACACTATCTCAGAGAAATATGGAATCAGATGCTTTGTCAATATATGGTAGAATAGGTGGCTATTTATCCTCCTACAGAGTTGGTGGAGCATCTTGTATCGATAATTATTAAATATTAAAGTGGGACCTGAGTTTTACCCTCCTCATACTGGGTGCAATTGCTCCTGAATCCAACTGACTAACTGACTTGGATGCACCCTCCAACACCTTCTTAGACTGGTAGCTGGGTGCACCCTCCTCCTCTATAGAACTAGACTAAAACTTATCCCTAGAGATAAATTGTGAATCTACCTCATCCTCTTTTTTTTAGATTGGGAAGAGTGCAGTGGTGTCTTACTCGTATTCTTCATACGAGGTCCTATCCTGAATATCGAGGATGATGAAGGTTGAGCCCCTACCTGTGGTAATGGTGGGGTCTGTGTGGGCTGAGCAACCAAAGTAGCCAACACTACTGCAACTATAGCCTATCTTTAAGCTTTACCCCTAGTCTATCTCGAGGCTAATGGTCTATCTTGGCTCATCGGATACTCTTCCACTGAGCCACTCCTCTCTGGAGACTCATCTCATAGCCTCGATTTTACTCCATTCTTTTGTGTTGCTTTTGATTCCATCATACCTAAAAAAGTAGTTGTTAGTTCTTGAAACAGAAGAAGGGAACAAAAAAGTTGTAAAAAAATCAGAATACCTAGTATAGGGTACCTATGACCCCACCTACGGGCCAAAGGTGCCACTTAAGGAGGTCGTAGGTACCTTTGTAAGTGTCAAACAAAGCATAAACTTTAAGGCTTCAGGTATAACACCTATGGTGGCACTTACATGGCTCGTAAGCACTGTGTAGGTACTCTCCTTATGGAACTTTAATTTTTCCCAAAATTATTTTTATCCCATATAATGTATTTTGTATTTTTAAGTCAAATTTCGTGCACAACTACATATATCAAGTTAAAATTTATAGGTATTGCACAAGAATTTTGGATTTTTATCTACTTATTCACTTTCACTTTTGTAAAGGACATGATCATAGGCCATTCTTGATTTAGTCCACTCATAGCCTAAATAACTATTCAAATGTGAAAAAGTATCCATTGATCCCTGATTTGAGCCTACATAGGACTATTTTCTTGTTTCACCTTTCACCTTCCCAATTTAGTTACAATTAACTTGTTTTGGCCCTGGTCCCTCCTTGGACATTGTGCACCCCAACTCAAGCAAATCACCTAATTGAGGGTGTTGATGTGTCATGGTTTTATGGTACTTTCGATGCTTAAAATAAAAAATATGCAAGTACATCTGTCTGTTTTGTTAGATATGATATGTTTTTTGTGTTTATTTTGCAGGAAACTAGGTTTTGGAGCTTAAAAGAAGAAAAAGAGCTGAAGCTTGCAGAAGACCCTACTTAAGGTACCACTTACTACCATCGTAAGTGGCCTCGTAAGTATTAGAGGGAATTATTCTGAGAATTTGAAGGGTCGTAAGCGCCATTTACAACTACTGTAGGTATCAGAAGGTAAAGATCTGAGATTCTAAAGTTTAAAGACTTGTCTGACAGTTACGAGGATGCCACTTATGGGGCGTAAGTACCACTTATTCCACCATAAGATCCATCATGGGTAGCATCCTGCATCTTGTTGAGTTTTCTGACCCTTATGACCCACCTAGGGGTCCATAAGTACCACTTACTACCCGTAAGTGGGTCCTTAATTCGTCACCGACCCAGTTTTACTTATTCATTTTGGTTAGAATTTTTTTGGTTTTGATGTAATCTATAAATACCCTTTTGATGTTTTCATATTAGTTTATGCACTCTTTATATTCACAACGTTATGTTGATTCTAACATTTGACTTTAGATCTTGAAATCCATTGTTCTTGATTTTACGATTGATTTTTATTTTGACATTTCGAGTTTTGTTCTTAAATTACTGTGAGATTATTCTTATGCTTTCTTTGATGAATTCAATGGATTTTCTTGCAACCATGAGTGGATAAACTACCAAACTAGGGTTGTGGGAACCCTAATAGAATAATGACGTGGAGGAAGTTTGAGTTCCTTATAAAGCATTATTGATGCGTGTATTGTGATCTTATTTGGTTTGTTTGCTTTCTTAACTATTGCAGAGGTTAATAACTTGCTTATATTTGATATCATCTTCACAACAGAGGTTTAGATTAGGAAAAAAATATTGTAACAATAATTTTATGCTACCAACCCTCGTCTAATTAGCTTGACATCGAAAATGAGCTAGTTAATATGGGATCAAAGACAAGGGTTAGTAAGGCGACACTATGAGACTCATAATGTGAAGAGTGAAATTCACCAAAAGAATTCACAAAATGGTTGGTGATGCATATCAGATTCTGCATACAGGGCATTGAGATAGTTAGATTAAGCACGATAAGTCTATAGAGTTAGAAAGTCGGGGGGAACACAGTCCTAGTATTTATCTTAGATTGAATTCAACCAAAGAGACCAAGATTTGTTACTAATTGATACCGTTCTCACCAAATTACCCCCATTTGCTTTTCTACATTGTTTTGGATCCTTCAACAAGTTTGAGATAGATTCAGCCTATTCCCTGTGGGCTAGCCCATAACCTTTGTTTGGATTCTTTATTTGACATCGACCACATTATACTTCTTAGAGGTGTAGTTTTGGGCGACATCAAATTTTCCAGGTGACCCAGTTAAGAATAATGCAATAAGTTCAAATTTTAACCATTCTAGGCTCCCAACTATAAAGACTTATGAGATTCACTCAATTATCAAGATTATTTAAGTACCAACTCAAGTTCTTTGCTAATAATATAATTTATAACCAGTAGGAGCCAAGAATATTACCTTAGTTGCCGATGAGGGAATTAGAAAATTGAATAAACCTAATGAAACCCTAAATTTTGTACTCTGTGTGTGCAAGTGAAAAAATAGTGGTAGTTTCTTTGCCTTTATAGTGAGAAGAGGAAGATGGAGAGTTTGAATTTGAGTGGGAAATTACAAAATCTGAGAAAGTTAGGAAAATAGATTGGGGTTTGGGGTTTTAAATGTGATGGTCAGGTCGGGTCGGATTGGGTTAGGTCTCCTAAGCCCAACCCAATTTTCAAAAATCAACCCAAAAATTTTTGGTCACTTACGGTGCGTAAGTGGTCTATCATAAATAACCATTCAATTTCTGATTTTCACTTCGATTTCAATGACCCGACTTGCGGGGTCATAGGTTGTACTTATGTCCCTTTTAAGTGTATCGTAAGTCAACTTGTGGTCCATAAGTACAACTTCAGAGACCCTAAAATCGTCAAATTTTCACTCTAACACTTGCTGCACCACTTACATAGCGTAGGTGGGACTTACGACCCTTGTAAGTAGGTCAATAAATCCCCTTATTCGAACTTGAAATAATTTTGCATTTTTTACCAGCTTCTAGGTGTTTTCTCATGCTTTAAACCTACAAAATGAAAACAAAGTGAACATTAAAATATTAGGTTTCCTCCCGACCAGCACTTGATTTAACATCATGGCATGACATGGCTATGTTGGATACTCATACTTCACCAACAATCCCATGGGTTTTCTCCCATGAATCACCTATTTACCATTGCGACACGGCTTAGTTGTCTTGGCTACTCAGACTTCGCCAAGACTTACATCAACACAAACATTCACTTTATTAGTATTTCCTATACAGTGCTTAACACGCTACCCGTTAACCATAAATGGGGATTCACCATCTCATTTCAACTCAATAGAACCAAGAGAGAACACTCTAAGCATAGTGAATGGTCCACACCACCTAGACTTCAACTTGCCAAGAAGCAAACAATGTCTCAAATTATACAATAAGACCATATCACCAGGCTTAAACACTTTTTTCTTGATCATTTTGTCATGATACAAATTCATCTTCTCCTTGTAAAAAGATGGCCTCGCATAAGCTCAGGGCGATAATTCATTCAACTCACTCACCTTGCTCAACCTCAAATTTTCTGCATCACTCAAAATTGAGGTTTTTCAATGCCCATAGTGCTTTGTGCTCAAGTTTGACTAGCAAGTGGCATGCCTTTCCATACACAAGAGATATGGAGAGGCACCTGTGAGGGTTTTAAAAGTTCTTTGGTAAGATAAAAGTGCATTGTCTAACTTTTTTGACCAATCAGTTCAGTTGGCATTCATAGTCTTCACCAATATGGACTTAATCTTATGATTGGAGACCTCAACCTTCCCTCTCATTTGTTGATGGTAAGGTGTTTCTACCTTATGCTTGACACCATATTTTTTGAGCAGGGACTTAAAAAGACAATTATAGAAGCAGGACCCACCATCACAAATAATAGCGCATGGAGTGCCAAATCGAGAAAAGACATTTTTGTTAAAGAATCTAGTGACACTTCAACCCTCATTGTTGGGAAGTAAAACCGCCTCCACCACTTTAAAACTTAGTTGAATGCCGCTAGTATACTTCATCCCATAAGAACTCACAAATAGACCTATGAAATCAATCCCCCAACATCAAACAACTCCAACTCTAAGATAAGTGTCATGGATAGTTCATGTTTCTTCTCTAAAAGCTTGTATAATAGATTAGCAATTTTAGAGAAACCCTTGGTGAACCTCTTATAAATACTAGCATGACCCAAGAAACTTCTAATACCTTTAACAAAAACTGGTGGAGCTAATTTTTCAATCACCTCTGTTTTTTTCCTGTCAACCTCAATACCCTTTTTTAAAATCTTGTGTCCGAGAATAATCCCTTCCATTACAATAAAGTGGAACTTTTTCGAATACAAATCCAGGTTGCACTCCTTACATAGCTAAGTGCATTGGTCAAATGGTCCAGACAATCATCAAATGAGTTCCCAACTATTAAAAAATCATCCATGAAGAGCACAATAGTTTTCTCTACCATATCAGAAAATATTGACATCATACAATGCTGAAAGGTGACAGGAGCATTGCAAAGTTCGAATGACATCCTTTTGAATACAGAAGTACCATATGGTCATTTAAAAGTAGCTTTATCTTAGTCTTTGAGCGTAATATAAATATAATTATACCTTGAATAACTGTTAAGAAAATAGTTAACCTTTGCCTACAAGTTCATCTAATCCAAAAACAACATAGAAAAATGGTTCTTTTGTGTCCAATTGTTCAACTTTTGGTCACATAGGCACCAACTCATTTTTATCGTTTGGGACCACAGAGATCCCACCCTTCTTAGGTATATACTGGAGCGATCTCACTCACTTTCTATCCTAAATGAGATAAACCATGCCTGTATCTAACTACTTGGTAATCTTTTTCTTTACCACCTCTTGCATAGATGGATTCAAAGAACGTGGGTGCTCGATGCTGGGAATATAATTTGGTTCAAGCTGAATTTTATGAGTACAAATCCATGGTGGAATCCGTGAAGTATCTACAATAGTCTATCCAATGGCCCTCTTAAATCTCTACAAGATTGAAATTGATGCCTCAACTTGTGTATCCACCAAATCTGCTGCAATAATGACCGGTAAGGTATTGTCAACCCTCAAAAATTCATATCGCAAGTAAGAAGGGACGACCTATAATTCTAATATCGATTGCTCCACAATAGATGGTCGAGCTGGCAAAGTTGACCTATTCTTTAAGTCCAGATCTATATTTTTGGGTGTATAAGAATAAGAACCTCAACCGTAGAGTGCGCTCACCATCTCATCATATTCATCAATGCTGTCATTGTCAAAGATTATGATCACCATATCTAGTTCCTCAACACCAAGTCTTTTCTTAATAGGCACACTCACTACATCATCCTTAACAATGTCTATCACAGATACCACTTTCATATATTTTGGCTGCCGCATTGACTGACCTACATTAAAAGTAACCTGTACATCATTGAGACTGAATTTTATTTGTCCCATCTCTATATCAACAATTCCTTACCTGGCATTAGGATTAGGGGAAAAAAAATTATAGCTTAGCATTTACAAGAACTGGATAGGTAGTAGTTGGTAATATGACTTGTGCCATGTATGTGTGAGATACTTACCTAGTTCTCTTTGTGCATTTAATCCAGAACTTTCTTGGTTAATCTTCTTAAGGCAAATCTCTTGATTCTTTGAACCCTTAACCAAATTATTCAGCAATGCTTCCATCCTAGAATTAGTTTGAAGGTTCCTCAGAGGAATATTTGCATCACTCTTCTCCTTATAGTCATCCTTGGACCTTTAGTCACCATCTCTCCCTACTCCAATCCTTATATTTGTCCCCATAATAGTTCTAACATTGATTATCTTACCTCATATTCCAAGTGTCTTGATTAGATTCTTGGACCTTGGTTTAAAAACCCACCATCTCCCAATCTAGGTACTTCACCTCTTCCTTGATATCTGAATTATACAACTTAGGAGCTTTACTTTGTGTTCCACTACACTCATCTTTTCTAAACTCAAAGTAGTGAATTGATTAGTCAACAACCCAACCTTCTTCCTCAGCTGTGCAATCTCTTAAGCCACTATATTATCTACAATCCTTTTCTCACTAGAAACACCAATAGCATAAGTACTGGCTCCTCTTTTAGCCTCCCGAGTATACCTCCCTTGGTTGGTCATAGAGACCTGGTATAAAATTACTAAAGCTGACTCCTAACGAAGGCTCATAAAATCTCCACCAGTAATAGTATCTACAACGACTTTGGTATTGGTACTCAGGCCTCAATAAAATATTTTAAGCAAATTCCTTCCCAAAATCCTGTGATTGGGCACCATTAACAATTTCTTCTTGAACCTCAACCATGCCTCGTAAAATGGTTTAGAATGCACTTGCTTGAAATTACAGATCTTATCTTCCAACTATAGCATTCTAGAAGGCAGGAAGAATCATTCCAACACTTGCTTTCACAACTTATTCTAGTTAGTGATGGACCCACGAGGTAGTTACCCTAGCCATAGTGTCACTTCACCTGTTAGAGAAAATGAAAACAATCTAAGTCTCAAAGTTTCTTGACTAATCCCAGGTAAATTATAAAAAGTAAAGATTCCTACAAAATTCATGATGTGCTTATTTGCGTCTTCAGTCGGCAAACCAACAAACACACCTTTCAAATTGATTAGATGAATGACTAGATTTTAAGCGTGTCTGAGTATTTTGTAGAGTACAAGTGAGAGAAAAGTGGGAAATGGGGTATGATAAGCAACTTAGAAGACTAAGAGACAAAATATGAAAAGTCAAGCCGTCTTTTTAAATTCCCTCAACTTCATCAATATAGTAGAGCATCACCTAAGTGATCAACCGTGCGCCAAATTGACTGAGCATCACAAATGTGAAAGTTTCCACAACTTTGAGATTTTCTTGGGCAAGAAATTTTGCCAATGGACAGCTGAAAACCTCACTCAATGCCAATCCACTTGTCGCAGAAATTAACTGAAAAAAGTGGCAAATTTGGTACCACGATGATAGAAGTCGATACAAGTTTGTCATTGAGGCACTTGAATGCTATCACACAATCTTCATCAAAGTCAAATTTATCTTATTTTTATGAATCTTAAACATCGGATATGCTATCTTGGAGAAATCAATGAATCATTGATGGAATTTGACATGTCCTAGGAAGCTTCGGACACCCTTAACAGAGATCATAGTGGCAAAACTTGGAAATTACTTTGACCTTGGGTTGGTCAGCTTGTATTCCTTGGACTATTACCTTGTTCCCTAGTACAGTCTCTTATTTTACTATGAAATAGCATTTCTCCCAATTTAGCACTAGGTTTCTTTCCATACACTATTGAAGAAATTTTGCCAAGTTCTCAAGACAGTCCTCAAATGTCTCCCAACTACCAAAAAGTCATCTATAAAAACTTCCATTGTGTCTTCCACCATGTCCAAAAATATTGATAACATGGATTTTTGAAAAGTGGTGGGGGCATTACATAATGTAAAAGGAATACATTTGAAAGAAAATATACCGTACGAATATGTAAGAGTGGTTTTATGTTAATCTTCAAGGATATGGAGATTTGGTTATCTATATTACCCATAAAGAAAGAAAATACCAACCCCACCCTACCAAAAGATCTAGCATTTGATCCATGAAAGGCATAGGGAAATGTTTTTTCTATCCGTGAGTTACGTTTTGGTAATCCATGCATACTCTCCTTCCCGTAACCATCCTAATGGGATAAGTACATTTTTCTCATTGTAAATCATTGTAGTTCCACCCTTATTGTACACACATTGTATCGGGCTCACCCAAGTACTATCCAAGATGGGTGAGGGTTTAATCTTCTTTGATGTTCCATACTTGGCACATATTTGGCCTCCAACTTGATTTATGAGTGCATATATAAGGAGGGATCCAAAAATGTCTGCTATAGTCAATATAATAGCCCTTATGATTTCTTCAATAACGATTTCACTAACTCGGCTTGCCACAAAAACAAATCTGCCACAATAATAAAAAATAATATATTAGCTTTCCCAAAAAACACTTAACAAAGGTGAGGAGGAGTGGCTTAAGTTCAAGTTGTAGAGGCTCCTTTATTGATGGATTAGTAGGAAACCTCTCCTGGTTCTTTAGGTCTAGGTCAAGATTATGCAAATTCTTATTGTATGGACAAGGGCTAGTCAAAGAAGATACAACATCATCATATTCATCAACGTGTTCACTCTTGTAGTTCTAGAAGAGCACCGCTAATGTCTCACTTATAAATTCCACCTCCATTGCATTGGCAACCTTATCATTACTAACATTAATCACTTACAGAACTTACTAATTTCTAGGTTGCTTAATAGACTTCCATATGTTGAAGGTGACTTCATTACCGTTGACCCAAAATTTTAACTCCCTACATTCCATATCAAGTAAGTGCTCTTTTGGAAAGAAGGTCCTGCCAAGAATATCGAGGACTTTATACTCAATTTCAAAATACAAAATAACAAATTTTGTGGGAAATATGAATTGATCAACACGAATAAGTACATCATAAAGTACTCACATCGATTGTTTTATGGGTAAATCGTCCATCAAAAGCTTCATAGTGGTGTCCATGGGAGTTCCCAAGCCAAACTTTTTTAACACAACCATGGCATCAATTTATACTTGACCCTAGATCATATAAGTCCTTACTGAATTGGTAAACACCAGTAGTACAAGGAGTGCTAAACACCCCTGGATCCTCCTTCTTCAGTATCACGTTACTAGACATTATAGTACTATAATTGTGTGGCACCTCAATCATTCAAAATCCATGATTAGTTTTTTGGTTACCAAGACCTTCATAAAATTGGAATAATCGGGCATTTCAATCAAGGCATAAACCAATAGGATATTCACAGATAATTTTCCAAACTTAAAGAAAAACTTCTTGAATTTAGTGCCATCATCCTTCTTCTTGAATCTTTATGGGAAAAAAGGATGTATCATGATTGTTGGCTTTGAATAAAGCTAATATTCATCCAATTTTGAGACATTTTTGTCAACCACTTATTGTTTCTCTCATTCATAATCAAATCCTTAACTTCTCCTGACTTTTTAGTATTTAATTTTTTAGAAAGAAAAATTTCTTCATCCGACTTGTCAACCCTTTTTCTCTTTACACTTGCTTGTTCTTCGACTACCTTATCATTGGGACTTTTTATGGATCAGATACCTCACCACCAATAGCCTTTACACTCTTAATGATGTTGTACATACAATGAGCATCATTCTTGGGATTTCTAATAGTGTCACTAGGTATCCCCTTTATTTTGTCTAAAATTGAGGTGAACTGAGATTTGGATGAATTAGGTCTCAAGTTTATTAATAGGAAGTGAACATTTGGTTTGATTAATAAAAGTTACTCTTTACTTACCTTATCATCTTACCACTCCCTTTAACTCCCATAAGAATTCTAGCAAGCACATCTTTTTTTTTATAGTTTTTTAAACCAACCAAAGTGGTATATTTTCTCTTTTATCTATCATGAGGGGGGGGGGGGAGAATTACTAATCACAATCATGATTCTTTTTTTTCTAATCACAATCTCTTTTTTTTTTCTTATCTCTCTAATATCGATACTTCTAATCTATATCCCTATCTTTCTAATCTTGATTTTTATTTTGCCTTTGGTAGGTATATCGAGAACCCAATTTGGTTCTATAAGAATTGGATGACTTTATTGAATAAATTGGATCATCATATTTATGTTCTCTAGTTCCTCTTTAAGTTACAGTGTTAATCTATTTTAGGGTTAACCCCATAACATGCTTTGTAAAGAGGTCTATTTTGCATCATGATATTTTTTGTTTTTTAATATCTTTCCTCTTACTCTTTTCCTATATTATTGGCTTATATAGGACACAGAAGGAGCCCTTATGACCATATTTACATCTAGTGTGTTCCAATCTTTTTTTTGCTCTGTTATTTGGTCTAGAAATCCTATATCCACACCGAAGGTTTGATTTATTAAAGCTCCTCCAGCCATAATATCCACTATGGTTTTATTCAATGAGTCTAAAAACTGATAAATATTTAAAGCAACATCGTATTTTCCATTTTATTTTTGGGGTATTGAAGCAATTTCTTCTTGAATCTTAGACACGTTTCATGAAGGGCTTTACTGCTAGCTTGGCAGTTGTTTGTAACCTCATTCGAAGTTGAATCATAGGTGATAGTGGGAAAAATATATCTAGGAAATCCTTCGTCGATTCAACCCAAGAAGTAAAGTAGCCTACGAACAACTCCTCAACCAAACCACTGCTTCTCCGATCACAGAAAATAGGAAAAAACTCAAATAAATGGATTCTTGAGAGATATTTGTAATCTAAAATAGACTAGAAATATTTATGTAATTCTTCATGTTTATGCTTGAATCCTCATGAACTTGATCTCCAAATAACAACTTTTTTTGAATTAGATAAAGCATAACACTAGTGACTTGAAATGTCACATTGCCTACCACTGGGAGTAGACAAATGGCACTTGCCCTGCTGACATCTCTCAATTGGCCCTCATCTTCGAGGTTTCCATCAAAAGTCTTGGTATCACTAGCATTCTGACTCATTGTACCTTTTTGGATCATATTATAACCTAAGAAAAATAAAAACAACGAACAAAGTAAATTCAAACTATGTCTAACACAAATGATTAAATTCAAACTATGGCTAACACAAATAATTCACAACACTAAAAAAATAAATGTTAACTTTCATTCTGTTGAAATGGTGCATTTTTTATAATGTTAAAATACACTCTAAAAAGGATGTATGCGATCATTATACTATATATAATCGAACTCTTTAGTTACGGATCCCACAAGGAATGAAGGAGATGGCTTCATATTTGAGTATAATAGGTCACTAGGAATGTTGACTCATAATGTGTAAAATGTGATGAAAATAAAATGAGAAGATTTTATTTCAAACATTTTAGTATCCAATTTATCAATTGCGAGCTTGGTTTGTAAAATGAGTACTAGAGGTTTGTAATCAAAGGTTAAAGTCACTTGGAGTTATGCCCTCATGATTGTGAGTACATGCATGGGAATATGGACATTTACAAAAATTTAACTAATTGTTATGGGTTGGCTAGCTCTTAGGTCTTAATGCTAATTTTCAATAAAATATTAAATTTCACAAGTAGGTTCTTTTGAAAAACTCACAAGTGTTTCTTCATAACCAACCTAAAACCTCAACTTGATAGCCTTATGTCTATGATCTACCATTAAATGATCAAAATCAAGTTATTTCTTACCACAACTCCTCACACTCATCCCCTTTATCAAGGATGATAAAAGATCTAGGATCAATTAGAGTTTGCAAGATCCATTTTAGATTGATAACATAGAGTAAAGGTAAAATCCATAACAATTAACTAATTAAAAAACCAAATAAACACTACCCAAGCATAAATCACTACTCTATCATACATATCCCCATGTTGGTAATTTAGCTACAAATAGTGAGAAGAAAAGGAACTATAACTATATATGATTGAATTCTTCCATTGAATCCAAATATTCACAAGTGAAATACAAATTCAAAGAAAAGAACAATCAACAAACTAAATTCCAACTTAGGGCTTCAACTACAAGATTTTAGATATTAAACTAACAAAATATAGGGTTCCAAGTTGCCAAAAAACCTTTTATTGCTGAAGAAAAATCAAGCCAGGAATGTACAGAAATGCCACAATGCTCTCTTTAGATAAGGGACTTTGGCAACACCAAAATCTACAGTGATACACTGAAGTGCCTATTGATCGCCAAACTAGTATTTACTTTAAGCATCAGTGATTTGTGTCAAGTGAGTTTGGCAATGAACTCATGCTTCACTAAATTATTAAGAATTATACCAAACTTCTCTTCTTCATTGTTTCTTTTCTTTTTTTGGAACTTTGAAAATCTATTAACTTAGGCGATGGGACCTCTATTTAGGCAATAGACTGGCCATTTTGGTGATATGCCAAACTCCTTGGGTGATCCTTTTTTGCATATTTAGCACCAACCCTCTATCTTTTTTCTTTATTTTGCTACAACTCCTGGATTGAACCATATAAATAAACCAAAATAACTTTAAAACTAACTTAAATTGGCATTAAGGACTTGATTTCTCTATGTTTTTAGGCTAAATGAGTTACAATTTGCCGATTCATCAGTTACTTAGAGAGTTTGGCAAGGTAATATTCTTTTTGATATAATAATGTATTCATACAATCCTAATATTTCTTAATTTTGTAGATATTATTCTTCTCTTGTGCTAGAAAGTATAGAGTATTTATTTCTAAGAGGTAAAGTTACAACTACTATATGGATCTGTTTTGTTAGAGAGTATGAATTACTAGTTCTTTAGCTTAACTAAATCAATATATAAAGAAATGGTGGTCCGAGTAATGGAATTCAAGATTAAAGGTGATATAAGAGTTTGCTCTTATAGTAATTCTTTGGTTCTTATGGAAAACAGATAAATACTATCCTCCATGGAAACTCTTATTCTTTTGGTAAAGTTAGATAGAATATCACTAATATAATTGTGAAATTACTCAAGGTGAGATTTAATTGATATTTGGGTAATGATACAAGTACGACCACAAAGATGGACTCATGTGAGAATGTAAAAAACTCGGGGCTTGAAGTGTGCGAGTGAAGGACTTAAAACACACCAAACAAACTCTAATCTCACACTTGGAGTGTAAAGAGGATCCTTGGAACACAACAAGGCATCCCCTAAATACACTTGAAGGGAGCCTAACTCTTAAAATGGTATTTTGAATATTTTGTATTTTATTTGTAACCTAGTATAAATAGAACATTGTAGTGCTTTTAGACTTAGATTATTCATGATGTTGTAAGTCTTTAAACACAAAGAAACACAAGTCCTCTCTCCTTGAGGCACCAAAACCGAAATTAGGCATAGAGAGTGTGGAATCACTCTTGTTGATCCCATGGCTTGGAAACGTGATGCTTGGGAGGTGGATTCCAACCTTGTATCTTCGTAAGAGATAGGTGAACATTGTGTGTAGTGTTAAGGTTCCAAGAGTGGAATGTTCTCTTGGTTTCTTAATATTATACCTTCATTAAGTCTATCTAACTATCCCTTTACTTTTATAGTAATCTTGTAGTAGTATGTATTCTTGTAACCATTTCTATCTCTAGTTAGTAAAACTGCGTGTTGTTCCTATATTGTTATTGTTGTCCATATCATCATATTTTTTCTGTTTTGGTGTATTTACAGCTTTAATATCTTGTTGTTATTGTGTTTTCATTGTTGTTGTAGTGAATCCGCGAGTGGTCACCAAAGGGGTCCTCGGTTCTTCAAACTTATGGACTGATTTGGTGTTTGTTTCATGTTTTCCTTGTTCTTATTGTATCATTTTGTATAAAAGAATGGCTAGATTTTGTTCCTACAAGATCACTCTTGGGCTTGCTTGATTAGAAAATTCAAAAAAAAAAATTATTGAAAAGCTGAAAAATAAAAAAAAAGTACAATCTGCCCGTGTTGTGTTGTTGGCCGAGAATTGTGTTCTTGTTGTGTCTTTGTTGAGATTTTTATCTGTCTTGAGTGTTTCTAGTGTTATATTTGTTCTTTACTAGCACTTGAGTCCATATCTAAGTTTGAGCTTTGTTGTTGTTGTCGTGAACAAGTAAGACCGTATGGTAGACATTATTGTTGAAAAACTTGACTTGACCATGTGTGTGGTTGTTGTTGTTGAAAGAAGTGTTGTTGTTGTAGTTATTGGTGAATTTTGTTGTGTTCTTGAAGTTCTTCAAAACCTTCATCTCTTTTTAAAACCGAAGACACAACACTAAAGAGACTTGGCTGTTTGTTGTTGTGGATTGGAGTTGGCCGTTGGAATTGTTGTTGTTCTTGAAAATTGTTGTTATTGTTTTTGGCGTGGTTGTTGTTGTTCTTGAAGTTCTTCACCTTCCTTCATATATTTTTAAAACATAAAGTGAGTGCTAGATCCTAAAAGATGAAGGAAAAAGGTGTATGTACTTGTTAGTCTTGAAAGATCCCCAACCACCAAAAGACTTTATATCACTTCTCAACTACTTTTCCATGATTTAAGGACCCATGTTTTAAGCAGAAGTACAAAAAAAAGTCAAGTCTTGAAAATTGAAAAAGACTCCAAGACTTATTTTTCCTCCTAAAACAAATTCCACCAATCCAAATTAATTTTTGACCAAGACTTGAATATTTGAGAATAACCCACTTGATAAAATAGAACCAATACGTGGACACCACATCATCATTGCTACTGTTCACGCAATATTTTCAAGCTCAAATTTTAGATTTGTTAGTTTCATTTTGTTGTCTCTTAGTTTCTTTTAGTAGATCCTAGTACTAATTAACAAGCTAGTAAACTTCTACTAGGTTGTCACTTAGTTCTTGAATCCATTTTTCGTGTCTACTTTTCTTTTGTGCTTTTTCTCTTTTGTGAATTCGTTGTATCTTGTTGGTTTAAGTCCGTAAGAAAATTTTCTTCGAGTCAACTCAAATGAAAATCTATCCCGGACCAACGTGGACTCCTTCCTCAATCACTCATGAAGTACAAGCTGGCTTTCAACACTTGTGAAACCAAGTGTAGGTAAAAATCAAGAGTGAGAGTGTGGTGAGGCATTTTTGAGCTAACAAGTTTATTTGTTTTGTTATTCATTGTTGTCTTTTCTTAGGTACCATGGATGCCATGAATCTCGATGCCACATTTGAACGCATCACCGACAATATTGAAGACATGAAATAACATGTTGAAAGGCTACACCAATTGGTATCCACACTTATCCCAACAAATCCAAAATCTAAGGTCCAAACACCTTATGGTGAGATCTTCCCAAAGGAAGTTGCTGCCCAAACTTGTGAAGGACTTTAAAACCAAGGTAAAGACGAACGTACTCATAAATGTCAAGGTAAAATAGCTATCTCTCACACTTTGGTACATGTGGATGATGAACGTGTGACTAATAAGTCGTTGAGTATGAATAGTATCTTAACTACGTATGATTATATTGATTCCTTACCACTTGTGGATGATGTACATGTTGTGTGAGTGGATACACTAGTTAATCCTATAGATGACCGAATCAACTCTTCTAGTAAGATCGATTTTTGTCCACCTAGTGTTGAAGCTATTGTGTTGAATGAAAGTACATAGTCGAGTGAAATTTTTGTTGACCAACTTGTGTGTAAAACTTTCCCACCACTTGAGAATATGTGTGATATGATTAATGAGTCTCAAGTGAGTGAAGAATTTGAAAATGTTGGTCAAGAAAAAATGAGTGAACCCGTGAGCCTATGTTGTTGTAAAGATTCTAATGTTTGCTTGGCTCATAGGGTTAATCGTGTGCTTGACATATCTTTGAAACTTGATAAGGATTCCTTAGAGAATGAAAGTTCCAAATCTGTCCGCGGGTTAGATCATTCACTCTTTAGGTACAATATCTTGTTTGAAGGTAGTTTAAACACTCCTAATAGGCCTAGTGGTGAAAATGATGGTATAGCTTGCCTTGGAAGCTATATCCTATATGCTAACCCTCTATGGTGTGACAACATTCCTACTAAATATAGAAATCTCTTCTTGGAAGATGAGAGTACTCTTAAGGGTAAGGAATGAGTGGTCTTGGAAATTACTTCTTTTTCTACTTTGTGTGGCTTTTCCGAGGACACCATAGTAGAAGTAGAATTGAATGCCACCTTTCTATACTCTCTCTTTACTTGTGATTATATGTATTCCAATGTAGATATTATGCCGTGTGGTTGTGGTAAAGACTATGGGAAACGGGTATGTTGTTTAGACCCGTGTCTATGGCCACTCTTCTCATTTGATCCTGGCGCCATCTTAGGGTGGGGAAGATTTACTCTTGGCTTAGGTTCATTTCTTTTGGGTTCTTATCATAGCCAAGTCCTTGGTGAATTTGTCGATGGCTTCATAATGTTTAACACTAAAGACTCTTGGTTGCATGTCAAATATGAACCACCTTGGCATGTCAAGACTTGTTGTTGGCCAAGACTTGAACTCAAAGGGTCCTCGGTTTCTTTTTTTGGTGTGGGCTGTTTTGAGTGTTTTGAGTGCATACCATTATTGTTTATTTGTGCTAATCCTAACCCTCATGCCATGAGGAAGTGTTCTTGTTTGTCTCTCTTTGATTTTGCAAGGCATGGATTCGAGGTCGAATCCTTTTTAAGGAGGGGAGGATGATACAAGTACGACCATGAAGATGGACACATGTGAGAATGTAATGAACCCGGGGCTTGGATTGTGCGACTGAAGGGCTTAAAAAATACCAAACCGACCCTAATCTCACACTTGGAGTGTAAAGAGGAGCCTTGGAACACAACAAGGCAGCCCCTAAATACACTCGAAGGGAGCTTAGCTCTTAAAAGAGAATTTTGGACATTTTGTATTTTATTTGTAACCTAGTATAAATAGAACATTGTAGGGCTTTTAGACTTAGATTATTCATGATATTGTAAGTCTTGAAACACAAAGAAACACAAGTCCTCTCTCCTTGAGGCACCAAAACCGAAATTAGGCATAGAGAGTATGGAATCACTCTTGTTGATCTCATGTCTTGGAAACGTAATGCTTGGGAGGTGGATTCCGACCTTGTGACTTTGTATGAGATAGGTGAACGTTGTGTGTAGTGTTAAGGGTCCAAGAGTGGAATATGATCTTGGGTTCTTAAGATTATACCTTCATTAAGTCTATCTAACTATTCCTTTACTTTTAAAGTAATCTTGTAGTAGTTTGTCTTCTTGTAACCGTTTCTATGTCTAGTTAGTAAAACTGCGTGTTGTTCCTATCTTGTTATTGTTGTCCATCTAGTCATATTGTTGCTGTTTTGGTGTATTTACACCTTCAATATCTTGTTTTTATTGTGTTTTCATTGTTGTTGTAGTGAATCCGAGAGTGGTCACCAAAGGGGTCCTCGGTTCTTCAAACTTGTGGACTGATTTGGTGTTTGTTTCGTGTTTCCCTTGTGTTGTATTATCAGGTAACAACAACTAGAATATATAGATAGCACCTTTGGAAAGGTACAGGGATAATAATATTATTAAAATTAATAGATAGATCCCTTCTCCTACTGTTTGGTTAAACTGCAACACAAGTTCTACAACCTTTTGCATTATAGATCTGAATAGGATTTTGTTAGTTGATACTAACAATTTACTAGAAGAAACTAGGGTTATTAGACAAGACTCAGTGTATTTCAATGAGAATATGTTATCTAGTGTTGTTTCGAAAATAGATTCTCGGGCAATGGTTCATATCCTGGATGGGAGGTGAGACGTCCCATGGAGTGTGACTCTGGAGGTGAAGGCTATCATTAAGTTGATAAGGATTGTCTCAGTAAGAGTAAAACAATTCCTTTGGTAAGGAAATACTCGTACTGATTATTTAGCTAGTTTAATTGTTGTATTTACAGGTACTTTTCAATTGAATCAATTCTAGGTCTTTCCAAGTGAAGGTGGGAGAATAATTAACCTAGACAAAGTTGGGACTACACAGTTATGAAAAAGGTTTATAGAATAATATATTATTCAAAAAAGATTTATATGATTTTATTGTTGCACCCAAGAGCATATGCAAGTGTGCATGGTCCACCCTAGTAATATAGTCGCCTTAAAAAATCCAAGTATCGATCCTACAAGGACTAGTTATAAGCAACTATCTAATTCGAGTTCAACTATTAAGATTAAGCAATTGCTAACGTAACCACAAGATGTTTGAAAATTATAACTAAACATAAGCTAAAACAATGCGGTAAGGTAATAGTGGGGAAATCCCTAGGTTAAGGCACTACAAACAATCATATTACGTTATAGAACTTCATTGGTTAGGTTAATTATCTTGGTTGTTGGTTCACATGGTCAATACTAAGACTATGGTCTTCCAAACCTATAATCAATTATCTAACTCATCCCCACAACTACATCCTTGATCGGGGATGCAAAAACTAAGTTAAATACACTAATATTCCTTCCCTTAATTGAACCAAATTGGGAACATGAGTATATTCCTATCCTATGTTTGAATCATAACTTCGTTCAATTCATATTACGATCCTATTCTATTCATCCCACGTTCTACTCTACCATTAATCCTTCCGGGTTCATAATGAAGTTAAGCATGTATTCTAAGGATCGAAAATCCTTAAAATAGTGATAACAAGGATAAATAAACAACTAAAAATTAAAAATAACCAAAACCAAATCAACTCATAACAATAGTAATCACGTTCTTGACCTTAACCCCGAAAAATGGTGTTTAGTCGCTCATGACGTAACAAGAATCACAAGAGTATAATCCATGATAAAATATAATAAAATACTAAAGTAAAAGATTAAAAACCCTATTTTCAGCCTCCTTAATCGTTGTTCAAATCCCCAATGTAGTACAAGGTGTCTACAACAATGATTAAGTGTCCTATTTATTCTAGGACCACAATTGCCGTTTTTAACATAGAGGCATCCCACACTCTTGTAGTGTGGCATAAGGTCCGTGGCATGACACTATAGCGCCTATATACTTGAATTGTCCATTTTACAATGCAACCAAGGGAATTCTATGTCCTTATCGTGCCATCTAGGCAGCGTGGCACGCCAATGAACTTAGAAATTCCTACTTCACACCATGTTTGTCCCTTCATTCCAAGCTTTGTGGTGGTGTTTACTATTGATTTCCATCTTGTGTATCATAAATTTATCTTATTTATCAACTAAACAAGTATCCTATAACATCAAACACCACAATTTATAGTCTAAAACACCATAGAATCCAAGACAATAAACTAGAATTGAACATAGCTCAAGCTAAGAATACTAGTTTCGCTTTTGATCTTTAATCTAATGTTTTGACTCAAAACTCATTATTAACACACCTTAAGCACTAGAAATACATAAATTAACACCTAGGTTCTTATTTCCATCTTTAAAAACTCATTTAACACACAAGTAGTCCTTAAAATAAGGCTAAACAAGCATAGATAATGACACTTAGGTGCATAAATCCACCTAAGATCACCACCCCACACTTAAGGCCTTGTTCGTCCTCGAACACTCTTCACTATAAGCATCATAAATATGTAAAGACTCCAATAATATTAATACAAGAAATACACTCAATTTAGCATAACAATGACTACATAGATATCAAGTTTCACACACAAGCATGGAATATACGATTAAAAGCTCAAGAATACTGCTCCAAAACATCCAAACCTCAATAATTGGCTCCTTAAGTTGGCAAACTCATGCATGTTTACTCAATCAAGAGCTTAAAAAAATCACCTAACTATCATCAACATGTGCTCTCACCATTCGAGAGTTACCCATATTCTCTCACATAGATGCAATTATCAAAAGAATTAGTATAAGGATTAAATTAAACTCTCTCACAAAGAATTCATAAGTTACATAAGATTAAGCATAGGCTTGACCTTAGTGTAGTACTCCTCTACTATCAAAATATTGAAGCTTCTTCACATAGGTCTTTAAAATTTGTAATGTAGGCTAGGGGATGAGTAGGAACTATTATGGCCAAGAATAGTGACTATCTTCCTAAAGCATTTTAATACATCACATGACATTAAGACCTCTCTATTAACAACCAATTTTCACCACTTCTATCTGCACACATCTTTTATTGTGCCACATCTCATTAAGCTAATTCATAATTATTATGGAGGGAGTATTCTTCATCAGCTTAGGATCAAATTTTAGCATAATTTTTCATTGCATCACTTCCACCGACATCACATCACTTTTACAACATCGATAGCTACTTTTGGGGGCTTTACTTTCACCTCTTTTCTTCTTATTTTCACACTCCTTCACTTCATTAATTTCCACTAAAGTGCTTAGGAGCTCTGGGATCAAATTAAGATCAATCAAAGAAGAGGAACAAGCTACATATGAGGCTACCAAAAGATATAGGCTAAAGTCTAAATGGGGATAACTAAGATTACGCATAAGGGTATATAAAAGAGGGTATAAATCATGGCTATCAAGGAAATACCTATATCATCTCCTAACCACACCCTTTATTTTGCTTTGCACACACACCAGGAAAGTTCTAGGCATCATATGCAACAAAGAATATACAAACAAACCTCACACATGCGACACATGCTAAAGTCAAGTAGGACCACCCTAAACTCTAAACCAAGTAATCATATGAATTCAGAATTAAGTCAACAATGTACAAGAGTCATAAACAAGAGCATAGGGGCCTCAAATATAGTAATTCACTATAGTCAACATGTTTTCACGACCAAATTAACTTGGATCATGCAATCATACATAGCACTAACAAGAACATCTCACTTGCCTAACACAAATTTTTTAAAAATTTACTTCTAAAAAGAAAAAAAATACTGGGTTCAAAGGGCACCCCCATGGAAAAGAATAACCATGGGGTGGGTGAAGTTTACACCTACTAAACTGACCCAAATAGACTAAAAACTAAAAAGTAAAATCTTTTTGTAAATTTTCAAATTTAAGATAAAACTAGAAAACAACTAAGAATTAAGAACCTACAAGATCACTTCACCCAAAACCATGGGAATTTCCCTACCCCACACTTAAAAACTTACTTTGTTCCCCAAAGCAAACTTAAAAGTAGAGATATAAATACTCCTTGGGGAATTTAGGCCTAGCTAGTAGTATCTTTTAACATCAAGAAGGTATGGGGACCCCACACTCAGTCTCTACCATGCTTCTTAGCTCAAGTCTTCGGTAGTCAGACTTCCTATTAACCTGTGACTCAACAAAAACAAAAACTACATGAAATAAAAACTATAATACAAAAATAAAATATCTACCTTAACTTGGGTTGCCTCCCAAGCAGCGCTTGATTTAGTGTCACAACACGACCTAATATTACTACTCATCCATATTTATTCATCATTTTTCTCCTACTTGGAGGCCGATTTCATACTCATTTCTGGCCTCTTGAGTTTGTACTCTCAAGGCCATCATTTTTCTTAACAACAACCTTTTTAGGATCATTAGTAATCATCCATTCAGGCTTAGGTGGTGGCTTAGGCAACTCAATGAGACAGTCCAAAGAGGTCTTTGGTGGATTGTACTCCACCACCCCACACTTATCCACTACCATCACGACTATCATACACAAATCTTTGTAGTAGGAAGGTGGATTGAGTGGCTTACAAACTTTGAAGACAACCTCTTCATCATCCAATCTGATTTTGAGAGTGCCCTCTCTCATATCTATCAGCTCTCCTCCCTTTTCTAGGGATGGACATCCCAAAATAATTGGTACCTTATAATCTACATCATAATTCAAAGCAATAAAGTCAGTAGGGATAATAAACTTACCAACCTTTATGATTGCATCCTCAATGATTTCTTTAGGATGGACTTATGTTTTGTCTGCGATCTGAAGTACCACAGAGCATGGTCTCAGCTTTCCCAACCCTAGAGTTTTGAACACTGACAGAGGCATCAAAATTTATAGTTTACCCTCAATCACTTAGAGCATGGACCACATTGCTATCACCAATTTGTATGGGGAGGGTAAAACTCCTTGGGTCTTTAAGCTTTTTGGGCATCTTTCCAATCATCATAGAGTTGCACTCCTCAGTCAGTTCCACAATCTTAATGTCTTGTAGTTTCACCTTATTAGTCACCACATCCTTTAAGTACTTAGTGTACTTGGTCATTCCCTGCAAAACATCTAACAGAGAGGCAAACTAATGTGAAGTTCTCTAAATATATGAAAAAACTTCTTAAAACAAATATCTTCTTTGGACTTTTTGAGCCTCTATGGGAATAGCTGTGGTAGTCTTTCAATCCCTTGCTCAGCAGGCTTAGCTTTTGGGTACTCAGACTTCACCAAATTATCATCATCTTTGCTTGCAACCACTTGTGGAACTAACTATACATTTACCTCCTTATTTGTCTTTGAGGCCTGTCAATAAGCTCCTTACCACTCCTTAAATTAATTTCCATAACTTTCTTTGGAGGTTCTTTATCACGTGGCAATCCACCCCGAGGCCTGGTATTATGTGCTTGGGCTAGTTTCCCCGATTGTTGCTCTAGCTGCTTTTGAGCAACTTGCTGATTTTTTTATCTCAGCAACCAGTTCTTCTTGATTGGCTAGGATCTTATTCAAAGTTTTCTTAATAATATTGGTTTTTTTTTTCGCTACTGCTGGAACTACTAATTCTTATATTACCCCATGAATAATTGGGTTAAGTCTGCCACTTTTGGTTTTAGGCATTCACATAAGTTGGCTTATGCGCATTGCCTACAAAGTTCATAGATTCGGGATATGCACCGCACAATTTTATGGAGTGGACACTATTATAACAAATCTCACACCAACCTAGTGTTTACTGCAATTCATTCACTGGAGTCAGAGATTGGTTCATACCTAATTTTCTAAATTGGGTCGTCATCTAATTTGGCATAGCTGATAGTTGGACTGCTAAGGCTGTGGTACTATCAACTTCAATCATGCTAACAACCTTTTTCACTGAGCTTTTGGACATGTCACTATGCCAATCAGGATTTCTTTAAGCAATGCGGTTCAACAAAGTACACAACTCATCATAAGTTTTCTCCAAAGCCTGATCATATGTAGCTAAATTTAGAAAAGTTTTGTGTTATGCTCAAGGGCTTTACCAAAGTTGTGAGCTAATACCTCATTGGACAATTGGTGATGTGGACTATCCCAAAGAAAAAACTTGAATCTCTCCCAAGCATGATATAGGATCTCATTCAGGTTTTGCTTAAAGCTCAAAATCTGATTGCATAATCTCGCAGTCTTGCAGGATGGAAAGAAACGAATGAGGAATTTTCGGCCCAAGTCATCCCATGTAGTGATTGAGGCTGCTGGCTCAGCATTCAACCACCTCTTTTCTTCCCCCAAAAGTCAGAAGGGGAAGAGTGTCAACCTCATATAATTAGTGGACACTCTGATTGGGATGAATGTGTCACTGATTTCCAAGAAATTCTATAAGTGAACCAGGGGATCTTCATATGAAAGCCCGATGTTAAATCCCGATAAACTAATCACTACTGAACAAAAGCTTCACTATGTTCTGCTTTAGTTCAAATCTACCTCCAGCCACCAGTATGCAAATACTAGAGGTCACATTAGTCTAAAGTGGGATTACCATTTCACGAATTGTCCTGTGGAATGGAAGATATTCAACCATGGGTTCAGGTATATCTTCCCTTTCAAGAATTTACAGGATTCTATAGAGAAGTACTGTTTCTCTCCTTTTTTTTTGTAAGCATTGCTCTAGCTCAGGGTCTAGTTCAACCAACTCCCTATCCCTTGTCAGCTTACTAGTCTACTAGACATATGCCTGAAAATTCAAAAGCCAAGATCAAGTGAATAACTCCAAAGAAATCAAAAAGTAAAACTAAAACTAAGACAGTTTTCAAATTACAAGTCCCCAGCAACGGGGCCAAAAACATATTGCGCCCAAGCACACACACAAGTGTACGTGGTCCACCCAAGTAATATTGTGACCTTAAAGAAAGCTAAGAATCGATCCCATAGGGACTATTACTAAGTAACTGTCCAATTCAAGTTTAACTATTACGATTAACCAAGTGCAAACTTAACCACAAGAAGTTTGGAATTATACCTAAACATAAACTAAAAAATACGGTAAAATAAATTTCTTTGACAATAGTGGGGAAAGACCAGGGTTAAGGCACTATGAACAATCATACTACATTATAGATATTCATTGTCTAGGATAATTATCTTGGTTGTTGGTTCACAGGGTCGATACTAAGACTATGGTCTTTTGAACCTATAATCAATTATCTGACTTAGCCCCACAACTACACCATTTAGCGGGGATGCGAGAGATAAGTTAAATACACTCATATTCAACCTTGTAATTAAAACAAATAGGGTGCTTGAGTATATTCCTATCCTAAGTGCAAATCATAAATTCATTCAATTAAGATTACGATCTTATTCTATTCATCCCACGTTCTACCCCATCATTGATCCTTACGGGTTCATAATAGAGTTAAGCATGTATTATAAGGGCCGCAAATTCTTTAAATAGTGATAAAAAGAATAAATAATCAACCAACAATGATAAATAACCAAAACCAAATCAACTCATAACAATAGTAATCAAAATATTGGCCTTAACCCCGGAAGAAGGTGTTTAGCCGCTCATGGACATAACTAGAATCACAAAAGTATAATCCATCATACAATCCAAGAAAATATTAAAGTAAAAGAGTAAAAACCCTATTTGCAGCCTCCTTAATCTTTTTTAAAATCCCCAAATACATCCAAGGTGTCTACAACAATGATTAAGTGTCCTATTTATACTAGGACCACAATTGTCGATTTTAACATAGGGGCGTGCCACACCCTTATTGCGTGGATTAGGGTCCGTGGCATGCCACTAGCATGCCTATATACTGTAATGGCAGCTTAAAAATGCAACCAAGGGAGTTCCGTGGCTTTATTGCGCCATCTAGACAGCATGGCAGGCCAATGAACCCAGAGATTCTAGCTTTGCACAATGTATGTCCCATGTGTTTGTCCCTTCATTCCAAGATTTGTGGTGGCGTTTTATCTTGATTTACAGTTTGTTTATCATCCATTTATCATATTTATAAACTAAAAAGCATCATATAACATCAAACACCATAATTTAGAGTCCAAAACAACATAGAATCCAAGACAATGAACTAGAATTGAACATAGCTCAAGCTAAGACTACTAGTTTTTGCTTTTGATCTTTAATCTAATGTTTTGACTCCAAAATCATTAGGAACATAGATTAAACACTAAAATTACATGACTTAACACTTTGATTCTTATTTAACATCATTAACAACACATTTATCATACAAGTAGTCCTCAAAACAAGGCTAAACAAGTATAGATAATGACACATAGGTGCAGAAATCCACCTAAGATCATTTATGAAGGTTTTAATTTATGAAAGTGATAAAAACCAACTGTCAAACACATGATAAGGATACAAAAACAGACAACAACCCAAAATTAGATTACAACACAAACACGAGAATAAGATGAACAGACAACAATAATGAAAGGATAGATAGATAGCTTGACATACAAATGCACAAATACTAAGAACCAAAATGTGTATCAAACATTAAGACCCAAAGATTCATACAAGTAACACCAAGTTCTTACGGATATCTCAGGGGAACTAGAATCCCCAAGCAACCACCATTTTGAAACGGGTAACCAATGCCAAATGAATCCACGTCTGACCACAAGTGAATCCACACTTGTCAAGTGATTCCACACTTGTTTAGACACTCAAAAGAGTATTCTCAAAAATATGTTCAAAGTTGATGGAAAATAACCTAAAGAAATCTATTTAAAGACTTAGGCTAACTATTACATACTACAATGATCAAAAGGCCCTTAATGAGTGGTTGCACTCCATAGGCACCTTTTTGCTCCACGAAAATAACCAAAAGGCCCTTAATGAGGGGCTACCTTGGAGTTTAACTTGAGTCTTCTCCATGATTCAACCTTGTTATCTACGAGTTAGGTATCAATAGGCAAGCCTCAAGCTTGAGTCTTCGTGTGTTGGCTTTCGATGATGTCTATGATGCCCCTTTGACTCGTATCATCTTCCCCTTCTTGAAAAGGATTCGACCTCGAATCCAAACCTTGCAAAATAGTAGGATACATAAGTAAACACACTTTCCTCATGGAAAGAGGGTAAAGGTTAGAACAATTAATCATACCATAGGCATTCTAATAATAGAAATCCGAACACCTTTTCATGAAAGAAACAACTTGTCTATCCATATAAGTATGACAAGAAACAAGAAACAAGAGTTGTTTATCAAGTGGAATCCATAGACTCTTCATAGAACAACAATTAGACTTGCCATATGATATAGAAAGATCATACATTCTAAGCATATTCAAGCCATCATCATAAGCAAAAGGATATAAAAAAAATGAGTTAAGGGCACCATTCTCATCAAAATTACCCTCAAACATGAGTTCACAATAAGATGAGACAAGACATTTGAAGCACATTACATTTTTTCTCTTTAAACAACTTCCCTCAAGAAGTACATATACCCAAGGAATCATTATATTAGAAGAATTAGAGAATCTATGAGAAATCGGATCACTCTAAGACAAAGTGTATACCCAAGAAGTTGGGTGACTTATTTTCATGGAAATTGGCATGCTCCTAAGAGTCCTTCCTATTAGTTCAACTTGTCCAACAACATTAGTGTTACAAGAATTAGGAAACCAAAGTTTTAGGTCAAGCACACACCAAGGACTCTTTCCTAAGCGATAAATAGATTAGGCATTAAGATTGTAAGGCCCATACAATTCAAACACCAAAGGCAAACACCATAGAGGATTCATGAAGACACTAATACTACTACGGTGCAACATGTTTTTAATCAACTTCAAGGGTCAATTCAATATTAGAAAAATATCATCATATCTTCAAGGATCACTAGGAATAGGGGGGGGGTAGGTACATACCTTGGAAGCAATAGGTTTGATCCTTTTGCCTCTTTGTAGAAATTTCTTTGGTAGGGAACTCCTTCCTTCGATCCATGGGGTTATATGCCACACTCCTTGGCACAAAGTACCCATCGGCCCATAGGAGTTTGGTTAGGTTCCTCTTTTGGTTCAAGTCTTTATCAATCTTGGAGTCCTTGAATAAGAACTCATCTAGGCCTTCAAACTTATGCTCATACGAGGTCTTCTTTATGTCCTCCTTTGGAAGCATTAGCTTATGAATTTACACAAGAGAAGTATTGGTACTACGAAAAATGCTAGTTCTATATTTAGTATGTAACAATGGTTTAGGTTTGACAAGTTCCTCAACTAGGTGTTCCTTGTCACCCTCATTCATTTCAACCATTACCTGAACAACCGCACATCATTCTCCTACTTGAGCCAAGTTTTTTTCCCCATTGTTAGCTTCCTCTTACCTTACATCCTCAACTTGATTAGGAAGGCTTGGATGCTCTATTAAGTGATCCAACTTCTTGCAAAGAGAAATTTTCATTCTTTCCATCCTTCCATCCATTCTTTCCATTCTACTTTCAAGTGATCCCAATCAGCTATCCATGGTATTGGCAAGCTTTTGCAAGAAAGAACTAGCCTAACTAGGTATTTCACCATGATGCACCCTTTTACATATCAAAAACTACTAAAAAAAACAAAAACAACAGACAAGTTAGTAAATCAACCTCACAATCTCTCAAGCTCACACCTTCGAAATATCACTCAATTAGAGTTGTAAGTATTGGTATCCTGTTTGTACTCCAATGAGGTTACTTGGTTCCAATTGCGGCTTAAGGTTGGAATAGATTCTTGTTTAAAATGACTCATGAAAAATATGTATGGATATGAATCAAGAAACTACAAAGAATTACAAAAAGATAAAAGCACACAAAGAAAGGTAACACGAAAAAAATGGACTCAAACAACTAATTCGCACCCTAGTAAACGACTACTAGTTGCAAATTAGTATTATTAGAATCAAACAATGCAACAAAAAAAGAAAAAGAAAAAGAAAAGAAGCTTAGAATCTCAAATTTTTAGCTTAAGCACTTTTGGTGATGATGTGACAGCTTCTCATTGGTTGTTGAAAATTGTCGAAAGTCTTGAGAATTTTTTTTTCTTGTTTTCATTTTGTATTGATCAATGTTCAATCGGAAGAGTGTATTTTCGATTTGAGGAGGGAAATATCAACACTTCATAACCTTTTCAATGTTAAAAAAGGCTTGACTTTTCTTTCACCCTTTTGGCAAAATACCTTTTGAAGCCTTTGTCCCCCTTTCCTCTTTTGTAGGTCTTGGGAAGACCCCTTTCTCTTTTTTTTGTATAAGACTCTTTAAAAGTATTTTGGCCCCGTATCTTATTTTTAATAGTCTTGGAATATATTTCAAGACTAACAAGACCACACCTTCTTTCTTCTTTAATTTTAGATCAAACAAACCACCTTCTCTTCAACAAGATATGAAGATGTTGAAGAACACCAAGAACACAACTTTGAATCTTGGAGTTCTAAGGTTCACGTTGGATCTACCAAACATCAACAACACATTTTCAAGCTCCAATATTCAACAAAAACATCAACAAAACATTTTTAAGCCACCAATCTTCAACAACATATTTTTTATAAGCTCAAAATTTAGATCTAGACTCAAGTAGTGTTAGTGAAGAAGAACCTAACACTAAAAACAAACAAAACACACAAAATACTCCTAGATATAAGGTAAAACTTTCAGCCAAGACACAAAAACAAGAACAACTATAGTTTCGGCCAAGACACAACAACAAAAACACTATTTTTGTGAGATTTTTGAATTTTCTAGGCAACAATCCCAAGAGTGATTTTGTTGGAA
This sequence comes from Capsicum pubescens, assembly GCA_030864215.1. NCBI lineage: Eukaryota > Viridiplantae > Streptophyta > Magnoliopsida > Solanales > Solanaceae > Capsicum > Capsicum pubescens. The sequence continues at coordinate 119,058,492 of CM061541.1, forward strand.
AAAAATTAAGCCTTGATCTGATACCAAATGATACAAACCAACTATCAAACACATGAGAAGGATACAAATATATAACAACCCAAACTAAGATTACAACACAAACACAAAAATAAGATGAACAAACAATAATAATAAAAGGATAGATAGATAACTTGACATACAAATGCACAAATACTAAGAACCAAAATGTCTATCAAACATTAAGACCCAAAGATTCATAAAAGTAACAAAAAGTTCTATTAGAGACCTCAAGGAAATCGGAATCTCCAAGCAACCACCATTTCTAAACGGGTAACCAATGCCAAACAAATCCGCGTTTGACCACAAGTGAATCCAAACTTGTCAAGTGATTCCACACTTGTTTATACACTCAAAGAGTATTCTCAAAAATATGTTCATAGTTTTTGGAAAATAACCTAAAGAAAGATATTTAAAGACTTAGGCTAACTATTACATAGTAAAATGACACAAAGGCCCGTAATAAGTGGTTACACACCATAGGCGCCTCTTTGCACCATGGAAATGATCGAAAGACCCTTAATAAAGGGTTGCCTTGGAATGTAACTTGAGTCTTCTCCACGATTCAACCGTGATCTCTTCAAGTTAGTTATCAATAGGCAAGTCCCGAGCTTGAGTCTTCATGTGTTGGCATCCAATGATGTCTATGATGCCCCTTTGACCCATATTCGAAAGGAAGTTAACAAGATATAGTAGTCATTTCAGTAGTATTATAACCATAACAAATATGAAAATAGTGGTTTGGTTATAGCTTCATGCATCTCATAAGTGATCTGGATGTTCAACTGATGTTAAACCAGAACTTTGTTAAGCAAATATATCAAAAACATTACTGTCTTGATGACATTCCTACTTTATGTCATGATCCAAACCCATTATGAGTGGTACCCATACTATCCCTTTGATGGGATAACTAGTTAACCCAAACACCTATCTATTCAACTTAATAGATTTTAAAAGAACTAGAAATTCCATCAAATAAACCAATGTTGATGAAATATTCTAACAATGATATCAAATGCAGAAATGTATGAATGTCTAAAGTACCCCCAAGAACAGAATGTCATTTTACAAAAAACATCAAACAATATCAATATCGGGTTCAACCCAAAAACAATATGAAAAGTATCCATGCCTGGAACAATTAGACAAGAATTAAAGAGAGATAACACATGGCAGCCCAGAAGATTTAGCTCACCTTTGAGTCAATGCGTGTTATGATCTAAAGTTGGGGTCTTGATGTAGTCACTGGAAAATTATCTGCACACAATAATAATAAATATGAACAAATAACTATAACCTTTTGACCAAGTATAACAATGTATACTTAACAATTACCTTTAACTCAATTATATTTCCACTTAACATTTCTTGATACATCCAATAAATATAGGTAGGAGTAAGTCAATATAGGAAATTCACCAAATCAAGACCATTAATAATAATAGTAGACCAAGTAAACAGAATCATGACTAATAATAATAGACCAAGTCAACAAACCATGACTAACAAAATTAAGTTCCCACTTTCTAGGAGTATTATTTTTAATAATCTTCATAGAAAATTTAAACCATTTACTTATGCCAACAACTCAGACCACTCAGAGATTCCTATAACAACAATATTGTCAACTGGTTCATTCAAAGAACTCAATTATATCAACAACAATGAGTCTAAGTTCACTCAAGAAACCAAATATATCAACAACAACATAAACTGGTTCTTTTAAGGAACCAAATATATGAACAAAAACATAACCCTGTCCACTCAATAAACCAAATATATTAATAACAACATAATCTAATCCACTCAAGGAACCATCAAATTCACCAATACCATGTACCAAATACTAAGGGTCATATGGTTTTCCACTAGCCATGACCTACAGGGGACAAGTTCAATTTATGTACCAATATCACAGACATATAGTGTCTGTCACCCTTAACACAAACCAATTTTTATCCTACCCTTATTATAACGTCTCTACTCTTATACTCCTTGAATTCCACTAATTCCATAATGATGAACTTTACCAGTTCTCTCACACTATTAATCTACATCACATATGTGCAATCACAATATGAGATAACAAATAAAATCACAAATAAGAATCTTTTATACAAACTAAATTTGGGTGATAGCAACTTGTAATAATATCTAACCATCAAGTACAATCACAATGAGAATAACACAACTATACTTGTACACCAATCAAGTCTTTTATACAACCTCATTAGATATGATTAGACACTTAGAAGATCATTCAATAATTTAGCCTTTTAAATCATGCATTGTAAAAAGTACACAAAGAGATAGTTAATATGTACACATAAACTAAATTGAGTTTTCAACTACATTTAACCATCACCTACCTCAGTCCAAGCCCCACAATACTATAAAAAACTTGAGCTTTCCTTTTCTTGCAACCTTATCTTGATGTGGTCTAAAGCTATACAATACATATTTTAACTAATAGGCTAATAAAATTAAGGATTATACCCTAATCCCAAAATCCTAAGGCCAAAGTCATGATTATTCCATCATTCTAGTTTTTTTCTTCCATTATTCCACCTTAAATTCATGTTTATAAGGATGATTTCTTAGCATGAAATCATAGTTCATCTATTTTTAATAAAAAAACTAAGGGTTTTTCCCCAAAATAACCAAATTTTACCTAGGTTAAATTCAACCCTTTGCCCTAAAAAATAACTAATGATTTTAAGGTTAATTCTTTGAAAACTAGTTAAAAGGATATAATTTCTAATCTAAACAAAGAAATTGGGTGGAAATTTATTAAAAATTGTCTAAAATTGCCCTATCCATCCTTTGGGCAAATGTGGAATGAAAATAACCTTTTTGTGTTACTTTCTGCATTAATCGATATTTATCCAGCTATGATGGGAAAATCTTCACTATAGTAGCATTGCTATAGCAGGATTTTCTTACTAGGGAAGGATTGACCGACTAGGATTCCTGCTATAGTTGGCCAGTGGTACTGGCCTGCCTCCTACTATAGTGGCTTAGGCAGAGGTAGAAATTATGACTAACCCAAAATTTTGCTCATTTCACTACACACTTCTAGATCTTAATATCCCCATCTATCTTTTTTACGTCAAATATGATATCCAAAATTCTACTTTCTCGAATTCACTTCCAACAGTTTTGATGGAATCATTATCGTCTTAGTTATCACCAAATAACCTTAAATCACTTGCCCATTAAATAATTAATTCTCAAATTATCCTAGACTATATCGCACATAGATTTTATCCAAGATGAGCCTAGACTATATTATCTGACACTTTATTTAGGGAGAATCTTAGTTTGAATTTTGGAACACTAAACTTTACCGTAACAATGAAAAGGGTCGTCATACAAGATACCAATTTATCCATCGTTCGTCCCTAAATTATCAATCAAGAAAAACAAGGTATGAAGGAAGTGAGAAAAAGCCTAAATACTCAAACAAGTAAGGGTACTTGTCAAGAATGTCCTTTATTTCCCAAGTGGCCTCCTCAATAGTACAATGCTTCCACTAAGCTTTCATATATTGAATTTCCATAGTTCTCAACTTCTAAACACCTCAATCAAGAATCACAACGAGTTTATCTTCATAAGAGAGATTTTTTTATAGAAAAATGGAATCCCACTTGATAACATAATCATCATCGCATGGTATTTATTGAGTATGCAAACATGAAATATCATATGGACTTCTGACAGGATTGGTAGCAATGTCAGCCTGTAAGATGTCGAACCAACATCATCTTAAACCTTAAATGGACCAATGTATTGAGTGCTAAGCTTACCCTTCTTTCCAAATTATTTAACTCTTTTTATAAGAGACACTTTCAATAGCACATGCTTACCTAATTTGAAAATTATATCCCTTACCTGTGATTTGTATATTTCTTTTATCTACTTTGGCTACCAATAACTCATATTGAATGAACCTTACCTTCTCTTGAGCTTCCTTCACCAATCTCGTTACCAAAGGCTTCATATCACCAACCTCAAACCAACCTATGGGTGATCTACACCTTCTTTTCTAGAGTTCTCTAAATGAAGCCATATTGATTAGAATGATAACTATTGTTATATCAGAACTCACAAAATGGTATAAAATTATCCTAATAACCACCAAAATCATCCACACTTGCCCTAATATTCCTTCAAGAAACTGAATAGTCCTCTTAAATTGCTCGTCAATCTGAGGGTGAAATACAATGCTAAGGTCAAGCTAGGTTCCCAACTTAACATGTGCCAAAATTTAGTGGTGAACAATGTACCCCTATTAGATATCATAGAAAATAGAATCCCATGAAATTTCAAAATCTTTTTGACATACCTCTTGGCTAACTGCTCCAAATTATAGATTACCTTAACTAGAATAAAATATGCAGGCTTGGTTAGCCTATCCACTATGACTTAAAATGAGTCATGCTACCCCAAAATCTTAGTAAGACACACCACAAAATTGATAGCTATCCTCTCCCACTTACATCGAGGAATGGGTATTTTTTGAAGCAAACCTGACGACCTTTTATGTTTATACTTGACTTATTGACTGTTAGGCAATCAGATAAAACTCTATTATATCTATCTTTATTCAGGGCCACTACTAAAGTTTTCTCAATCATGGTACAACTTTTTTTCACCTGGATGAATAGAGTATTAGGAACCATTTTCATCAACAAGCAAACTTAAAATCACATCACCAACACAATGTACACACATATATCCTCTCACTCTTAATACTCCACACGCGTCAAGTGTGGCATCTTAATCTACACCATGCACCACTTTGTTTTGAATCTTGTACAATTTGTAATCCTCAAAATGATTAGTCATAATTTTATCATAAAAGGTCGACCTTATCTCCACACTATCCAACACTCTATGTCATTCAGTCACTTCAAATTGCACTACTAGAGTTTGGGTCTCTAGAGCCAAAGGTCACCTCAACACTCCCAGACAAGAAAAATTGCCCATACTTATAGATTTTTGTCTCAATGAATGTACAACTACATTAAACTTTCCCAGATTGTATTGGATGGTCACTTCATAATTTTTCAATAATCCCATCAATCGGCTATGCCTGAAGCTTAAATTCACTTAGATGAAAACATGTTATAAATTATGATGGTCTATAAAAACAAGCTTTCATGACCTAATTTCTTAGGTCATGATAGCACCTACTTCAACCCACTAGTAGGTAAGCCATACCATAGCCCTGAACGATAAGTAATAGACTAATAGATAGTAAATAAAGAAATAAGGATAAAATAGTAATGGTATACAACTAGAAGAGAACTATATATGTGTGTGTGTGTGTGTTTAAGCATGTTGTACAAGAGAGGGGAAGGACAAAATACACAAAATAAATCCCTCAAGACCTTGCAAGTTTAGTATAAGAGACACTATAACACAAAAAGTAGTAGACAGTGCCAAATATACTAAGTAGTCTCTGGATATACAAAATAAGACTATAAATAATAGAAGATGGAGAAGGATCATTCTTGAACTCTGAAAGCTCACCCAAACTCAGGTTAATATCACAACTCATGGTCACCGTCAATAGTGGTGACTCATACTCCACTTTCGCATCTCACACTTCATACCATAAAGGTAGTGTCTCCATCTTTAAGTGCAAAAACCATTGCTTCCAACTCCAAATAATGACTTGGGTAATTTTTCCATGAGGATTAAATATCCTCAAAACATAAGCAATTATATTCCTATCTTGCATCAACACAACACCCAAACTAGAGAGTGAAACATCACAAAGCATAATAAAATCCTTGCCTTAAACTGGCAAGGCAAGGATAAGAGCTGTGGTCTAAAGAGACTTGAGATTTTTGAAGCTCTCTTCATACTTGTCAGATTAAACAAATGTCACCCCCTTCTATGTTAGCCTTACTAAATGAGTTGTAACAAAGGCAAAATTCATGAAAAACTTGTGATAGTAGCTATAAAGAGCCATAAAAACTTCTAACATCAGTCACAGAGCTAGGTTGAACCCAACTCTTGATATCCTCTATCTTATATGATCTACCAACAACTATAATATCATATATAGTTCATTCCCACATAGTGGAATCTAGGGAGGGTAATGTGTACGTAGTCCATACCACGACCTTAGATGAAGTAGAGAGGATATTTTTGAAAGACCCCTGACTCAGGACAAATACCAATATAACAAACAAGAAACATGAAAACACACAACAAAATAGGATAACACACTACTAGATACTGCAAGAAACAATCTAACCACAAGAAAATACTATAAATTATCTATCTGAAATCATTGACATCAACTAAACACCACAAATAAGAAACTCCAAATATAGACAAATCATATTCCCTACTTTTATGGATAAACTCCTACCTACTAACCCTCTACCCTAATTTGCATCCTGCACTCCATTCTATCAAGGGTCATGTCCTTCATAAGTTGTAAATTATCTATATTATACCTAATCACCTCCTTTTAATCAAATTTTGACCTACCTTTACCCTCCTAAAACCATAAATAGCCAGCCTTCACACCTTCGTACATGAGCATCCAAGTCCTCATCATATGTCCAAACAAATATAATGTCATTTCCCGTATCTTATCCTCTACCAAAAGCTGCTCTTACCTTTTCTAGAATAATCTCATTTCTAACCCTATCTCTCATGGTAAGGCCATACATCTATTGCAATATCTTCATCTTTGCTGCCTTCAACTTTTGGATGAGGGAGTTATTAACTAGACAACACATTGCTCCAAACAACATAGCCAGTCAAATTTCCACTTTGTAGAGCTTACCTTCTAGCTTCAAAGGTACCTTTTTATCACACAAGACACCTAAAGTGAGCCTCTATTTCAATCACCCTACACTAATACAGTGCATGACATCCTCATCAATCATATAATTCCCATGAATCATAGACCCGAGATACTGAAAACTTTTCCTCTTCTAAATGGCCTAAGAAACCAACATCACTACCATGTTAGCCTCATGTGAAAAATTACTAAACTTACATTCTAAGTACTTTATCTTGGTCCCTCTCAATTGAAATCCTTTAGACTCAAGGGTCTGTCCCAAAATCTATAACTTATCATTAACTCTTCCTCAAGTCTCATCAACTAGTGCACATCATTAACAAATAACATACACCCAGGCACCGATCTTAAATACGTCGCATAAAAAATCCATCACCAAGGAAAATAAAAATAGGCTAAGAATCGATCTCTGGTACAACCCTATCAAAATAGGAAAGTTCTTTGAATTTCTTTCTAACATCCTTACATGAGTGTTTACATCATCACACATGTCCTGAATCGACCTAATGTATGCTAAGGTCACCCCTCTAGCCTTAAAGCACCTCCATAATATATCCTTGTGACTTTGTCACACGTCTTCTCAAGATCAATGAACACTATGTGAAAGTCCTTCTTCCTATCCTAAAACTACTCCACTAATCTCATCACGAGGTGAATAACCTCAAAAGTTGAGCGTCCTAGCATAAAACCGATCTGATTCTCTAAAATAGTCACAATCCTTTTCAGCCTCAACTCTACCCATCTTTCCCAAACCTTTAGAGTATGATTCAACAACTTAATACCCCTATAGTTGTTGAAACTGTAAATATCCCTCTTTTTCTTATATAATGGAATCATCAGACAATATATCCAAGCTTTGGACATCTTTGCCACCCTAAAAATAATGTAAAACAACCTTGTCAACCATTTTTAACCTAGCCCACTAGTGTTTTTCTAAAATCCACTGGAATCTCTTCTGGCTCAGTTACCCTAACCCTACACATCCTACGAATAGCCCTATAGAAATCCTCAACCTTGATATGCCTACAATAACTATAATTGTGACACCTCTCTAAGTTCTCCAAGTCCTCTACCACAAAACCTTTATCCCCCTCATCATTCAAAAGTCTATGGAGATAGGACTGCCTCCTTTTCCTAGTGAGGGCATCCTCAACCAACACTATACCATCCTCTTCCTTAATGCACTTCACTTGGTCAAGGTCACAAGCCCTCCTCTCCCTAGCCTTGGAAAGCCTATACAACTTTTTATCCCCATCATTGTCCTCTAAAGTTGCATACAAGATCTCAAAAGCTACTATCTTAGCCACAATCACCACTACCTTAGCCTTTTCTCTAGCTAAATTATACTCCTCCTTTTTTGTCTGCCTCTCCTCACTATCCATGGTCTCAACAAACTTATCATAGGCCACCTTCTTAATCTCCACCTTTCTCTTAACTTCATTATTCCACAACTAGCCCCCTTGTGCTTTCCAGATCAGCCTCTCAAGACGCCTAATACCTCTCAAGCAGTTTCACTAATAAAATTGGCAGTCGTCTTCCACATACTATACACATACCCACTACTTTACCAAGCATTTATTGTCATCAAATTCTTCCTATTTACAAAGCACTAGCCAAAGTCAAGCTACCCTACTTAATCCTGGGCCGATTCTCTGTACTATTTTTCTTTCTACCCTTTTTTATTACCAAGTCCATCACCAACATCCTATGTTGAGTCAAAAGATTATTATTACGTATGACTTTAAAAAATTTCAAATCACTCTATCTCCATTCCTAAAAAGCAAGAGTCTATTTAGGTATTTAACACTAAACTGCGAAAGGTAATAAGGTGGTCCTCTCTCTTCGGGAAGCTTAAAGTTTCCACCACAACCCAAAAGCCATAACAAAATCCAAAAGAGAATCTCTTTTTTTTTATTCTATTTCCCAAAACTAAAACCTCCATGAACATCATCATAACCTCTAGATAAAGATGCAATATGCTCATTGAAATCCCTCTATCAAAAAGCATCTCAGTGATCATAATATATCTCACCGCCTTATCCAAAACCTCCCAAAATTTCTTTTTTGCCTCCTCGTCTAATCCTGCTTGTGGAGTGTAGGCACTAATAAAGTTCAAAGTAGACCCTCCAAGGACAAACTTAATCAATATCAACCTATCATTAACTCACTTAAAATCCACCACCTACTCCCTAAGATTTTCATCTACTAAGATACCTACCCCATTCATATGCCTTATGCTAATTAAAGACCACAATTTACACCCTTCTACATCCTTTGTCTTAGATCCTACCCATTCGATTTCCTAAACGAAAGAAAAAATAATCTTCTTCCTCCTAAGAATCTTCACAAGCTCTATGGACATACCTTGAAGAGTCCCTATGTTCCAAGACATAACTCTTGGAAGCTCCCTTACCCCACCTAACCTTACTACCCCTCACCCCCAACCCCAAACTTGATCCTAGACTCGACCCTAACCCATTGCCATGCCAATACCCCACCCTCAGCATAGACATTAGTCTAGATCCCAACTCTAATACCGAACTATAACATGATCCCAGTCTACCATCGAATACCAAAACCACTACTCAATAGGAGAAGAGAAAAAAGGTGAGTGAATAGATAGGGCTAAAAAATAAATAGGTAAGTCTAAAATATGCAATAATGAGAGAAATCTATTGGTAAAAATCAAGAATCAACCACGTATACCAAGAGCCACAAAACCAATATACTATAAGGCAAGTTTTGATAAACAACAATCAATAACAAGATTTTTCTACCCAATAAGAACTCTAGTCAACTTTAGAAAGTAACACCAATGTAAGTAAAAAATACCAATACATACCACAGTAAATAGTTATAATAGTCTCAATTAACTTCTACTAAGTAAAAGGGAAATAAGAACTAGTAATCCTATAAGAACATCCAAGATAATTAGAAAAGAAATCAAGAGAGAAAGGACTAAAAAATATCAAAAGATACAGGACGTATCCGCCTCCAAATATTCAGGAACCTAGACAAAATAAACTTGAAGATATGAACTGAGTGCAATTAATCCTATGAGAAGATGAAGTAAGGAAGTTTTCTTGATCATTTTGTCGAATTTTGGAAACTTGGTGGAGAAATTGGTCGCCAAAATTTTGTTGTCATCTCTTTTACCCATTCCTAATATCATTTTTGAACTTTATAGCTAAAAAATGTACTGGTCGTCGAGTGTATTGTTCACTGGAAAACATATACCACGAGCCACCAATAAAACCTAGTGCCAAAATTATTTTTAGAATATTATCATCGAAGCTTCAATGGAAGGCCTTTGAAAATCTAGATTTAGTTTACATGTTCACTCCTTAAATCTTGATGCAAACCATTATTTTTTAGTCGTCGTCAAATTTTCAATTCCAGTAGTGGAACTGGTTTATGTCTCATTGGAAAATATGAGGTACCAATATAGATACTGGTAACCAGATAGAGAAAAGGGCAGAGAGATAGAAAGAGCAGGTAGAGACAAAAAGGTTGAATAGATCTGAGTAAAGAGTAGAGAGAAGAGTAGTTTACCTACTGTCAAAGATAGATCATTAGCATTGATCTTAATTATTGATCATCGGCGTTCAGTAAGAAATGTTAAAGAGAGTGACATTAGAGAGAGAAAGACATCCAATGGAGTAAAACCCTTAGTATCTATTCATCAAGTAACTAAGAAAAAAGGATGCCGAATCTAAGAAAGACTTGAAAATACCATTCCTAAGATTTAACAAGGCTACCAACATATTAGTTAACCCAAAAGACATCACTAATAACTCAAAATTCTGATACCAAATCCTCAAAGTTGTCTTGGATATATCCTCAGGACGAATCTTTAACTGGTCATACCTTGACCTCAACTCTATCTTGGAGAAAACTGAAGCACCCTACAACTGATTAAAAAGATCTTCTATTTAGGGAAAAGGGTACTTATTATTGATGGTAACTTTATTCAACTGTCTATAATCTATAAATATTCTCATGCTACCATCTTCTTTTAAAACGAACAACACTGAAGCACCCCAAGGTGAAGCACTAGGACCAACTCCTGCAATTGAGTCTTGATCTCTCTCAACTCATATAGGCAATTCATTAGGGGGAACATAAATTAATTGAGTTCCCTGCTCTAAATTGATTTGCCATGGTTTCATGGTTGTTTTGATGCTTAAAACTGATAAATATACAAGTACTTAGGTCTGTCTTGGTAGATATGATATGTGTTTGTGTCTATATTATAGGAAACTAGGTTTTGAGGCCCAACAGTAGAAAAAGAGTTAAAAGTTGCAGAAAGACTCACTTACGAGGTCACCTATGTGGCGTAAGTCTACTTACACCATTGTAGGTAACCTCGTAGGTTTTTGAGTATGACAATTCAGAGAACCTAAAAGTTAATTGTTGAAACTAATAGTTACGAAAGGTGACTTATGACTCGTAGGTACAACCTACAACGCCCTAAGTACCAACGTAAGTTGTATAAAATTAAAGATCAGAGAAGATATAGATTTAGGATTTTCTGATACATATGATGATGTCACCCTTAGGGCATAAGTGCCACTTACCCCCTGTAAAGTTCCACTTACACCCTATAGGTACCTTTGTAAGTGGAAGTACAGTAGCATGATGAGATTTTCAAGTTTATTGTCACCTACGATGCCTACCAATGTTATGCAGGTGCCACTTACAACCTATAAGTGGGCCCATAAATGGCCACCGACTCAAGTTTCCATGTTTATTTTGGTTTAGATTCTTATGGTTTTTATGTAATCTATAAATAATATTTTGATATTTTTAGTCTGATTACGCACTCGTTATATTCAAAAACACATATTTGATTCTACGATTGTCTTTTGATCTTGGAATCTCTTTGTTCTTGGATTTTGGTTGATTAATAATTTGATACCCTGGGTTTTATTCTTCCATTGATTTGAGATTATTTTTATGCTTTCTTTATTAAATTCCATAGAGTTTCTTGCAATTATGAGCGGCTAAATACCTTAGCTAGGGTTGTAGGAACCCTAGAGAAATAATAAAGTAGGGAAAGTGTGAGGTTTATCGAGATCATTGTTTATGTATACATCGCAATCTCTTCAGATTATTTGCATTCTTAACAACTGCAGAAATAAGGAATTACTTATATTCGAGATCATTTTCACAAGAGAGACTGAGATTGGGAAAACAAAATTACAATAGTGATTCGAGACTACCAACCCTTATCTACTTAACTTGATACTCATAAGGTTATAGTTAAACTAGGACTAATGACAAGAGTTTTAAAGACGACACTATGAGACTCATAAGGTCAATAGTAAAATTTACCAAGGAATTCACAAGGCAATTGGTGATACCTATATTTCCAAGTTCTATATGTACGACAGTGAGATGGCTAGATTGAGCACGATAGACCTAAAGATTTAGGAATCTAGGGGGAACATAGTCCTAGTGTCCATTTCATATTGACTACAATAAAAAGCAATCAAGACTTGTTACTCTTTACTGTTTACTACAAATCCCCCTACTTACTTTCCCACATTGTTTGACTATATCAACAAGTTTGAGAGAGATTTTTGACCTATTCATGTGGGTTTAACCCCAACCTCGTTGGGTTACAATAATTTGATAGTGACCACATTGTATTATTTTGGAGGGTATAATTTGTGTGACATCATAAACCAACACAAAGTTAAAGTCAGTGTTTTTATTTCGAGGCATATAGGCAAGTCAATAGGATATACCTTATGAAACTTTGACACTATAAGAATGGACTAAGGGGTTTCAATTGATCAAAGAAGAATTTAAGTCAACTAATATGACCTTAGTCACGACTATACATAACATAAAACCATAAAAGAGACCTCTGACTAAGATCCCAAAGATGTGCCAATATGGCCAAACACCCCTTCCTAACTAGTTTCTTATCTTGATTGAAATAAATAATTTTCATAGGTCCGGACTTATACATACCTTTCCATTCTAACTTATCCATATCTGGCATCTCTAAAGTTACAATTTTTGTATTACAGTTCAGAATGGCATGGTATAGGGATAACCAAGTCACATCCAAGATAATATCAAAATCAAGCATATTTAAAATTATAAATTGACCCAAGTTTGAATAAACATAATAGAACATACAAGATATACTTAGGTCGCTACTATAGAGTCTTCGACTAGAGTAGAGATATATATGGGTGAGTCAAACATATTACAAACAATGTCTAAATGCGAGGTAAATCTAACAAATACATAAGAATAATAGGAGCCCAAATCAAATAAGAATGTATCCATCTAATCAAAGGCGATAATAGTACCTGCAATGACATTATCTAAAGTCTCTACCTCAAATTTTCTTGAGAAGGAATAATAATGAGCTCTATTATCAATTTGAGCACCCTCTCTAGTAGGATTAACACCACCTCTCACTGCATTACCACCAACATACTTTGCTTCATGACACCATCATAATTACCACATCCACCGTATGGATGACCTTTACTATTACCTCCTCTGCCTCCACCAGCTAGAACTATAGCTCTAGTTTATTACTAACCCAGTAAGCTAGTCATCCTACTATTAGGATATTCCTTCTTGAAATGGCTCACAATACTACAAGAACCATAAAACTTTAAGTTATGAGAATCCAAAGAGCTTTCTAAACTTGTGGCATTATGAGGGCATGCTAGTAAAAGAATATGAAAAGTGTTACTCGGTAATCCTACTATTAATGCTGGTAGAGCTGATTGTTTAGGGAAAATTGGATAATCCTGGTGACCAAAACTGCTAGAATAAGAACCACTAAACTTACTCACATTCCTAGATCTCTTTGTTAATACTTTGCTGACCTACCTATTTGACTTTTTCTACCATCTTCACATACACAACAACATCATTAAAGATATTTCTATTAGAAGTCATTTATATATCTAAAAGTTGTAATTTAGTATTTAAAACTTTTACAAAAAGCCAAATCTTATCCTCTTCAATACCAAGCAACTAAGTAGCATAACGTTACAATGAATAAAATATACCCTCATAGGTTACAGGAGACATACTAACTAGCTTATGGGCCAGAAAAATATCCTTTTTATGATCACGAAGGGTAGGGCACACATATTTCTCCAAAATTATGGTATTGAACTGAATCTATATTAATAGTGGTAAGGATGGAGACCAATATTCCATAAAATACCTTTACCACAGCTTTGCATCACCCTATGGTTTGAAGGTTCCAAACTCAACACCATAAAGCTCCACAATACCTATTTTTGTGGGGGTGTATTTATCATCTTGTCTGAGTTAAACACTCTAATTCTGAGACTCTAAATCTTGAGTCAGTTTCAGTGGTTAGGGAATTTCCAGATGTGTTTCCTAAAGATCTTCTTGGAGCTCCTCCCGAAAGAGAAATTGACTTCAGAATAAACCTTCTTCTATATACCCAACCTATCTCTATTCTACCATACAGAATGGATCCAACCAAACTCAAAGAGTTGAAAAAATAGTTGAAAGATCTCCTAGATAAGGGATTCATTAAGCCCAGCATTTCCCCATGGGGTGTACCAGTTCTGTTCATACGTAAGAAAGACGGTTCTCTTAGAATGTGTATTGACTACCGTTAGTTGAAAAAAGTCACAATCAAGAACAAATACCCACTTCCCAGAATCGATGACTTGTTCGACCAACTTCAGGGTGCCAATTATTTTTCTAAGATAGACATCAGATATGACTATCATCAGCTCAGAGTTAGAAATGTGACATTCCAAAAATAGCTTTCAAAATTTGATATGGTCACTTCGAGTTTCTAGTTATGTCCTTTGGTCTCACAAATACCCCTGCAGCCTTCATAGACTTGATGAACCAAGTGTTCAAGCAGTACTTGGACATGTCCATCATAGTCTTCACTGATTACATTCTTATCTATTCCTGTAACAAAAATGATCATGCAAACTACCTCAGGATAGTATTGCATACTCTTAGAGCCCATCAGTTATTCGTTAAGTTCAGTAAGTGCGAATTTTAGTTAAGATCAATAACTTTTCTTGGCCATATTATTTCTGGTGATGGCATTAGAGTTGAACCTAAAAAGAATGAAGCGGTGAGAAATTGGCCCAGACTTATTTTTCCGTCAGATAATAGGAGTTTATTGGGTTTGGTTGGCTATTACCGGCTATTTGTTGAAGGGTTTTCATCTATTGCGTCTCCCATGTCCAAATTGAATCAAAAGAAAGTTAAGTTTTAGTGTTCAAATTTTTGTGAGAAGAGTTTTTAGGAGCTGACGACTCGACTCACCACAACCCCAGTTTTAACATTACCAGATGGTTCGGATGGGTTTATTGTGTACTGTGATGCTTACAGAGTTGGTTTGGGGTGTGTTTTAATTGAGAGGGTAAAGTTGTGGCGTATGCTTCTAGACAACTTAAGCCCCATGAAAAGAATTACCCTACTCATGATCTTGAGTTAGCTACTATATTTTTTGCCTTGAAAATATAGAGGCATTATCTGTATGGGGTGCACATTGATGTGTTTACAGATTACAAAAGCTTGCAGTATGTGTTTTTGCAGAAGGATCTGAATCTGCACCAGAGGAGATGGTTAGAGTTATTGAGAAATTATGATATGAGCATTTTGTAACATCCGAGGAAGGCCAATATAGTGGTAGATGCCTTAAGTAGATTGTCTATGGGTAGTGTTTCTCATGTTGAAGATGATAAGAAAAGGCTAGTTTAGGAAGTTCATCAGCTTGCCAGGTTAGGTGTTCGTTAGGTTGATTCAGCTAAGGGTAGCGTTTAGGTTTAGAATAGTTTAGAATCTTCTTTGGTTGCTAAAGTGAAAGAAAAGTAGGATAGGGATCCTAGTCTGGTGAAGTTGAAGGAGTCAGTTAGAGGTTAGAAAGTAGAGGTTTTCTCTCTAGGAAGAGATAGTGTGTTGCGTTTCTAGGGTAGACTGTGTGTGTTGTGTGTTGATAAGTTGAGACAATGAATTCTTGCATAAGTTCATGGTGCATGTTACTCAATTCATCCAGGGTCCACAAAGATGTACCACAATCTACAGGAAATCTATTGGTGGAGTAGGATAAAAGGGGATATCACAGAGTTTGTAGCTAAGTGATCCACTTGTCAGCAGGTTAAGATTGAACATCAGAAACCCAATGGATCTATGTAAGAGTTCAATATTCCCACTTAGAAGTGAGAGAAAGTTAACATGGACTTTGTGATAGGTTTTCCTCGTACTCATCGTCAGCATGATTCAAATTTGGGTCATTGTGGACATGATTACCAAATCAGCCTATTTCTTGCTAGTACATACTTCTTATTCAACCGAAGACTATGCCAAGCTCTATATTAGAGAGTTTGTTGGGTTTCATGATGTTTCATTATCTATCATCTCGAATAGAGGTACTCAGTTTACCTCTCACTTTTGGAAATCTTTTCAGAAGGGTCTTGGTACCCAAGTTCACCTCAGCAAAGCCTTTCACCCTAAGACAGATGGTCAGGTATAGAGGACCATTTTGACCCTTGAGGATATGTTGAGGTCATGTGTAATTGACTTTAGAGGTATTTGGGATAACCACTTGCCTTTAATTGAATCACGTCCTGTAATAGCTATCATTCCAGTATTCAGATATCTCCATTTAAGGATATATATGGGAGGAAATGTAGGTCTCCAATTGGTTGGTTTGAGATAGGTGAAACCTCTTTAATAGGGGCTGACTTGGTATTTGATGCTTTAGAGAAAGTACAGTTAATCAGGAAGAGGTTTAAGGCAGTCCAGAGACAACAAAAATCTTATACAGAAGTGAGGATAAAGGATATTGAGTTCAAGATTGGTGACTTTGTATATATAAATATCTCTCCCATGAAGGGATTAAAGACGTTTAATAAGAAGGGGAAGCTTAGTCCCTGATATGTTAGCTCTTACAGAGTTTTGAGCTATTTTTAAAAAGGTGGATTATGAGCGTTAGTTTCCTGCAGACATAGCATCAGTGCACCCAATATTTTATGTCCCCTTGATAAAGAAGTTAATAGGTGACCTAGCAGTTGAAGTCCCCATAGAGAGTGTAGATGTTCAGAATAGTCACTCTTATGAAGAAATTCCAGTCGAGATCCTTGATCGACAAATTCATAGACTAAGGAATAAAGGAATTCCCCCAGTCAAAGTTCTTTGGCTGAAGCAGTCCGTTGAAGGACACTCATAGGAAGAAGAAGCAGATATGCATACCAAGTACCCTCATGTTTTCTCCGCAAACTCAGATTCACCTTAAGGTAACAATCTTCTTTGAATTCTTCTTTTCCATGCTCATTTCAGCTACATATTATTCTCATATTTTTCATGTATTCACAGAACCAGTTCAGTCATGTGTTACACTTCAGACTCAGTTATGTAATCATGTTTTCATCACATATATCCATTATGTAACCTAAGTTCCTCAGTGTTTTCAGTTTAACTAGTCTCATTCGAGGATGAATGTTCCCAAGGGGGAGATATTGTAATACCCAAAAAATCCAAAGCAATGTTAGAGACATGTTTCAAGCTCATGCATAGTACACTATAGTTGTTTGGTAGTAATATGCGTGAGATTGATGTATATTGTGGCCTCAAATAACTACCAGCTCTTAGACAAATCAAAATAATCCTTACCAACTGAATTTTCTACTAGAATGTTGCTTTAGTCAACTTAAAACAAGCATATATTCTGCTATATTGAGAATTTTCCTGCTCAAGACCCACCAAATGATAGGCAATTGAATTAGCTTTACAATGATACAAATTTTTCCCAAATCGGATACTCAGTTCAGGAGTTATGGCCCTTTTATTACATAATAGTATCCCAACACGATAAGGCCACGTCGTGGCGATGGACGAAATCACATTCTTCCTTTTTCAATGTGACACCATGATTTCCACCGTGTCACGCCAAAGGGCCATTTTGCAATTGTCCTTTTCCAGTGGGGCACCATGATTGGCACCGCATCACGCCAAGCTTCCAGTTGGGGATCGTCCATTTCCAGAGGTGCAGTGTGATAGCATCGCATCGCACCATAGGGTAAAATGGGGATTGTCAATTTTCTAGTGGGCTAACGCGATTGCACCGCATCGCGCTGGAGCTAAAAATCGAGATTTCCAGGTTTTGCAATTTAAATTCCAAGGACTGTTTGGTCTTTTACCAAGGCCCTAAACTCGTCCAAAAAAAGAAATTATGTGCCCTATTACTCATAATTCCTCTCCAATAAACTAATTTTCTTTTAAGAACAAAAACCCTAGCCTTTAAAGTTCAAGATCAAAACTCAAGAATTCACCATCAATTCTCACGAATTCATCAACCTCGGTATGTTGAGTGTTCATCTATGGGTTCTTTTCACCCGTGGAGTCCAAATATCCAACTCTAAATTCAAAGTTGGGATCTTTACAAGTTTTCATGATTTTAATTGTGATTTTAACCATGAATTCCCAGGAATTATAATTCTACACCATGTTTACATGCACTTGTTGTTGATATCGAACCCCACATGTTTGAATAATGTTATTCGCTGATTTAAATCATACTTGGTAATGTCGATGTTGAAATCATGCTATTTCTAAAAGATTTAAACTATTCCATGCTTAATTTAAACTATGAATATCAAGTGTTTGATGAAATCCCTACAAGAATGAAATTTTTATAAATGCTTTCATATTATGTCGTCCAAGTTTAGTACTATTTTGCTACTATTACTATCGAGTCTTGGGGGTTATGAATACCCAAAAACTTAAATTTTTACTTAGTCTTAGTATCTTCAAAATAGTTTCAGAATATTTTATGAGCATTATCAATTCAATCAGTCATCATAATCAGTTAAACGTAGAACAGTTCAGTATTCCAAGTTAGTTCAGTTAGGAGTAGGATTTAGCACTGAGCGAGTGCAGGGATGGCAACTTCCCTGTTAGATAGGCAGAGTGGTTATTAGCAGTCCCCGTACTCCAGAACTATGTAGCCAACATAGGATTTGAGGAGTCATGCATCAGTTTAGGCTTGACTACCTTGCCGGGGTCACCCGTCAGTTTAGGCTTTACACCCTTAGTCCTTTGGGATAGTACATCAGTGGATCCACACAACCAGTGTTAGTACCCGTGGCACGGTATTGACATCCTTCCAATTGGGGTCACAGGTTGGTCCCTAAATTTTCTAATTGTGGCATGTTGGTTTGATGATAGCTTCCACAGTCTTAGTCCAGTAGTCAGTTCAGAAATTCAGTTTATGTTTTCTTGACCATAGCATATAGATATTAGATATTTTAGTATTTCAGTATTTCAGTTTACTGATTATAATTATAACATGATTTATGCTTGGTAACACATCCATTGGTATCTATAGATTTAATCCACTTTCAGTATTCACATATTTCATGCATTTTATTCAGTTCCTCATGCTAGTCATTCAGTCAGTTATTAATTATACACATGAAACCATGCATATCAACCTACCTCATTTAGCATAATAGTACACTCAAAGTACTGATCGTATACTCTTTTCTTATGCTATGATACATCATATCATAGGTTCAGACGCTCAGTTCCCGAATAGAGCATACACCTTCTAGATTATAAGTCGTATCAGTGATAAGTCCTCATATTTCAAGGATAGACTATATTTATTTTCATACTTTCAGTTTAGTAGTTAGATGGACTTAGTTGAGGCCTGTCCCATCAACTCTTATTCAGTCAGTAGAGGATTTTCAGACTAGTACAGATAGTTAGTTAGTTTTATTATTATTTTATTAGTTTTAGACAGTTGTTTCCAGCAGTTGTTTCCAGATTCATGATCTAATATTGTTTTCAATTATTTAAAACCTTATGGATGATAAGTTGTTCTTCTTCATATGTTATTATATTATTCAGTACTCACAGTAGATACAAGCTCATTTGTTAGCTTATGGTCTCTCCGTACCGTAAGCACCGTATAGCGCCCATGGTGTATTCTCGTGGCATTACAAACTTATTATCAGAGCCTAAGATTATAAAGTGTCCTAGGAAGTCTAAAATCTGTGTCGAGTAGAGTTTCGTTCATGGGTGTGAAGCGCACCACACTTATGGGCAAGAGGCTACAAGGAATTTTAGGAAAAGTTTCCCTTATTTCAGTGTTCATGTCGTGCGACTGAGCATGAGCTCATGTTGAACTCTCTATCTAATCTATTCTCCCTTTTATTTATAGAACATACCTCCCAGAAAGACAAATGGAAGAAGAAATGTAAACCAGCCAGCACCTCCGCCTGTTTAGGAAGATCCCCTGAATGAGCATGTTTCCCATGTATAGTTTAGAGCTGCATTCACTACTCTAGCTTTCTTTGTAGAAGCTCATAATGCTCAGCTAACCATTGTTCGAACCAACCCAGTGAATAATACAACTACATCTAGGATTTGAGACTTTACCCGAATGAATCCTCCTCTATTTTCGGGATTCAAATCTGAAGAGGATCTATAGGAATTCTTAAACATGGTCCAAAAGGTAACAGACATTATGGGGGTGACTTCTAGTGAGAGTGTTGAATTGGCTCCTTACCAGTTATAGGATGTAGACCATACCTAGTTAAGTAGTGGAAAAGGTATAGAGGCACAGATGTAGGACCTATATAATAGGAGGAGTTTGCTACAGCTTTCTTAGATAGATTCTTTCTGCTAGAGCTGAGGGAAGCCAAAGTGTTAGAGTTTAGAAACTTGAGGCAGGGAAACATGAGTGTGAAAGAGTATTCTCTTAAGTTTATTAGTTAGTTAGGTATGCTCCTCATGTGGTGGATGATAGCAGGTCTAGGATAATTAAGTTCGTATCTGGGGTATCTGACAGTGTGGTCAGGGAGTGTAGGACTACAATATTAATTAAGGAAATGGACATATCTAGGATTATTGTCCATGCTCAACAGATTAAGGAGTAGAAGAATAAAGAGAAGGAGAGAGAGAGAGAGAGAACAAGAGGGCTAGAACAAGTAGCTTTAATTTCACTCAGCCAAAGTCAAAAGGTGGTAATCGTCCTCAGTTCTATCAGAAATCTTCTATCTCAGCTCCCTCTTTAGCTAATTCCCCAGTACCCAAATCCATAAATAATAATAGGGATAAAGCGCCAGACTCTAAGTCCCAAGGCAGTGTAAACAGTGGTCGTACAGATCTTCTTTGCTAGAAAAGTGGTAGAAACCATTAGGGTGAGTGTAGAGCTGGCAGTGATGTATGCTTTGGGTGTGTCAATTCAGGCCATCGGATTCAAAAGTGTCGAGTAGTTTCTAAAAAAAGGTAGGGATTTGTGCCAACAAGGCTAGCCCTATCAGTCATTAGTTCCAGACAATCGCCCAACTCAGCAGGGTGCCATTTCTAGTGCTACTAGTGGTCTGCTTCAGAATAGGATCTATGCACTTTATTCCCGACAAGATCAGGAAAGTTTTCCTAACGCAGTTATAGGTATGTTGCAAGTCTTTCATTTATATGTTTATGCTTTACTAGACCCTAGAGCTTCACTTTATTTTATAGCCCCTTATATAGTCATCAACTTTGAAGTCAGTACTGAAATCTTAGTAGAACTTTTTTCATTGTCTACCCCAATAGGTGTCTCTATTGTAGCTCGGCGGGTATACAGGAACTGCCCGGTTACAGTGTCTCAGAAAGTTACTTCAGTTGATCTCGTGGAGTTATAGATGAATGATTTTGATGTCATTCTTGACATGGATTAGCTCCACTCATGCTATGCTTCAGTGGATTGCAGAAACAGAGTAATTCATTTTCAGTTTCCAAATGAACCAACCCTTGAATGGAGGGGTAGTACTACAACGCTTAGGGGTCAACTTGTTTCATACCTTAGGTTGAGGAAGATGATATCCAAGAAATGTATTTATCATCTTGTCTGAGTCAAAGACTCTAATTCTAAGACTTCAAATCTTGAGAAAGTTTTAGTGGTGAGGGAATTTCTAGATGTGTTCCCTGAAGATCTTCTCGGAGCTCCTCCCAAAAGGGAAATTGACTTTGGAATATACCTTCTTCTAGACACCCAGCCGAACTCAAAGAGTTAAAAGAACAGTTGAAAGATCTCCTAAATAAGGGATTCATCAGGCCCAACGTTTCTCTGTAGGGCTCACCAATTATGTTTGTGCATAAGAAAAATAGTTCTCTTAGAATGTGTATTGACTACCATAAGTTGAATAAAGTCACAATCAAGAACAAATAACTACTTCCCAAAATCAATGACTTGTTTGACCAACTTCAGGGTTCTAGTTATTTTTTTAAGATAGCCCTCAGATCTGACTATCATCAGCTCAGAGTTAGAGAATGTGATATTCCAAAAACAGCTTTCAGAACTCGATATAGTCACTTTGAGTTTCTAGTCATGTCCTTTGGTCTCACAAATGCCTCGGCAACCTTCATGGACTTGATGAACCGAGTGTTCAAGAAGTACTTATATATGTTCATCATAGTCTTCATTGCTGACATTCTTGTCTATTCCCGTAACAAAAATGATCATGCAAACTACCTCAGGATAGTATTGCAGACTCTTAGAGCCCACCAGTTATTCGCTAAGTTCAGTAAGTGGGAATTTTGGCTAAGATCAGTAGCTTTCCTTGGCCATATTATTTTTGGTGATGGCATTAGAGTTGATCCTTAAAAGAACAAAGTGGTAAGAAACTGGCCCAGAACCATTTCTCCGTCAGATATTAGGAGTTTCTTAGGTTTGGCTGGATATTAGCGATGGTTTGTTAAAGAGTTTTTGTCTATTGTATCTCCCATGTCCAGATTGACTCAGAAGAAAGTTAAGTTTCAGTGGTTAGATTCTTGTGAGAAGAGTTTTCAGGAGTTGAAGACTCGACTCACCACAGCCCCAGTTTTGACATTACAGTTGGTTCGGATGGGTTTGTTGTGTACTGTGTTGCTTCCAGAGTTGGTTTGGGGTATGTTTTGATGCAGAGGGGTAAAGTTATGGTCTATCCCTCTAGAAAACTTAAGCCCTATGAAAATAATTACCCTACCCATGATCTTGAGTTAGCAGTTATTGTTTTTGCCTTGAAAATATAGAGGTATTATCTATATGGGGTGCACGTTAATGTGTTCACAGATCACAAAAGCTTGCAGTATATGTTTTAGCAGAAGGATTTGAATCTGTGCCAGAGAAAATGGTGAGAATTGTTGAAAGATTATGATATGAGTGTTTTGTATCATCTGGGCAAGGCCAATGTTATGGCAAATGACTTAAGTAGATTGTCTATGGGCAGTGTTACTCATGTTGAAGATGATAAGAAAAAGTTAGTTCAGGAAGTTTATCAGATTACCATGTTAGGTGTCTATTTGGTTGATTCTGCTGAGGGTTGTGTCTAGGTTTAGAATAGTTCAAAATCTTCTTTGGTTGCCTAAGTGAAAGAAAAGTAGGATAGGGACC
Organism: Capsicum pubescens; assembly: GCA_030864215.1. Lineage (NCBI taxonomy): Eukaryota > Viridiplantae > Streptophyta > Magnoliopsida > Solanales > Solanaceae > Capsicum > Capsicum pubescens. The sequence goes on from CM061541.1 coordinate 119,081,738, forward strand.
GTAGTCTGGTGAAGTTATAGGAGGTCAGAAAGTAGAGGATTTCTCCCAAGGGGGAAATGGTGTGTTGCGTTGCTAGGGTAGACTATGTGTGCCATGTGTTGATGAGTTGAGACAATAAATTCTTGATGAAATGCATATTGCGTTTTATTTGATATATCCAGAGGCTACAAAGATGTACCGCGATCTACTGGAAATCTACTGGTGGAGTGGGATAAAAAGAGATATCCCAGAGTTTGTAGCTAAGTGCTCCACTTGTCAGCAGGTTAAGATTGCACATTAAAAGCCTAGTGGGTCTATGCAGGAGTTCAGTATTCCCATTTGGAAGTGGGAGGAAGTGAACATGAACTTTGTGACAGGTTTGCCTCGTACTCATTGTCAGCAAAATTTGATTTGGGTCATTGTGGATAGGATGACCAATTCAACCCATTTCTTACCAGTCCATACTTCTTATTCAGCCGAGGAGTATGCCAAACTCTATATTAGAGAGTTGGTTAGGTTGTATAGTGTTTTGTTGTCTATCATCTCAGATAGAGGTACTCAGTTTACCTCTCATTTTTGGAAAGCTTTTTAGAAGGGTCTTGGTATCCAAGATCACCTCAGTACAATCTTTCACCCTCAGACAAATGGTCAGGCAGAAAGGAATATTCAGACCCTTGAGAATATATTGAGGGTGTGTGTAGTTGACTTTAGAGGCAGTTGGCATGACCACTTGCTTTTGATTGAACTCACATATAATAATATCTATCATTCAAAATATTTAGATGGCTCTATTTGAGGATCTATATGGGAGAAGATATAGGTCTCTAATTGGTTGGTTTGAGATAGGTGAAACCGCTTTAATAGGGCCTGACATTGTGTTTGATGCCTTTGAGAAAGTACAGTTAATTAGGGAGAGGCTTAAGGCATCCCAGAGAGGACAGAAATCTTATGCAAATATGAGAAGAAAGGATCTTGAGTTTGAGATTGGTGAATTTGTATATCTAAAGATCTCTCCCATGAAGGTATTAAAGAGTTTTGGTAAGGAGGGGAAGCTTAGTCCTCAATATATTAGCCCTTACATAGTTTTGAGCCGCTTCGGAAAGGTGGCTTATAAGATTGAGTTGCGTGCAGACTTAGCATCAGTGCACCCAGTGTTTCATGTCTCCTTGCTAAAGAAGTACATAGGTAACCCAACAATTGTAATCCCTGTAGAGCATGTAGATGTTCAGAATAGTCTCTCTTACGAAGAAATTCCTGTCGAGATCCTTGATCGACAAATTCGTAGACTAAGGAACAAAGAAGTTCCCCTAGTCAAAATTCTTTGGTGAAATCAGTCCGTTACGGGAGCCACTTGGGAAGCAGAACCAGATATGCGAACCAAGTACCCTCATTTTTCTCCGCAAACTCAAATTCATCTTAAGGTAATAATCTTCTTAGAATTCCTTTTTTCTATGCTCAGTTTCAACTGTATATTATTCTCATATCTGTCATGCATTCATAAAACCATTTCAGTGATGTGTTACGCTTAAGAATCAATCATGTAATCATGTTTTCATCATGTATATCCATCATGTAACCTAAGTTCCTCAGTGTTTTCATTTTAACCTGTCTCATTTGAGGGCGAATGTTACTAAAGGGGAGATATTGTAATACCCTAAAAATCCAAACCAATGTTAGAGCCATATTTCAAGCTCATGCATAGTACACTATAGTTCTTTGGTAGTGATATACGTGAGTTTGATATATATTAAGGCCTCAAATGACTCCCAGCTATAAGATGAATCAAAATAATCCTTACCGATTGAATTTTTGATAAGAATGTTTCTTTATTCAACTTCAAACGATCATATGTTTTGCTCTATTGAGAATTTTCCAGATCAAGACCCACCAAATGATAGGAAATTGAATTAGATTTCCAATGATACTAATTTCTCCCAAATCCAATACTCATGTGAGAGGTTATGGGACTTTTAGTACAAAACATTAGCCCAATGCGATAAGGTCGCATCGCGGTGATGGCCCAAATCACATTTTTCCTTTTCCAGTGTGTCATCGTGATTGCCACCGCATCTCTTCAAGGTGACATTTCATAATTGTCCTTTTCCAGTGGGGCACCGCGATTGGCAGCGCATCGCGTGAAGCTTCCAGTTGGGGTTCATCTATTTCAAGAGGCGCAACGGATAGCACTGTGTTGCATCGTAAGGTAAAATGGGGATTGTCAGTTTTCCAGTGGCCCGACGCGATTGCACCGCATCGCGTTGGAGCCAAAATTAGGATTTCCATCTTTTGTGATGTAAATTCTAGGGGTTGTTTGATCTTTTCCCAAGGCCCTAAACTCATCCAAAACATAAAATTAAAACTCTAAAGGGGCATTATGTGCCCCATTACTCATAATTCCTCTCCAAGAAATTTTTCAAGAACAAAAACCCTAACCTTCAAAGTTAAAGATCAAAACTCAAGAATTCACCATCAATTCTCACAAATTCATTAACCTAGGTATGTTAAGTGTACATCTATGGGTTCCTTTCACCCATGGAGTCTAAATATCCAATTCTAAATTTAAAGTTGGGATCTTTACAAGTTTTCATGATTTTAATTGTGATTTTAACCATGAATTCCCATGAATTATAATTCTACACCATGTTTACTTGTAATTGTTGTTGATATCGAACCCCACACTTTTGAATAATGATATTCACTGATTTAAATCATACTTGGTGATGTCGATGTTGAAATCATGTTGTTTCAACAAGCTTTAAACTATTCCCATGCTTAATTTAAACTATGAATATCAAGTGTTTGATGAAATTCTTACAAGAATGAAATTTTGATAAATGCTTTCATATTATGTCCTCCAAGTTTAGTACTATTTTACTACTATTGCTATCGAGTCCTGGGGGTTATGAGTACCCGAAAACTTATTTGTTTACTTAATCTCAGTATCTTCAAAATATGTTATAAGCATTATCAGTCTTGTCAGTCATCATAATCAGTTAAACTTAGAACAGTTCAGTATTCCGAGTCAGTTTATTTGGGAGTAGGATTTAGCACCGAGCAAGTGTAGGGATGTCGTCTTCCCCGTCAGATAGGCAGAGTCATTACTAGCAGTCCCTGTACTCCAAAACTATGTAGCCAACGTAGGATATGAGGAGTCACATATCTGTTTAGGCTTGACTATCTCACAGGGGTCACTCATTAGTTTAGGCTTGACACCCTTAGTCCTTTCGGATAGTACATCAGTGAATCCACATAGCCAGTGTTAGTACCCGTGGCACGGTACTGACACCCTTCCAACTGGGGTTATAGGTTTGGACCCCAAATTTTCTCATTGGGGCATATTGATTAGATAATCGCTCCCACAGTCCATTAGTCAGTTCAAAAATTCAGTTTTAGTTTGGTAGACCATAACATACAAATATAAGATATTTCAGTATTTTAGTATTTTAGTTTACAATTATATTCAAAATATGATTTATGCTTGGTCATGCATCCATCGGTATCTACAGATTTCATGCACTCTCAGTATTCACAGATTTCATGCATTCTATTCAATACCACATGCTATTCATTCAGTCAGTTATTACTTATGCATATGAAACCATTCATATCAACCTACCTTATTTAGCATACCAACATTCAAAGTACTTATCACATACTTTTTTCTTGTGCTATAATGCATCATATCATAGGTTCGGATGCTCAGTTCTTGATTTATGCATAGACCTTCCTAATTATCAGCCGTAGCAGTGGTGAGTCCTCATATTTCTAGGACAATCTATATTTATTTTCATACTTTCAGTTTAGTGATTAGATAGAGTTAGTTGGGGTCTATCCCATCAACTCTTATTCAGTAAGTAGAGGCTTTTCGGATTAGTACAGACAGTTAGTCAATTTTATTATTATTTTATTTGTTTTAGACAATTGTTTTCAACAGTTATTTCCAGATACATGATCCGATATTATTTTTAGTTATTTAAAACCTTATGGATGATCAGGTGTTCTTCTGCATATGTTATTATATTATTCAGTGCTTACAGTATGTATCAGCTCATGGGTTAGCTTGTGGTTTCTCGGGACCGTAAGCACCGTGTGGCGCCCAGGGTGTATTCTCGGGGTGTTCTAGGAGGTGTCAAAAATATTAGTCAGTTTGGATTAGTTGTATCCTGAGTTCCACCTCTGGTGGGTGTTGCTCTACCTCTCCCTCATTCCTTGACTTTTAATCTGGTCGATTTACTAATTTTGTAGCTAGAGTTGCTAGTGTAGGAGTAGTTGATCTGGCTTTATTGTCTCTCATATTCACTATCTACGAAAAAAGAGTTAAATAGCCATACATTAATTTGGATCACCATATGCCAATTTGAATCAAGTTATAGCATAAAAGAAAAAAAAAGTTATAATATTCTAAAGTCTTATAGCCTCTCAAAAAAATTACGTATGTCTTTGTACCATTCCACAAGACTCGAATAGACTCATTTTTGGTATGATAAGACCAAAAAACCTAGGGCATTGATACCAACTTTATAACGACCCAAATCCATCGCTAGTGGACCCCACACTATATCTCTAGTTAAAGAACCTAATCTAAATATCCATCCATTCAACTTAACAGATTTATGAAAAACTAGCTATTCCATTAAAAAACAATATCGATTAAATATTCTAATAATAATATCAAATATAGAAATAACAAATGTCAAAAACTCCCCTAAGAATTGAAAGTTATTATACCAAAAACATCTAACAATGTAAGAAAAGAGTTCAACTCAAAAATACTATAAAAATTATCCTTGTTTGGAACAAGTGGACAAGAACTAAAGAGAGATGGTTTGTGTCTTTCAGAAAGATGTAGCTCACCCTTGAGTTGATGCATATCGCAATTTAAAGTTGAGGTCTTGATGTAGTCACTGGAAGATTCACTATACTTAACAAAAAATAAGAGTAAAAGTATTATCATTACAAAGCCACAATATACTGGTGGGATCATCGTCCAACCCAAAATAACAAATATGAACAAATAACCATAACCTTTTGAACAAGTACAATCATGAACACTTAAAAATTACCTTTAACTCAATTATGTTACTTTCTACCTTTATCAACAACATCCAATTAATTCATACAAGAGTAAGTCAATATAAGCAATTCACAGAGTGAAGACTCACCATAAATAAAAATAATAGACTAAGTTAACCATGACTAACAGTAATAGATAAAGTCAACAAAGCATGACTAACAATGTTAAGTTACCACTTGCCACAATTATTGTTTCTAATAGTCTTCATAGAGAATTTATAGAATTTATTAGTGGTCATAACCTAGACATCTCAGGGATCCCAACAACAATAATAATGTCAACAGGATCTGTAATGACCCTTCATGTCATTTTTCATATTTATTCTTATCTTTACTATTTGAGCTTCTACATAGCTGACCCAAGTCATTTATGACTTGCTGGGACTGACGGTTCGGTTATAAGATAATTTGTTTGGCTTTTGGAGCCAATTCCCTGTTTTGAAGTCTTCGCTAGTTCCAAATGTCCATCGAGCAAAAACTTCAGTGAAATGATCTCGGATATGAATTTTGATTGTGCCAGCAGATTCAAAATATTAAATTCAATCTAGATATACCTTTGGTTTGGGTTCCAATGCACTCGAGCTTCTTTCGACCTATTGGTCAGAAAGTTAGAAAATCGAAACAATAGGTGTGGGCCCCACTTTTTGCCAAAACAATATCGGATGAAATTATTTATGATTCCAATGAATTGCAAATGTAGTTTACACTTAAATTTCACTATTGGATGATATATTTTGGATTCCGAATGAGTTCTGAGGGTCAAAAATAAGTTTTTGACTTTGTTAGTGACCCAGACAGCGACTGCGGCATCTCCAAAGCTGGAAGGGGTATTTAAGCACCCTATAGGCCGTGTTTTCACCATTTTTGACTCATTTTTTAGAGCCTAAAATCCTAAATGGGTATGATAACTCAAAATTGAGTCTTGTGGGTGTCTAGGGAGCTTGGTAATCATCTTTTATCATGATTATCATCTGGATTAAGGTAAGATTTTATCACTTTATTGATGAATTTCTTAGTTCTTGACCCAAAGCCCCAATTTAGCTTAGGTCTTGATTTAGCCCTACATTTGGTTTGTTTTCACCCTTTAATTGAGGGTTATGATCCCTTGGTGATGTATGAGCATTGGGTTGACCTTAAAAATGCAATTTTCGTATGTGGGACCCACTTGAGGTTTTTGGTGTCATTTTTGGACCCGAAGCACAATAGTGAAATATGGGTATCATTATACTCGTATTGATGAGTAGATTATATTTTTGATAGTGTGATGGTATTTTGGGGATTATGAAGTGAAGACGAGCATGTGGTGCTTGAAATATGATTTTATGGTTTATCCTAGAGGTAGGCTCCTGTCCACTTTCCTTCATAGATGATGTATGATATGTATTACGTGTGGATATGAATGTTAGGATTGATTATGATTAAGATAGCTTAACCTTGATTATTGATGTTTTGGGAAATTAGATGATGTCTTAGACCCGTAAGATAGTATGTTTATAACCTTGTGGACTCCTATTGCCTTCTCCCTAGTTTAGATTAAATAATAGCATGGATTTTATACATTTCTAGATTATGGATGTGGTTTTAGTGTTAGAATCATGATTAGTATATTTGATCTTATTTGTCTGGTGTGGTATTCTTGTAATCATAATTTGGATAGAATTGACTTAAGTGCCCTTATTTCTAGTTGAAGTTCCTATCTTAGGCTTGTTTGTGGATTACTTGACATCAAGAAGTTGGACTAGATATCTTAGCCTATTTTGGGGAATAGTGTACCTAATTAAGAAAATTGAGGTTTAAAAGTGGGATTGTCCGGCCCACTTAGGCCTAAACTTGTGTTAGTCATTGTGGAATTAGCTATAGATGTTAGACATAGTTGAGACTAGTAAACCATAGTATAAGGTTGCTTTGTGACTCGGTATATTGTAGTGATGTTCCTCAGATAGTGACTTATGAGTTATAGCTATGTTGTTTCTTATAGAAATGATGTGATAAAATTGGCCCATAAAGATGTTATTTCCTCTTAGACTTGATATATGGCCCATAGAGATGTCATTTCCTCTTAGACTTGATACTTGGCCTATAAAGATACTATTTCCTCTTAGACTTGATATTTGGACCATAGAGATATTGTTTCCTTTTAGACATGATGTTGGGTCCTTAGAGATGATTTTTCTCTTAGATAAGATATTGGGCCTATAGAGATGCTACCTCTGTTTAGATATAATAGTTGGCCTAGAGAGGTGATATTCTTCACCGTCATAATGAATGACCTTTATATATAAAATGACTTATACTTACATCATGCTTATTGATATTATGCCTCCTATGTGAGAGATAATTATATGCTTATTGATATTATACCTCATATATATGAGATGTTTAGTGATATGCTATGACTTATAAATATGATTATAGAGATGAGTTCTGGATATGTATATAGGCCGAAGACTGTGATGATGATATTATGATTATTTTAGATATATTATTAGGCCAAGGGTCAATAGATGATACTGTTTGGACATCCGTGAAGTGTTTATCCCTGTTAATGATGTGGCTATAGTTCATGAATATATATATGTGTGTCTGTGCATATACACATCTCTCTGATATAGGATAGAGAAAGGTGTGGTATGACACTTATGATTTCACTGATTGAATACTGGTGATAGCATGCATAAATTTGATACATTCATGATTATTATATCGGTTATTGATATGATTCTAGCTGAATATGATCTTATGACTGTTCTTACTAATTATGGTATAAGTTATATGGTAACCAGTTGTCTATTAGGTGACTATAGTACTTGATGCTTAGAATTCTAAATACATTAGTTAATGAACCTTGCTTAGTAATATGGTAGGTAATGACTAGGGTTGATACGTGGCTATAAAGTTGGGTTTATCGATAGTAGTGATATGTGGCTATTGATAACAAGTTATAATGCCGATTAGTTGTTAAGTGAGGATAATGTGGTCAACATTGCTAGGTGTTAAGGGATGCTAGTGATAATGATGTCTAGTTAATAATGAAGCCTAGTTACTGATGTTGACTAGTTAATAATGAGGACTAGTTAATAATAAGGATTAGTTGGTAAACAATATTAGATATAGATTGGTGTTTATTAATAAAAGATATTTAGTTGATAAATGATCAATAGTGAATAGATGGTGATTATGGTTTAATGGTGAACCTTGACTAGACGTTAGGTTTGGCTAATTATTGATTAATGGTTAGTTACTATTCCATGATTAATGATTATGTGAAGAATCAGTTAGATTGGTAACTAGAGATTAATGTGACGACTAGTAAACTAGTGGTATAATAAGGAGTCTTGGCTAGTTAATAATGAGCAGATAGAATATAATAATAAGATATTATGGTTATGGTTGTAAGTATATTGGCTTGAGTCTTTGCACCTATTATATACCTATATTTATGCATTGATGACTAGGATGATATATTGATGTCCGGCAAAGCCATAGGATACTTTTATGATATATTGATACACGTCAAGGTCGGAGGATACTATGATGATATATTAATACCCGACAAGGCCGGAGGATACTATTGTTGTGATATTGATACTTGGCAAGGCCGGAGGATACTATTGTGATGATGTTGATACCCGGCAAGGTCGGAGGATACTATTGTGATGATATTAATACCCGATAAGAATGGAGGTACTATTAATGACTTGTTGATACTCGGCAAGGACGGAGGTTAATTACAATAATGATGGTCCTAATGTTGATAGTTATGATGAGTTGCGATATTGATTATGTACTTTGCATTCATTCCTGCATGTGCATCGCCTATCACCGGTATGCACCTATATTTATCAGTCGGTATGGGACGGTTGCATATATATGAGTAAAGAATATGCTCTGTGTTGTTGTATGCTGATTGAACCTTTCGAGTTTGGGGTGATGGGGGTATGCATAGACTCGTCTAGGTATTTGGTTGTATGGAGTATCCCGTTATTTATGTTGTTATTGATATTGTTATTATTATTGTTATGATCATTATTATGGTTAGCCTATGATAGATTGGTCATTGATCTGGTATAGGGATTGAGCTATGTCTTCGGCCTTTGCTATCTTATGGTTGCATTACTATGCACGATTATTCTATGTCTAGCCATATGGATTAGAAATCTTGAGTATGTTAGTACTGAATCCTGATAGTATTATAATGAGGTCTTAAAATGAGAACAAGATAATCTAGGTTATGTTTGAGATAACCTCCTATTTATATGAATTATATATATATATATATATATATTTATATATATAGCTATATGAAGCCATGGTACTATTGGATATCCCTTCCTTCGTTGTTCATATTGTATAGTCGTTCCTTCACCTTGTATTTTACAATATATCTTTATTTTGCTCTTTATTTGTATATTGACCTGGGATATATGGTATAGCACTGGCATATATTGAATGTAGTTGGAATAGGATAGTTCACCTTGGTACTTCCTTAGTCTTATTATGTTAAGACTCTTGGACATGAATAGGGTAGTTGTCCCTTATTATTCTCATTGACTTATTACGTGATTTATGGACTCTTGGTGGTAGTTTCCATTTTGTTTATATGCTGTATTTATCTACTTTATCTTTGGAGGTCAGTTAGCAGTTGCCTACTTTGTAACATTTATTTGGTACTCATACTATATCTCTGTAGCCTACAGATCATAGTACGGGTTATCGCCATTGATGTGTGCATCATGTCGAGTTGCCCTAATTCGAAGACTTAAAGTGAGCTTCTGATGTTTGGAGCAATACTTATCTCTCTACTATGTATTATACTAGCCTCTAAGTTATATTCAAAGGTAAGTTAAATCAGTGTACTTCTCCTTAATAGATCAGTTTTGTACTCTTATTATGTTTAGAAGCTCTTGTACTTAAACCACCAAGTTTTGGGATTAGTCTATGTATTGATCTTTATTTCATATAATCCATATTCTTTTCCTTATGTTATTGAGTAGTCCGTTACTAACCATTCCAGACTATAGGTTGGCTTGCCTACTAGTGGGTTATGGTAGGCTCTATCATGACCTGAAAAGTTGGTTCATGACAAATTGGTATACAACCTAGGTTTCAACTGTATATCAGTATAACAACAAAGTGTTTAGTAGAGTCCTGCGGATCGGTGCGAAGACATCTGTAACCTATCTTCAGGAGGCTATAGTGACATTTTAGGAAATTTACTTCTTGACTCCTTATTGTGTGCTTGCATTCCTATGAACCTCAAACATATTCTTTGACTTTATTCTATCCCCGAAGGATGATGCAATATTGTCTACAGATGTGGACGAGACTTAAACACACATTTCTAGAGTTTTAGCACAGCGTCGAACTAGAGAGTCAGAGATAGATGTTGAAGATCTTTAGAGTCAGCCATAGGATTTAGGGCCAATTAAGGCTCCGATTGAGCTCGTGACTACTTTAGTCTTTGAGGTTCAGCACTGGGAATCTAAGTCATGTTGCAAATTCCTCACAGCCATGTATGATATTCGATTCATCAAGAAGTTCTTTGACCAGATTTGGGTTTATTGATATTTATCAGGTTTTCTTACCAGTCCTGAGTATGAGATTGGATTTCTCAAGTGGGCCAGACTTATTCATATGCTATATCCTTCTGAGTCGGACATTGGTGCATAGATGTATTAGAGGATTAGTATTGTCACTCCATTTGGCATCGGTACAGTAGCTAAGTCTTTCTTCCTTCAGGTTATAGATTATGAGAAGACCATAGAGAGCACAACTATTGAGGCTTATAAAAGTGGAGGCAAGAGGCCATGCCATTCATGTAGTGCTATTGGTATTGTATTAAGGTGTGAAGATTCTTCCGGTAGATTTTATCTTTATTTATAGCCCATCAATTTTACTCAGTTAGTATTTTAGACTATGAGATAGTTGATCAGATAGAGTTAGTATGTATTCCTTTCCATCCCAGAGTTCTTGAGACAGACTATGGTTGTGGAAGAATGGACATAATTCTAGAGATTTCTCTCAACACTAGTTGTCCAGCCATTTAGGCTCAGTTATGTTCTCTCTATATTGATGCTTTAGGAGTTGTTACAACTGCAGAGAGACTGACTACTAGTCTAGGGAGTGTACCTGACATGAGATTCCAATCATTCAGCCTATTCAAATTAACCCCGTAATGTTGTGGCATCTCAGTAGAGATAGTGCGCAGGGTGCCTCAATCGATGATTCAGTTAGTTGGTCCGAGTTGAACCTATTTAGATCTATTTTCCCTATGCCCGTTAGGCAGGTGATTGTGGATGTCACCATAATTGGTGTGCTTTTATTTCCTGTATTTATCTTTTATTATATGTATTAGGGTTTTTTTCATACCCATTGATGATTATATGCCTTGATAAGTTCATATTGACTATTATGTGCCTTGTTATTAAATTCATGATTATATGACTACTCCTATGGTTTATTTCTTTTAGTAGTGGATGGAGTAGATATGTATTGATATTTCTCATTATAAATATAGCATTTGGGTGCGAGTCCCATTTATCTTGGCACGTTAGAACTATTGTGGTCTTTGAGTAGTACATGATATTGATGTTCATTTTGGTACCGCCTATTCAGTATATTGATATTGATATTATTGTTGCTATTGCTACCGATGTGTGAGATTATTGATATTATTTAATATTATTGCTTGATGTAATTAATCCACGTTGGGTAGCTATTTAGACTAGTGTTATCTAGTTAGAATTTTATTTTGTGATCTTATTTGGTGGCTTGAGCAGATATAACCCAATTTGATGATTTTTTCCCATAACACGATGAGGCTAATTTCTTCCTTCTTGGTAGTTATGTTAGACTGATTTGGGAGTATATTGTGGTATCAAATAAAAGTTGACCTTCCATGGTTCTGTGTGGTTTTTAAGTTGGAGATTCAGTTATATTGCTTGTTATTGTGTTTGAGAATCTTAGATTTGCTTCCTGGACTATGAAGGCTTTTGTTTTGGCTATCCCTTCCGATATAACCCATTTGTGATATTGATTAGTTTGAGGTCCATTCTTTAGATGTGACTATTTCATCGCCCGATAGTGGTTTTGACATCTATATGAGGTGTCGTGGATTCGTCTCTTAGATTTGATAGGTTCATTCCTTTGTGATGGTTTGCCCTTATTATTAGTATGGAGATTAGATACTTCTTTCTGGATGTGATATGGTTTTGTCTTAAGTAGAGGTAGAAAGTTTGAGGCAGGTGACCTTTCTTGTGATCGCTTGATAATTTGGCAAATTGGAAACTTTTTTTCTTGAGTTATTGATTTTCTGGTGGTGGTCTTGACTTTGACCTTGGTTTCGGGATTGATATATTTTTTTCCTTTCATGATATGATTCTTGGGTGGATTCAGGAAATCCCCATTCCAGAGTTTGTACGGCCTAATGAGGCATGGTAGAGTGTTTCTCCTTGATAATATGTGCCTATGACTACTCTTTACTGAGATGGAGTATTGGACTAGTTAGTTCTAGCTTAAGTTGCATTTCTCCAAGTTGCTAGAATTTTTTTCCTTTGCTTGTATGGTTTGCCACCTTGGGGATTTCTTTTTTAGTATGTTTTGATAGATCATTCCCTCCAGTAGATACGGGGTGCGTTATTTGCATTTTTAGTTGATGATTTTCCCTTTTACATGATTTCTGTATTGTGGCTTGGTAGGATTTATCTCGGATATATTAGATTTGGATACTAAATTCGATTTGAATGGTTGGTAATGATATAGGTTTATTGGTTTAGTTTTGACTTGATGCTTTAGAATGGAGATTTGGAAGTATGATAAATTTGGATCCTTAGTGCCTACCCATTCTTAATTTTTGTTTAGATATTTGAGACCGAGTGATTCAGCCTTGGTATTGAGAGTTCAGCTTGGTATTGTAAAGCTTTCATGCAACATTTGTTTTAGACTTGTCTTTATTCAGATTTTATTTATAGGCTGGTTGAGCCTACTCTGTGGTTGTCGATTCGGTCTTCTTGACATCGGTTAGATTATAGTTGATAAGTGTTCAGATGATAGCCCATAGGCCCCGTATTGGTTATTTTAGTTTTGACCTCGAGTTTAAGTTTTCTTTGGGAATTTTGGATAATTTACTCAGTGGGAGTAATATACTCGAGTTGGATTTAGTATGCCTTTATTCTTGATTGATGGGACATCCTGGAGCAAAATATTCAGTCATAAGTAGTTATACCTAAGGCTTTGGGATTTCAATTTGATTTTCATCTGGACTGGTTGAAGTATTGGCATAGATTGCATTCCTTGATTATCTTCATTTGTGTGTCAGATAGCATCTTATGAGTTTATTCTCATGTTTCTCATATGGAATTTCAGCGGATTAGTTTCAGTTCTTTGAGTTCTCAATGATGTGACTGTGTGGATGAGACTCACGTGATTTTCTTCCTGGCTTGGAGTAGATAGCATGTGCAAAATGGTAAAGAAAGGTAACTTTTGGGATTTGGAGTCGGTTTTATGACTCATGTCTTGGTTTACTTTTGTCTTGGTTTAGCCTTTATGGATTTTTGCGGATATAGAGATAGTACCAGTGTGTTGTGATTCAGATGTGCGTGCATCAACCTTCTTGGTTCAATTTGAGGCCAGTTAGCAATTAGGTTGAGTTTTAGCTATTTTGTAAGTAGAATGAGAATGCTTGTTGAAAAAGGAATACTTGTGGCAAAATCCCTTAGAAGTGTCTTCTCCCTGCGGAGGTTATCTGGGAAGTCATGCTTGGAACAAACGGACCCAGTACCTCATCTTTTTAAGCTTTTGAAATTCTTTCTATCCATTGACTTACGAGGACAAAAGTCCTTTAAGTAGTGGATATTGTAATGACCCTTCAGGTCATTCTTTATATTTATGCTTATCTTCATCGTTTGAGCTTCTCCATAGCTTTCCCAAGTCATTTATGACTTGGAAGGACCGATGATTCGGTTACCGGGTAGTTTGTTTGGTTTTTAAAACCAATTCCCTATTTTGAAGTCTTCGGTAGTTCCAAATGTCCACCGAGCGAAACTTTAGTGAAACGATCTTTGATACGAATTTTGACTGTGCTAGCAGATTTAAAATATTAAATTTAATCTAGATAGACCTTTGGTTCAGGTTCCAATGCACTCGAGCTTCTTTCGACCTATAAGTCAGAAAGTTGAAAAATTAAAACTATAGGTGTGGGCCCCACTTTTTGCAAAAACAATCTCGGATGAAAGTTTTGATGATTTCAATGAAGTTGAATATGATTTACACTCAAATTTTACTATTGAATCAAATATTTTGGATTCCGAATGAGTTTTGAGGGTCAAAAATAAGTTTTTGACTCTACTGGTGGCCTAAACAGCGACTGCCGCATCTCCAAAGCTGGCAGGGGTATTTAACCACCCTATAGGCCGCGTTTTTCACCATTTTTGACTCATTTTTAGAGCCCAAACCCCTAAAATTATAGTGACCCTGCAGGTCATTTTTCATATTTATGCTTATCTTCACCGTTTAAGCTTCCCAATAGCTGTCCAAAGTCATTTATGATTTGCTGGGACCAACGGTTCAGTTACAGAACAATTTATTTGGATTTTAGGGCCAATTCCCTGTTTTGAAGTCTTCACTAGTTCCAAATCTCCACCTAGTGAAAACTTCAATGAAACGATCTCAGATGCAAATTTCAACTGTGCAAGTGGATTTAAAATATTAAATTTAATCTAGATAGACCTTTGGTTCGGGTTCCAATGCGCTCGAGCTCCTTTTGACCTATTGATCAAAAAGTTGGAAGATCAAAACTCTAGGTATGGGCCCCACGTTTTTCCTGAAACGATCTCGAATAAATGTTTTGATGATTCCAATAAATTAGAAATGTGGCTTACACTCAAATTTCACTATTGTATCATATATTTTGGATTCTGAATGAGTTTTGAGAGTCAAAAATAAGTTTTTGACTTTGCTGGTGGCCAAACAGCGAATGCGTCATCTCCAAAGCTGGTAGGGGTATTTAAGCACCCTATAGGCCGCGTTTTTCACCATTTTTAACTCATTTTTTAGAGCCAAAAACCCTAAATAGGTATGATAACTCAAAATTGAGTCTTGTGGGTATCTAGGGAGCTTGGTAAACATCTTTTATTATGATTATCATCCGGATTAAAGTAAGATTTTATCACTTTGTTGGTGAATTTCTTAGTTCTTGATCCAAAATTCCAATTTAGCTTTGAGCTTAATTTAGCCCTAAATTTGGTTTATTTTCACCCGTTAATTGAGGGTTATGATTCCTTGGTGATGTATGAGCATTGGGTTGACCTTGGTAACGCGATATCCGTACATGGGACCCACTTGGGGTTTTTGGTGTCATTTTTGAACCTGAAGCATAATAGTGAAATACGGGTATCGTTAGACTCATATTGATGAGTAGATTATATTTTTGATAGTGTGATGACATTTTGGTGATTGTGCAGTGAAGACGAGCATATGGTGCTTGAGTTGTGATTTAGCGGTTTAGCCTTGAGGTAGGCTCCTGTCCACTTTCCTTCATAGTTGATGAATGATATGTATTATGTGTGGATGTGAATGTTAGGATTTATTATTAGTAAGATATTTTAGCCTTGATTATTGATATTTTGGAAAATTAGATGATGGTTTTGGACCCGTAAGATAGTATGTTTATAACCTTGTGGACTCCTATTGCCTTCTCCCTAGTTTAGAATGAATTGTAGCATGGATTAGATACATTGCTAGATTATGGATGTGGTTTTAGTGTTGGAATCATGATTAGTATATTTGATCTTATTGGTCTAGTGTGGTATTCTTGGAATCGTAATTTGGATAGAATTGACTTAAGTGCCCTTATTTCTAGTTGAAGTTCCTAACTTAGGCTTGTATATGGCTTACTTGACATCTAGAAGTCGAACTAGATATCTTAGGCTATGTTTTTTCTTATAGAAATGATGTGATAAAATGGACCCATAGAGATGTTATTTCCTCTTAGACTTGATAGTTGGCCCATAGAGATGTCATTTCCTCTTAGACTTGATCCTTGTCCCATAGAGATGCCATTTCCTTTTAGACTTTATATTTGGCCCATAGAGATGTTGTTTCTTCTTAGACATGACGTTGGGTCATTAGAGATAATTTTCCTCTTAGATGCGATGTTGGGACCGAATTTGGCCCATCTTCTGGCCAAGTGCGATGGAAAGGCCGACTGATCATCGAGATAGCGACGGACCATCGCCTAAACCATCGCAACTGAGGCAGAAAGTCCATTTTTTTGCCAGCGTACAATAGAAAGGTCGATGGACGGTCGAGCCAGGGATGGACCGTCGCACACTTCCGTTCAGCGAATCTATGTCATTTTTAAAGGGGCTTTTGGGTCTTTTTCTACCCTATTAACATCTAATTATATCAGATCAAAGGACAGAACTTCATATTCATCCAAAGTATAGATATTAGGGTTTTTTTCAAGATTAACCCTCAAGAGCAACATCCAAATCCTTCTTCAAGAAACTCAAGCATCAAAGCATCCCCATTTAAGAACCTGCAAGAAAAGCCTATCAGAACATTCCCAAGGCTTCAAAAGTCACCTTGTTCCATCGAATCAAGCCAAATAAGGTATGTGAGGTGGGAACAAGAACAATCCTTTTGTTCTTGTGCCCAAAAACTGTCTTTAAGTTATGAATTTCTGAATTTTGATTATGATTTCCATAAAAGTTAAGTTAGGGTTTATACCCCATGTTTCTAATTGCATGATTTTAAGATTTTGAGTGATTTGAGTATTTATGTACATGTCTACTTTAGAATATTTATGCACATGATTATTTTTTCCCGATTTTAAGTTGAATTAAGAACAATTGGGTTATAACGCATGAACTTTGTGGTGTTTGATATGAATTTAAAGCATGAGTGTAAAGCCCTAAGGTTTAGTCTTGATATTTCAAAGAATGATCATGATTTTAACCATTCCATGATTAGCTATTTTTATGCTTTGTTAAATAAAGTTGGTCTTTTGAACCAAGCAAAGATAGGAATCCACAATAACTATATAGTGATGATTTAAAGAAGAGCGAAGCTTAGTTGACTTCCATTTCACATTGTTGTATTATTTATGGTGAATTTTCCTAAAAGTTCTGAGCCTAAGTATGGGAGTAGTATTTAGCATCGAATTGGGCTTGATTCCAAGGTTTCATGCCCTAGAACTATGAGCCACCGTTGGATTATGATTTACCCCAAGTGGGTTAAGATAGTGATCACTAAAGTTAAGGTTCTATTCAGATGGCTAGGGTAGAACAACTCCCCCCAACGTGGGCAAGATATTGGACTCCATGTCAGCTCATATGGTTTATGTCGGTTAGAAGAAACTCCCAAGTTCCCAAAGAGTTCCAAAGTTCCATAATCCCAAATCTTTGAGTCTCTAAGTTTCAAAAGAAATTCTTTATTCTCCTTAAGATAAAAGTATATGCTTTGAAAGATATTATTTAATTTTCCTTTCGTTTACAAGATTTGAGCACAAGAGGAGAATACAGGTTTTAGAACTAAGTGTAATGACTCATGAGATTTATACTACATGTTTCATTATTCATGATTTATAAGACTTATATTTCAGACTTGTTCAAGCTATGTGAGTCATTCATATTTGCATGCATGGTTTTATAAAGAGTAATGATATTGTTTACTTAAATGCATACACCCCTATATACTTAGTACATCCTCAAAGTACTGATCCATATATACGTCTGTGTATTGCATTGTCTCATAATGTAGGTTCAGATGCATAGTCTCAGCAGTGACAGTGATCTTCGAGTACCTTATCTACACTTCCACAGTTGGTGAGTCCTCATGGTTCGAGGACCTATTTCCCTGCTTTTAGTCTTGATAGCATTTGTTTATTTTTTTCATTTCAGTTTGAGTCAGATAGGGGTTTGTCCCAATGACTCTCTAGTCCCTTATTAAGTAGAGGCTTATTGGGCTGTTTGTGGAGTTCAAGATTATCAATATTTTGTTATCTTGATATTGTTTTCAATTATTTCAGTTCAGATTTGGAATGATATATTATTATTGCATGGTTTATTCATCCTAAAGTAAGTGTTAGAAGTAGTAGCAGGCTCAAAGGGTTAGCTTAGGGCTACTTGTAGCCTTAAGCATCGTGTGACACCTCGGGATGAGATCTCGGGGCGTTACAGTGAGAAGCCTCCTTGATGTGAGATAATTAAAGATATGCTATGACTTATAAATATAATTATAGAGATGAGTTCCGGATATGTATATGGGTCAAAGGCCATGATGATGATATTGTGATTATTTTGGACATATTATTGGGCAGAGGGTCGATAGATGATATCAATTGGATATCTAGGAAGTATTTATCCTTATTGAGGATGCAACTACAGTTCATGAATATATATATGTGTGTGTGCGTATACACATCTCTCCGATATGGGATGGAGGAAGGTGTGGTATGACGTTTATGATTTCACCGATTTAATAATGGTGATGGCATGTATAGATTTGATACATTCATGATTATTATATCGGTTATTGATGTGATTCTAGATGAATGCGATCTTATGACTATTCTTCCTAATTAGGGTATAAGCTACGTGGAAACTAGTTGTCTATTAGGTGACTATAGTACTTAATGCTTAGAATTCTAAATACATTAGTTAATGAACCTTGGATATGAAGTAGGGTTTATCGATTAGTTGTTAAGTGAGGATAATGTGGTCAACATTGCTAGGTGTTAAGGGATGCTAGTGATAATGATGTCTAGTTATTGATGTTGACTAGTTAATAATGAGGACTATTTAATAATGAGGATTAGTTGGTAAACAATATTAGATATTGATTGGTGTTAGTTAATAAAAGATGTTTAGTTGATAAATGAGGAATAGTGAATAGATGGAGATTATGGTTTAATGGTGAACCTTGACTAGATGTTAGGTTTGGCTAATTATTGATTAACGGTTAGATGCTATTCCATGATTAATGATTATGTGAAGAATCGGTTAGATTGAAAACTAGAGATAATGTGATGACTAGTAAACTAGCGGTATAATAATGAGTCTTGGCTAGTTAATAATGAGCAGATAGAATATAATGATAAGATAGTTGTCTTTACTATATTATAATTATGGTTGCGAGTATATTGGCTTATGTCTATCCACCTATTATATACATATATTTATGCATTGATGACTAGGATGACATATTGATGTTCGGCAAGGACGGAGAATACTTTTATGATATATTGATACATGGAAAGGACAGAGGATACTATGTTGATATATTGATATCCGGCAAGGCCGAAGGATACTATTGTTATGATATTGGTCAGTGGATACTGTTGTGATGATGTTGATACCCAGCAAGGCCAGAGGATACTATTGTGATGATATTGATACCCGATAAGGCTGGAGGTACTATTGATTATTTGTTGATACCCGGCAAGGATGGAGGTTGATTACAATGATGATGGTCCTAATGAAGAAAGTTATGATGAGTTGCGATATAGGTTGTGTACTTTGCATTCATTCCTGCATGTGCATTGCCTATTACCAGTATTCACCTATATTTATCAACTGATATGGGACGGTTGCATATAATGGGTAAAGAATATGCCTTGTGTTGAACCTTTCGAGTTTGGGGTGGTGGGGGTACGCATAGACTCGGCTAGGTATTTGGTTGTCCAGAGTATCCTATTATTTACGATGTTATTGATATTTTTATTATCATTGTTATGATCATTACTATGGATAGCCTATGATAGATTGGTCATTGATCCGGTATTAGGATTGAGGTATGTCTTTGGCCTTTGCTATCTTATGGTTGCATTAGTATGAACGATTATTCTATGTCTAGCCATATGAATTAGAAATCCTGAGTATGTTTTTATAGAATCCTGATTGTATTATAATAAGGTCTTAAAATGAGAACATGATGATCTAGGTTATGTTTGAGATGACCTTCTATGTAGATGTATTATATAAATATATAGCTATATGAATCCATGGTACTATCGGATGTCCCTTCCTTCGTTGTTCATATTGTATAGTCTTTCCTTCACCTTGCTTATTACAATATATCTTTCTTTCTCTCTTTATTTGTATATTGACCTGGGATATACGGTATAGCATTGGCATATATTGAATATAGTTGGAATAGGATAGTTCACCTTGATACTTCCTTAGTCTTATTATGTTAGACTCTTGGACATAAATAGGATAGTTTTCCCTTGTTATTCTCATTGACTTATTACATGATTTATGGACTCTTGGTTATAGTTTCCATTCTGCTTATATGTTGTATATATCTACTTTATCTATGGAGCTCAGTTGGTAGTTTTCTACTGAGTACCATTCGTTTGCCAGCAGATCATAGTACGGGTTATCACCATTGATGTGTGCATCGTACGGAGTATCCTTGATTCAGAGACTTAGAGTTAGCTCTGAACGTTTAGAGTATTACTTATCTCTCTCTTATGTATTAGACTAGCCTCTAAGTTGTATTCGGAGGTAAGTTGAATCAGTGTATTTCTCCTTTATATATCACTTTTGTACTCTTATTATGTTTAGAAGCTCTTGTACTAATACCACCAGGTTTTGGAATTCGTCTATGTATTGATCTTTATTTCATATAATCCACATTCTTTTCCTTTTGTTATGGAGTAGTCCATTACTAGCCGTTCCGGACTACAGGTTAGCTTTCCTACAAGGGGTTATGGTAGGCGCTATCATGACTTGAAAAGTTGGGTCGTGACAGGATCACTCAAGGAACTCAATTATATCAAGAACAATGAGACCTAGGTCACACAAGAAACCAAATATATCAACAAAAAACATAAATTGGTTATCTCACAGAACCAAATATATTAACAACACCATAACTCAGTGATACTAATATAGATGAAATGGATTATCCTCCAAGTCTATTCACACATAGCCACCCAAAGAAGCTCCGAGAACTACAAGCAATATTCGTGAGAAAGAAAGCGTTGGAGGAGTTTGAAGGATTACAAAGAAAGACATACAAAGCGTGAAAAATCAATCAAAGTAAAGAAGAAGGAGATAAGGGGTCGGGGCCATTTGTGCAATTGGCTACTTTATAAATTGAAGAATCCACAAAAAGAGACAACCAAACAAAGCTAATTTCTTATTAAGGGCGAATTTGTAAAAGCTAGTTGTCTTCTTATACCCTTCAGTTTAAATAGGATTTCTGTATTTTGGCATGGTTATTTTTTATAAATATTGAACATTGAAACTGTAGTTACTTCATAGTGAGTAATTAGTAAGTAGTTATTGAGTAATTAGTTAGTGCTTAGTCTTGGTGGAGTCATGGAATTTATTATGATCTTATTTAGTTTGATTATTCAAAGAATTACTGTAATACCCCAAACATTTCTAGCTAAGTTTCTCACTATTCTTCATATGTTTATAAGTCCAAAAATAATTATTTTTAATCATAGATAAGTGTCATGATAATTGATCTAGTGTGTAAAGTGTTTTTTATGTGAAAAATATTAATAGAAAATATTTAAGAGTAAAGTTGAGTTGAGAACGATTGCTATCGATTTAGTTTTGGTATTCGATCCTATAAGGTTCAACTTTAAACGTGTATAAAATCTAGAATATATTGATTTTTCATACTCAAGACCTACCAAATGAAAGAAAATTAAGTCCTTTTTCCAACACATAATATTTCTCCTTTATTCGATACCTGAGTAAAAAGTTATGAGCATTTTTGCAATCAAACTAGTGAGGGTCTATGATAAAAGCGTGGCACGCCCTATGTGCTTAGCAATTAGAGCATGGCACACCCTGTGTGTTCCACAATAAGAGAGTGCCACTCCCATAGTCATGGAGATGCTAATACTCACATTTTTTTCTTCAATGTTTTGAGGGAAAACTAGTTATTTATGTTCTAAATCATCCTATAACTAATACTAATGTGTTTAACCTCATCCCATAAACCAAATACATGATTTCTCTTCTTCCAAATATTCAAGAACACCAAATAAGGGTTCCTTCTCCAAATTCAAGCTTCCAAGGCTCTAATTCAAGTTTCTCTCAAGAAAGTTCATCAAGTTCAAGTATGTGGGATTTAAACAAGGATAACCTTTCATCCCTGTACCCAAAATTTGAATTTTTACATGAGTTTTAAGGATTTAATGGGAAGGGTTCATACCCATTTTTCATGTTTTTGATATTATGACATTATCATGTGATTTAAAGTTTAGTAGCACAAGAAATTACCCTTACTCATGTTTTTACTTACATGATTGCTATTCTGAGATATAATTCTAGTATTTTGACATGAAATTCCATGAGTTGATAAATATACATGATATTCAGCATGATTCTGTCAGTTTTCAAATAAGAGTATGTGATTTGAGCATAATTCTCTCAAGTTACAAGAAGCCAGAATTACTATTCAAATTTTATATTGGGAAAAGGATTCATTTCCACCCCAAACTATACAAGAAAAGCTGAAGCCACACCTAAACTATACTAGTGACCTATTACACACCTAAACTATAAAAAAGTGGAACCTTCTACACCCTATAAAGCATTATACCACTTGCATATGGTGTGGTGTTTTACACGCTCTGCCATGTCAGTGTCACATCAGTATAATACGAAGAAAACAAAAATATCAAAATCCCTTTTTTATTTTTATTTTTGTCATCTGCCATTATTTTTTCTTCTTCATCATCATTCACTGCCATTTTTATTCACTAATGTCCCCTTATGATTGTTTTCCTCTTTCTTCTCTTCTTTGGACTAGTACTATACTAGTCTTCCCATCTTTCTTCTCTATTCGTTACCTTTTTTGTATGCAGTGGAGAGTAGAGTTTGTGTACAGCATCGGGATCAATCGGGTGTTGCTACTTGGAACTGTAAGTTTTCATAGTCAAGCCCTCTTCATCAACCATTTTTTATCATTTTCTCCTTAATTTTACCTCCGGATCACCAAATTAAAGAAAATTCATCTGGATTTTGTGATTTTTGAATGAAATTGTAATCAAATTATTGGGTAATTAAGAAAAATTCATCTTAATTTTGTTAGTTTTGCTTGAAATTGTGATCAATTTGTTGAGTAATTATAGAAAACCTATCCTAGTTTTGTGATTTTTGATTGGATATTTAGAATTGGATTTCTGAGTTTTGTGCTGATGTGTTTGTTGGGAACGATGAGAAAGAAGGGGTAGTGGTGGTGGTGGTACCAGCACCCTTATTGGGGTTGGAAATGGAATATTCAATGGTGATTATGTGGGGATAATTTGGTGCTTCATCTCTGGGATTAGTGGATATGGGGATATTCTTCACCTTTTGAGTTCGCTGGAATAACGGCGAAGTCCAGCGAAGTGAAAACAACATATTCAATTTGAATTTCGACAAGCTCGTTTAAGCTTAGTTCGACATTAGTAATTCAAATTTTGTTTCGAGATTTTGAAATTTGTGAAATTGACATTGATTCGGTTGGGTTGGAGTTTGGGGGTGGGGTGATGAAGAGGATATGTTGGTTGGGGTGGGGTGATGAAGAAGATGATGGTTTAGGTGTATGGGTGATGAAAAAGATGATGGTTTGGGGGTGTGGGTGATGAAAAAGATTATGGTTTGGGGGTGGGGGAGGGGATATGGATGCTGGGGGTTTGGTAGAGTGAGTATTTTACTTTTTAATTTTTTTTACATTAATTTTTAATGTAGACACGCCTTTTTTAATTTAATCAATTATGTTTTTTTCACGTCAGATCTAGGGCGTAAAAAGTTTCACTTTTTTATAGTTTAGGTGTGTAATAGGTCACTAGTATAGTTTAGGTGTGGCTTCGACTTTTCTTGTATAGTTTGGGGTGGAAACAATGCCTTTTCCCATTTCATATTATTAAAGTATGATTCAGATATCAGATTTGGTCTTATGATGTCACACATAATATGAAATTCATTCAATAATTCTTGGTTATGACTTATTAATAGAAGCATAATCGGTTTTCATATTTATATACGCATATTCTTAATTTAAATTGAATTTCATATATTATGAGCACCAATATATACATATATATATATATATATATATATATATATATTTGGAGTAGTATAAGCATCAAGACGGGAATGTGGGTTCAGCGCGTCCTATTTTTTAGAAACTATGTTCCATTGTAGGTTTAAGGAGCCTCGCCAAAGAGTGTCTTCTTTCCCCAAGGGGATTAGTTTAGTGATCACTATAGTTCAGTTCAAGTTTTACACCAACTCCAAGGATAGAACAGTCCTCCTTAATGTGGATTAGGCGTTGCACTCCATGCTAGCTCACATGACTTATGTCGATTAAAAGAATCTCCCACAGAAAAGATGTAATGTTTCGGGTTTTTGGTCCTTGAATTTTTTTTGAAATTCTATCCTTAATGTCCTGTATACGACTTCCCTGACGAGTCATAGGGAGTCATGATGGGTTGTAGGGACTTGGTAGTAACTTAATCAAAATATGTGGTTTAGTATTTTGCTCTGAGTATGAGTGGCTCTCAACTATTTGTCAAAACTTCTTACGGGTCATAAGGACCAAGTCATAAGGTTTCTAAAAATTTTGGCCCAAGACACTGTCTTCATTATGACTTGATGACACAAGCCGTAAAGACTCATGACGAGTTGTTATATCCCAATTGTATGGTGTCCAATGTGTCATCCTAAAATTATTGTTGTCTTGAGTATGAGAAGTATCTACAAGTCATCAAGTTTGGTTACGAGTTGGTGGTATGAATCGTAGCCAGACTAGTACGATGTCCTGGAGGTTCTGTCTTGACTACAACTCCTTGAGATGAGTTGTAATGTGTCTATACGAGTCGTATAGTGACCCATAGTCACCTGCGACAATTTTCAATCCTTTCATTGAGGGCACTTTAGATATTTCCCCTATACCCCAATTGTAACCCACGACCTAAAACCCTATTGGGGACCCTATTAGCATTGTTCTATTGGGGACCCCATTATCATTGTTAACTCACTAAAATACTTTCAAAAACTCTCTTAAATTCTCTCAAGTAGCCATATTTAGGGTTTCCAAGTTAGAGCTTCAAGGGTTGAATTCTCTTTTTAATCTTTGGTGTTCCAGGCGTGTTACTCTTCCCTCATTGTTAATTTATAAAAGCATCTGATTTAAAGTGTTGTTCGTAAGATATTGATGATGATTTTGAAAACATGGGTTGAGGATTTTTGAATAACTGTTGATTGTGTGATGCTTCATGTTGTCCCTGCATGGATTAAGTTTAAATGGTGGTTTTAAAGTAAATTTGATGCATAGGAATGGTGAATGAACTAGGGATTGTGACTTCCCAAACTTGTGACTTTTGAAGTGGTTATGACCCCAACCCCAGATTGTGAAATTGGTTTGTAATTATGAGAAATGTGAGAATTATAAAATTGCATCAAGGGAATTGTGAATTCCCCTAAGTTTAGATAATTAGTATGGCATGTTGATGTTACCTTGCAAGTGTAGTTGGTATGAAGATACCAATAATGTATGCCTTAATGTGTGAAGTGGTTCAATGAATGGAACATGTGCTACTTATTTTATTTGGGCTTTATGAGGGTTGTGTAGCTGAGTCATGAAAGTGGAGGTCTGAGAGACCAACACTGGAAACTGTGGCTGCCAAAGCAGGGATTTATATGATCGGGAGTGACATGACCCAAACCAGGTCCTAGTCATGTCGAGTATCTTAAGTCCAACCAGGATTGGAGACCACCCCAATACCTAACCATAACTGCCCTACTTCCTTTATCAGAAGAATTTTGAGCATATAACAAGATAAAACATTAATAATTTAAAGACATAAGATGAAGTCTATAACCACTAATAAACAGTCACATCCAAGTATACAACCAATACCAATCCCAATGCTAATACCAATACCAAGGCTAACACTAATACCGACACCGCCCATGCCTATAATAGTTTGACAAAGCCTTTAACTAGAATCAAAGAACATTCGGTTGGGACATGCCCCCGACCATAGCCAAAATCAAAACAAATGAAATGAAAATAAAGAGAAGAAGTCAACAACATGAAATGGAATGTTTCGGAGTATGAAAGCTCACCACTTCAATCTGACTCAAAGCTATCCCTAAATCCAAGTCACTGAGCAGGAGAAATGGTAGTATGGCTGATTCCTACATCGTGTAGGGATACAGTGCCCAAAAATTATTAGCGGAGTAAATGCTAGCATGTAACTTAGAGAAAAAGCTAAAATAATTCCATATTTCAAAACCAAAAAAAATAATCATATGCAATCACATGTATACATATATATAGTGTCGATATAGGGAATAAGGTTTAGTATGTATTTAAAAGCATAACCTGGGTTGTGTAGCTCTTCCATCCTAAACATCCACCCACAGGCTATATGGGTTCAGCACCCTCTGCTAAAAGTACCCCGATGTATGTTATCCTTATGAACTGAAAGTATCAAGGAAGTCCAGGGAATTCCCCGACCCCACGTCAACCAAGTTACAAATATATATCAATAGTTGAACCATGCACACAGACCATCAAAACCAAACCTCACATTGGCAAACATGAGTTTCGAGTAGTGGTCCCTGGTACCTCCACCTTCCATGACTTCACTTCGCAGCCCCCTTTAAGCCCATATTAAAACCGTTCACACATTCCAAACCATTTACCAAGAAGTCTTTTAATTAGACATTAACCATTGGTATCGTCATACCAAAATTAGGCCTTGCAAGTCTATTACCTTATGACATATAAACCATTAAACCACATTAGACTCCACTGTTCCAATTAACCAAAACCATTTATAATCAAACCATGGACACCTTGGCCTTTACAAAACAATATGAAACCAACCAAAACCAATTCATCTTTCTTTAACCATTTATACAATGCAAAGATTTCAAGGAAAATCAAACTATGTGACAAAATTATTCTCATTGACAATTTCACAACCAGGTTGAGGGCATGCCATTATCAAAGCCAAAATCATCTATTTGGGGGTCAATCATGAACCCTTAATTCAATCACCAATCCCATGAACCCATATGTGGAAGACCATAATTAAAATATGAAAACCCATAATTAATCCATGAGGAACATTAATCAACCATGAACATCCCAAAACTCCCAACCTTTATTTCAAAAAAATAGCAATACAATGAAAACCATACATTAAAATACATGTTTTTTTGTAAAATAACATTGAGGGAAGAGTCACATGCCTTAATTACAAAGATTCACGAAGAGAAATTGATCCTTAAGCCCTTAGATGACCACTTTAGAGAAACCCTAGCTAATTTTTCTTGAGAGGATTTTGAGAGAATAAGGAGGATGTTTAATCTTGTAAAGTGTGGAATGAATGACAAAAAAGTGTTATACGGATGTGGAGTCTTTAGGGTTTTAAGTGAGAAACGTATAAAGTGCCCCCAACTTAAGGCTATAATAAAACATCTTTGGTTATGAGTCGACCCATCGACTCATAACCACTTCATATGATTCGCACCCTTGAGTTATCACCAAGACAGTGAGTTGGACACCCATACACTGTCCACCATACGACTCCATGAACCTACTCATGACCTGACTATATGACTGTATAGTCTAGTCGTATCCAAGACAGAATCCAAGGGATTAGACACTAGACAACATACAACTTAACCCTACCACCCATAACCTATCCTCAAGGCTCTTAGTGAGCCACGTATACACAGAGCCAAGCCAAGTCACTAAGTCTATAATTTGGTGAAGGATCATAAAAAATGAACCATCACCACCCCTAACGACTCGAACTACTAAGTCATTATCAAAATTGAAAACTCAACCGCCACCCACTGGTCACCCAATGACTAGGGTCACCTGACCTGTACGCATACCATACGACTCATATAATGAGTCATTACTAGGACAGTGAGTCAAAACTTAGGAATTTCCAAGGGACAAAACCCAGGGTGTTTTAATTCTCCCCCAATTGGATCATTCGTCCTCGAATAATGGATGAAGGAAGTGATTAGCGTGATTAAACCCCCAAACATCTCTACTCTTACCTTTAAGATAGAAAACAAAGATGTTAAGAATAACACATACCTTAAGCATAATTTTTCCAGAACGGGAATTAGGAATTGGTACTTGGACTTTATGTCCTTTTCATCTTTCCATGTAGCCTCTTCCACCTTGTGGTTCCTCCATAGAACCTTTATTGAAGATATGTCCTTGGTATGCAACTGACGAACTTAAAGATCCAAGATTTCAATGGGGACCTCCTTATAAGATAGGGAATCGAAAATACCAATATCCTTGATAGGCACAATTTGTGATGGATCACCCACACACTTCCTCAGTATAAAAATATGGAACACCAGGGGAATGAAGCTCAAACTAGAAGGAAACTCCAACTCATATGAAATATTAGTAACCCTTTTCAAAACCAAGTATGAACCAATATATCAGGGACTAAGCTTTTCCTTCTTCCCAAACCGCATCACTCTTTTCATGGGAGACACCTTCAAGAACACCCTATCCCCAACTTCAAACTCTAACTTTCTACGCCTCACATATGCATAGGAATTTTGGTGAATTTGGGCAGATTTATGCCTATCTCGAATTACCTTCACCTTCTTCATGGATTAGTGAACCAAATTTGGGTCAAATATCTATGCCTCACCAACCTCAAACCACTTAATAGGAGAGCTACGCCTTCTACCATATAAGAACTCAAACAGATACATCCTAATTCTAGAGTGGTAGCTATTATTATATGCAAACTCTATAAGAGGAAAATTTCCAACCCCACTACCACTATAGTCAATCACGCAAGATCTAAGTATATGTTTTAATGTCTTAATAGTCCTTTTCATTTGCCTATCCAACTGCGGCTGGAAAGCAGTACTAAGACTCACTTAGTCCCTAAACCTTTCTAAAATAATCGCCAAAAGTATGATGAAAACTGTGTACCACGATCAGATATGATAGAAATAGGCACCCTATGCAACTTTAAAATCTCGTGGAGGTACAACCTTGCATAATCCTCTACCAAAAAATTTGTCCTCACGAGCAAGAAATGAGCATACTTTGCCATCCTCTCCATGAGGATCCTATCCAAAACAAACTAATTCCAAGACTGAGGAAGACTGACAAAGAAATCTATGTTGATCACTTCCCACTTCTACATAGGCAACTTAATCTATTGATATAACCCTCCGGGCCTCATGTACTAAACTTTCACTTGTTTGCACACCATGCATTTAACCACAAAATTAGCCACATCTCTCATCATATTATTCAACCAATAAATCTCCTTAAGATCATAATATATTTGTCAAACTAGGATGAATAGCATAGCGTGACTCATGCACCATAGCCAAGATTCTCTCTCATAATCCATCCATATCTTGAACACACAATCTCTCTTGGTATCGCAAGGTACCATCACCATTAATCTCAAAAGACATTACTTTTTGCCCACCTACATCACCCTTGATCCTAATCAAAATCGGATCTAACACTTGTTTTTCCTTTACCTCAGCACTCAGGGATGACTTCGCCCCCTCCTGAACAAAGACACCACCATCCCAGAGTTCAAGAGGAAAACTTAAAGTTTAGCCAAATGGTGAACATCTTTCACCAATTATAACTTTTCTTCGTCCACATTAGCTAGACTCCCTATGGATAACATGCTAAGAGCATCATCAACTACGTTAGCTTTTACCTGGATGGTAGTGAAGTGAAATAACTTTGTTTTTGGACCTTAGAAAATTTCCTGGAATTCTAGTCTCTAGACCCAATACGACTCGAGGGTATGAGTCATATGTTGGGGTACGGAAGGTATGGTCCAGTCGTATGCTAACCACTATTAGTTGGTGGGATGGATTTTGGTTACTAGAATGGATAAAACTTAGGGGTACGAGTCGTATTAGTGGTTAAAGATTATTTAGTTCCTTGACTTACTCTTAGACTTGGTTGCTTAGGTTGGATCTAAGTACGAGTGGCTCACCATGAGCTAGAATCTAGTGTACGAGTCATACCCAGGACTCGTATGGTAAATAGTGTCTAAATCTTTCTTGGGTTTAAATCTACTAGGGGTACGGATGAAAGGTACAGATCGTATGCTTTGGATATGACTTGGTTAGATAAGTCGTATGCTGGATAGTATTTGATCCAAAGGTTGAGGCTAGGGTAGGAGTATAGGGTACCACTCTTATTAGAGGGTCAATTGTACCCCTATGATAGGATTTTGGGTCAATTTAAGTAGGGGTATTCTGGATATTTCCCTACTTATCCTAATAAGGTCTCACAATGTCTAACCTTCTTGGGAGGTTATTTACCCTATTATTCTATTCATTAACACTTATAAACTTTTCTAAAACACTTCATAAATCTCTCAAGAGCTTTTGGGTAAGAGAAGCTAGGGTTTCAATAAAAAGATCTATTTGCGACTTTTCTTGGTGATTTCTTTCCGTTATCATCTTGGTTTAAGGCATGTTATCTTTCCTTATTATTAATTCTCACAAAAGGCATGGTTTCTATGAATGTTTTAATGATTTCATTTATTGTATAATTTTGGTTTTCAAATATAATTTGGGGGTTTTGATATTAAATGGTTGGTTATGGTTTTCCATGGTTTTAATTATGCTTTTATATGCATTAATAGTGGTTTTGGATAAATGGATTCAATGGGAATGGTTTAATGGTAATTAGAATTTGGTTTGGTCATATTATGCTCCCAATGACTTTGACAAAATAATTATAAAGATATGGTCATTGCATTAACTACTTTTAATGGAACTCTTGCTTGTTTTAAAACTTGGTAAATGAATTATGCATGGTTTAACTGACTTGGAATGGTAAATAGTTAATGGTTGTTATTGAGGGGCACATAGAATCCCCCAAGTGGTTTAATATGTTAAATGGAAGGGCACTTAAAAGTCCCTTTAAACCTATAAATGGTTGGCTATGGATGATACTTGCAAGTAAGGATTGGTATGACGATACTAATATCAATGGCCTTGCTTAATAAATGGAAAATGGTTTGGTTATTTGTAAATTTATTTTAATTGGGAAATTATGGTGGGAGGTATAGCTAAGCCATAGAAGATGGAAGTCCCAGGGAGGCTAAAACTGGAAACTCAAATTTGTAGATAAAAGGTTTATCTTGGTGACCATGTACATGATGTCATAATATATTTTGGGGAAGTACGAGTCATCCCTAGGTTTTCTTCGCTGGTCGTACGGCTACATACATTAGGCCCTTTCAGCAGGGGGAGCTGAACCTATATAGCCCATGGGTGTTTTAGGACGGCAAAGCTACACAACCCAGGTAAAGGTTTTAAAGGCATGCTAAACCCGATCCATTTTCCCGATATGGTTATATATAATTATGGTTGTGTGCATATGGATGGTTTCACTTGGTTTTATAAATGACATTATTTTATCCTTACCCTAAGATAATGCTAGCGGTAACTCGCTAACCCCGTCTACTGGCAGTTGTATACGCATGCTATAAGGGAACCAACCATTCTGTTCTTTCTACTAGTGATTGACTCGGGGATCAACATTTGGATTGAAGTGGTGAGCTTACATCCCTTTGGAAGTCTCTATTTTATTTTATGGTATTTCTAGACACTTTAATTTTATTTTGGATATTGGTTTTGGCTTTGGTTGGGGGCATATCCCAATCAAATTTCATTACTCTTTTGGTTAGAGGCTTTGTAGTACTTTTATAGGTTGGAATGGGCGGGATCGATATAGGTGTTAGCCTTGGCATTGGAATAATATGGTAGGCTAGCATCATCAGATATAATTTCTCACTATTCTATAAAATTTTATTTTAGGATTAATTATTTTATGTTTTGGAACATCTTTGGTTATGGCCTAGTTTATGGCCCTTATTTTTGTATGGTTTGGTATGGTTGGTTTATTTTTATGGGACTGTTGGACTTGGTTGGTCGGCCACAGTTGTGATCTTATCCTAGATTCTTTATGTGAGTTGTTACACTATCTTGTTTTATACTCGAAATTCAGCCAACACAGGGCAGGCTACTATTGGTTGGGTTGGGTAACAGGGATGGTCTGTGGTCTCGGTCGAACTAGGGATGCCTATTATAATAAGGCCCCAAGGCAGGTCACGTCAAGTTGGTTTCATAGCCTAGGTTTATGGTCAATTGGGAGTCCACAAAGTCGTGTTAAGTAGAGTCTCTTTTAGGGGTGTCTAGCATACCACACTCATAAGGGAGAGGGTACAAGGTATTTAGGAATGTTTCACTTTTTTGGTATTCTTTTTTTAAGCTTGGAGTCTCAGTCCTGGAATCTTTTCTAATCCTTGTTTGTTCGTCTTTCAGATCATGCCTCATAGATCTGGAACATAAGAAAATTCTTTTATCCCATCTGAGGGTAATGTTGAAGGTGTGCATCCTACTTTTGGGGTTCATCTTCGATCTCACGGTCTTATCCCTGATAGTGTTAGAGTTCCACCGATTGCTACTAATCCTTCTCAAGGTGAGGTAACTAATGCAGAATTCCTCAGTCTATTCATGTTATTGCTAAATTGGTTGCTGCTCTGGCTGAGCAAGATGTTTTTGGTGCTTTGTCTATTGAGGCCACTAGGGTTGGCCAATTTATAAAGATAGGTCCTCCCACTTTTTCTGGAGTAAAGATGGAAGAGGATCCACAGGGCTTTTTGGATGAAATGAAAAAGATATTTTGAGTGATGTAGGCTACTAATATGGAGGGGGTAAACTTTGTAGATTATAAACTTAAAGATATTACATATCAATGGTATGTAGAGTGAGATAGGGATAAAGGAGATATGGAGGAGTCATCCTTATGGGATGCCTTTTTTTTCTTGATCATTTCTTTCCCCAAGAGTTGAGGAAAACAAAGATATAGGAGTTTGTGAATCTCAAGTAGGGGATAATGTTGGTCAAGGAATATGCCTTGAAGTTTCATCTATTGTCAAGGTATGCTTGTAATTTAGTGGCTGACATGCAGACTAA
This sequence comes from Capsicum pubescens, assembly GCA_030864215.1. Taxonomy (NCBI): domain Eukaryota; kingdom Viridiplantae; phylum Streptophyta; class Magnoliopsida; order Solanales; family Solanaceae; genus Capsicum; species Capsicum pubescens. The sequence continues at coordinate 119,114,770 of CM061541.1, forward strand.
ATTGAGAAAGTTTGCTTCTAGGTTGAATCGGGGTTTGATTTTAGAGAGCAAGACTACCTTGCTAATTAAGGATATGGACATCTCTAGGTTGACTATTCATATGCAGCAGGTAGGGGATGAGAAGAGGAAACAGGCAGATTTTAGGGATAGGCAGGGTAGGAGGAACAAGTTTTCTGACTAGGGAGGTGCTCAGTCTCAAGGTGGTCGGGATGGTGGAAAATAATAGAAAAAAAAGTAGGGGAGTTCTGGTTCCTACTCTTTTGCTAGTGCTCTTTACTAGTTGGGTGATAGACGTCATCATGGTAGTGATAATTTTCGAGCACAGGGTGCCCATCTCAGGCAAGCGGAGATCAGTCAGTTTCTTTATTCCCTCTTTGTCAGTTTTGCGTTCATCCTCATTAGGGTTATTGCAATAAAGGAAGGGATAAATGCTTCAAGTGTGGCCAGACAGTCCATCGGCTCAGGGACTATCTAGTTAGTAACGTTGCTATGGTGGCGAATAAGATTCTTGTGGCTTCATCTTCTGCTCCTACACCTGGTGGTGTTGCATCTACTTTTGTTACTGCTCCTGGTTCTAGTATTGGTCAGATAGGTTGTATGCTTTGGAACCTCGACTGGAATTTGAGGCATCACCTGATGTCATTATTTGTACATTACAACTTTACTCTCGTGATATATATTATTTTCTTGATTCGGGATCCACTCTCTCCTATATGACTCTTTATGTGGATGTATCTTTTGGCTTTTATTCGAAAGTTATTTTGGATCCTTTTTCTATTTCTACCTCAGTAGGTGACTCAGTTATTGCAAAGAGAGTCTACAGGAGGTGTATGGTATCTGTTGGTGGCAAACACACCTTGTGGGTCTATTTGAGTTGGGTATGGTGGATTTTAATGTTATTTTGGGGATGGACTAGTTACACTCTTGTTATGTATCCTTGGATTATCGGGCCCGTAGGGTTATGTTTAGGTTCCCTGGTCAACCGGTAATTGAATGGGAAGGTAGTTCTTTAGCTCCTAAGGGGAGATTTATTTCTTATCTTAGAGATCGGAGGTTAATCTCTAAAGATTGTCTTTATTACTTGGTTAGAGTTAAAGATTCTAACTCAGAAGTTCTATCTTTCCAGTCAGTTCCATTGGTTATGAGTTTCTAGAGATCTTTTCGGATGATCTTCTCGGTGTTCCTCCGGATAGGAAAATAGAGTTTGGTATTGATATAATTCTGGTCACTCATCTAATTTCTATTCCTTTATATAGAATGGCTTCGGCTGAGATAAAGGAACCCACGGAGCAACTTAAGAATATTCTGGATAAGGGGTTTATTTATCCTAGTGTATCTTCTTAGGGTGCATCGGTATTGCTTGTACGCAAGAAAGATGGTACCCTTCGGATGTGCATTGACTATAGGCAGTTGAACAAGGTGATGGTCAAGAACAAGTATCCTCTTTCAAGGATGGATGATCTGTTTGACCAGTTGCAAGGTGCCAAGTTTTTTCCAAGATAGATCTTCGGTCTGGGTACCATTAGCTAAAAATAGGGAAGTGGATATACATAAGATGGCTTTTCGTACTCTGTATGGGCACTTTGAGTTTTTGGTAATGTCATTTGGGTTAACTAATGCTCCAACAACATTTATGGATCTGATGAATAGAGTTTTTTATCAGTATTTGGATATCTTTGTTATTGTGTTTATTGATGACATTCTGGTTTATTCAATGAGTTAGGTGGATTATGTTAATCACCTCAATATGATGTTGTGGACTTTAAAGGAACAACAATGTTATGCCAAGTTCTCCAAGTATGAGTTTTTGTTGAATGCTATAATTTTCTTGGGTCACATTATTTCTAGTGAGGGGGTCATGGTGGATCCGCAAAAGGTTGTTGTGGTGAAGAGGTGGCCTAGAACCAAACTACATCTAATATTTGAAGCTTCTTGGGTGTAGTCGGGTATTATAGGTGGTTTGTGTAAAGTTTTTCATCGATAGATACTCCTTTGACTAAGTTAATTCAGAAGAAGGTTTAGTGTTTTTGGTCAGATTCTTGTGAAGGGAGTTTCGAGAAGTTGAAGGATAAGTTAACTTCGGCTCCAATTCTGACTTTGCCAAAAGGACATAATGGGTTTGTGGTTTATTATGATGCATCTAGGGTAGGTCTTGGTTGTGTGTTGATGCAACATGGAAAGGTAATTTCCAATGCTTCCAGGAAGTTGAAGGTACATGAGAGGAATTATCCTACTCATGATTTGGAGCTGTTGGCGGTTGTGTTTTCTTTAAAATTATGGAAACATTATTTGTATGGTGTTCACATAGATATCTTTTTTGATCATAAGAGTCTACAGTATGTGTTCACCTTTAAAGAACTTAATGTCAGGCAGAAAAGATGGATTGAGCTTCTTAAAAATTATGACATGAGTCTTTACTATCACCCAGGTAAGGCTAATGTGGTTGCTGATGCTCTTAGAAGGTTATCCATGGGGAGTTTGACTTATATGGAGGAAGGAAAGTGGGAATTAGTGAAGGATATTCACCGTTTGGCTAATCTCGAAGTTCGCCTCTTGGACTCCAAGGTGGTGGTGTGATGGTGCAAGAAGTGGTTCGATCGTCTCTTGGTGCGAAGATTAAGGAGAAGCAAGTGTTAGATCCTATCTTTATGATATTCAAGAGTGACGTTGGTAGGAAAAAGTTAGTGGTATTTGAGATTGGTGGTGATGGTACTTTATGGTGCCAAGGGAGGTTGTGTGTTCCTCATGTCGATGGGTTACGACAAAGGATTTTGGCTGAGGCATATGAGTTGCGCTATATTGTTCATCCTGGCTCGACTACGATGTATCATAATATGAAGGAGATCTTTTGGTGGAATGGCATGAAGAGGGATGTGGCTGATTTTGTGGCCAAGTGCATGGTGTATCAATAGGTTAAGGTTAAGCACATAAGGCCAGGAGGGTTTTATCAAGAAATTGATTTACCCAAATAGAAGTGGGAGGTGATAAATATGGAATCTATTACCGGTCTTCCTTGGTCTCAAAATTAATATGATTCAATTTGGTTCATTGTGGATAGGATGACTAAGTCTGCGCACTTTTTGCCAGTATGGACTACCTTCTCGGTGGAGGATTATGAGAAGTTGTATCTTCAGCAGATTGTGAAGCTGCATGGGGTGCCTATTTTGATTATTTTTTATCATGGCACACAGTTTACATCTCACTTCTGGCACTCTTTTTAGAAAGTATTGGGGACTAAAGTTAGTTTGAGTACTGCTTTCCATCCGCAGATAGATGGTTAAGCAGAAAGAACTATTCAAACACTGGAGGATATGCTTCGGGCTTGTCTGATTGATTATGGTGGAAATTGGGTTGAGCATCTATTTTTGATGAGTTTGCTTACAAAAATAACTATCATTCTAGTATTGGTATGGCCCCTTTTGAGGCATTATGTGGTAGGAGGTGTAGGTCTCCTATTTGTTGGTCTGAGCTGGGTGAGGTAGACATGTTTGGTCTCGACTTGGTTTACCAAGCTATGGTGGAGGTGAAGGTGATTCGGGAGAGGCTTAAGGTTGTCCAAAGTTGCCAAAAATCATATGAGGATGTTAGGCATAGAGACTTGGAATTTGAGGTTGAGGATAAGGTTTTCCTCAAGGTATATCCCATGAAGGGAGTAGTGTGGTTTAGCAATAAGGGGAAGCTCGTTCCCCGGTATATGGGTCCTTTTGAGATTTTATGAAAAGTTGGTAATATTGCTTATGAGCTAGAGTTGCCTTCTAGCTTGAGCTTAGTTTATACGGTCTTTTATGTTTCCATGTTGAGGAAGTGCATTGATGATCATTCTTTGATTATTCCCCTAGAAGGATTGGATTTTATGGATTCTTTGTCTTGTAAAGAGGTCCTGGTTGAGATTTTGGATAGGCAGGTTCATCGGATATGGACCAAGAATGTGGCTTCGATTAAGGTTCTTTGGTGGAACCATAAGGTGGTTGAAGCTACAACGAAAGTGGAAGAGGACATGAAGTCCAAATATCCGTATTTGTTTTTTTCTCCTGGGATTTGTGCGGAAGGCATATGTCTTCAACACATCTTTACTTACAGAGTTTGTTAAAGAAAAGATTAATATCTTGCCTCTTTATTTTCAAACTTTGTTTAAGATTGGGAATATATTTGATAATGTAAATGACTCTTGCGTGTGGTTACCTCTACCATATCAGTCATTCGGGGACGAATGGTCCTAGTAGGGGAGACTGAAATAACTTGGTTTCTGGACCTTAGAATTTTTTTTGGAATTGTTGTCTCTGGACCTAATATGACTCGAGGGTATGAGGTATATGTTAAGGTACGGATGGTATGGTCTAGTCATATGTTGCCCGGTGTTGGTTTGTGAGATAAATTTTGGTTGCTGGAATGGATACGACTTAGGGGTATGAGTTGTATTGGTGGTTGTGGATCATTTGGTTCCTTGAATTAATCTTAGACTTGGTTACTTAGGTTGGATCTGAGTACGAGTGGCTCTTCATGAGCTATAAGAAAGGGTATGAGTCGTACGCAGGAATCATATAATGGACTGTGTCTAAATCTTCCCTGGGTTTAAATCTGCCAGGGGTACGGATGAAAGGTACGGATCATATGTGTTGGATACAACTTGGTTGGGTGATTTGTATGTTGGATAGTGTTTGATCCAAAGGTTGAGGCTGGGGTACGAGAAGAGGGTACCACTCGTATCGGAGGGTACGACTCGTGTAGGTTAGTCTTATCCCTATGATTGGATTTTGGTACAACTTAAGTGGGGGTATTCTAGAAGTTTATCCTAATAAGTTCCCACAACTTCTAACCTATTTGGGAGGTTATTTACCTTATTATTCCATTCATTAACACTTAGAAACTTTTCTAAAACGCTCCATAATTCTCTAAAGAGCTTTTGGGCAAGGGAAGCTAGGGTTTCAACTAAAGGAACTATTTGGGGCTTGTCTTGGTGATTTATTTCTGTCATAATTTTAAGGCATGTTCTCTTCCCTCATTGTTAATTCTAACTAAAGGCATGGTTTTTATGAATGTTTTCATGATTTCATTGATTGTATGATTTTGGTTTTCAAATATGATTTGGGGGTTGAGATATTAAATGGTTGGTGATGGTTTCCCATGGTTTTAATTATGTTTCTATATACATTAATGGTAGTTTGGATAATTGGATTGCATGGGAATGGTTTAATGGTAATTGGAATTGGTTTTGGCTATATTATGCCCCCAATGTGTTTGACAAAATACTTATAAAGATATGGTCCTTGCATTGACTGCTTTTAATGGAACTCTTGCTTGTTTTAAAACTTGGTAAAGGAATTTTGCATGGTTTAAATGACTTGGAATGGTAAATGGATAATGGTTATGCTTGAGGGGCAAATGGAATCCCCCAATTGGTTTAATAAGGTAAATGGAAGTGCACTGAAAAGTCCCCTTAAACCTATAAATTGTTGGCTATGGATGATACTTTCAAGTAAGGATTGGTATGACGATACCAATATCAATGGCTTTGGTTAATAGATGCAAAATGGTTTGGTTATTTGGAAATTGGTTTTAATTAGAAATAATGGTGGGGGGTGTAGCTAAGCTATGGAAGGTGGAGGTCCTGAGGGGACCAAAATTGGAAACTCATATTTTTTTATATGAGGTTGGTCTTGGTGATCGTGTGCATGATGTCATACTATATTTGGGGGATGTACTAGTCATATCAAGGTTTTCTTCCCTGGCTGTGCGGTTACACGCACTAGGGCCCTTTTAGTAAGAAGAGCTGAACCCATATAGCCCGTGGGTAGTTTGGGATGGTAAAGCTACATAGCCAAGGTAAATATTATAAAGGCATGCTAAACCTGGTGCCTTTTCCTAGCATGGCTATATATATATGCATGGTTGTGTGAATATGGATGGTTTTACTTGGTTTTATAAATGGCATTATTTTATCCTTACCATGTGATCATGCTAGCGGTCACTCGCTAACCTCTTCTACTGGCGACTGTATACCCACGCTATGTAAGAACCGGATATTTTGCTTTTCCTACATAGTGATTGACTCAGGGATCAACATTTGGACTGAAGTGGTAAGCTTCCATTCTTTCAGAATGCTCCATTTCATGTTATGGATATTTCTAGACACTTTGATTTTATTTTGGATAATTGTTTTGGCTATGGTTGGGGGCATATACCAAATAGATTTCATTACTCTGTGTTAGAGGCTTTGTGGTACTTCTATGGGTTGGAATGGGCAGGATCGGTATGGGTGTCAGCCTTCGCATTGGAATAAGTTGGGCGGTTGGCATCATCAGACATAATTTCTCACTATTCCATCATATTTCATTTTGGGATTAATTATATTATGTTTTGGAATATCTTTGGTTATAGCCTGGTTTATGGCCCTTGTTTTGGTATGGTTGGATTATTGGTATGGGATGGTTGGACTCGGTTGGGTTGGTCACGGTTGTGATCTTATCCTAGAGTCTTTATGTGAGCTATTACACTATCTTGTTACATGCTCAAAATTCAGCCAACATAGGGTAGGCGGCTGGAGGTTAGGTTAGGTAATGGGGGTGGTCTCCGATGCCGGTCGGACTTAGGACGCCCATTACAACAAGGCCCCAGGCCAGGTCGCGTCATGAAGACTCATGTCATAATCCTTTAGAAGCTCAAGACATCTTCTTTGCTTGAGGTTCATCTCTTTATGAGTAAACACATACTGGAAGCTCTTATGATATGAAAAGATATCCATATACACTCCATACAAATAGTGATGCTAGATTTTCAATGTGAATTTCACAGACAGCAATTCGAAGTCATGAGTTGGATAATTCTTCTCATGCACCTTCAACTGTATAGAGGCATATGCTATCACATTGCCATGTTACATCAAGACGCAACCAAGCCCCACATGGTACGCATCATATTAGACCACAAACCCATCCGTGCCTGTAGGCAAAGTCAAGATCGATACCGAAGTCAGTTTATCCTTCAACTTCTCAAATCTACCCTTACAAGAATCAGACCATGAGAACTTTACCTTCTTCTAGGTTAACTTAGTCAATGGGGAATCTATGGAAGAGAAACTTTTCACAAACCTTCGGTAGTAAACAGCTAAACCCAAAATGCTCTGAATATCGATTGGAGTCATGGGTCTAGGCAACTTCTTGACCAATGCAACTTTCTGCGGATCCACCATGATCCCTTCACTAGAAATGACATGACCCAAAAAAGTGACTGCGTTCAACCAGAATTCACATTTCAAAAATTTGCATACAACTACTGCTCTTTCAGGGTCTGCAACACAATGTGGAGGTGATCGGTATGATCCACCTCACTCTTAGAGTACACCAAAATATCTTCTATGAACACAATGACGAACAAATCCAAAAACTGACAAAAGACTCTATTAATCATATCCATCAATGGGGCAGCTACAGTCAAAAAATTTTCCACATATCTCCTGTAGTAACTTGGTAAACCCAAGAAGCTCCAAATATCGGTTGGAGTCGAGGGTCTAGGCCACGTTTTAACTATGATGACTTTCTGTGGATCCAACATGATCCCTTCACTAGCTATGACATGACCTATAAAAGTGACTGCGTTCAATCAAAATTCACATTTTGAAAATTTGGGATACAATTGTTGCTCTTTCAAGGTCTGTAACACAATACGGAAGTGATCGGCATGATCCACCTCACTCTAAGAGTACACCAGAATATCATCTATGAACATAGTGATGAACAAATCAAGAAATTGATGAAAGACTATTCATCAAGTCCATGAATGCCGCCGGGGCATTGGTCAATCCAAAAGACATAACCAGAAACTCAAAATGCCCATACTGGGTACAAAAGGTAGTTTTAAGGATATACGCCTCCCTCATCTTTAGTTGATGATACCCAGATCGAAGATCAATCCTTGAGAAAAACTTAGCACCCTGAAGCTAATCAAACAAATCATCTATCCTTAGAAGAGGGTACTTATTCTTTATCGTCACTTTATTCAGCTTCCTATAATCAATACACATCCAAAGGGAACCATCTTTATTACACAGAAATAACATCGATGCACCTCACGAACGCACCAGCATGGATGAAACCCTTGTCAAAAAGATCCTTTAGTTTCTCTTTAAGCTCCTTCAACTTAACTGGAGCCATTCTATACTGGGGAATGAAAATAGGACGAGTGTCCGTAACATGATCTATCCCAAAATCAATCTCCCAATTGGGAGTAACACCAAGAAGGTCGTCAGGGAAAACCTCTAGGAATTTATTCACAACCAAGATGGAATGTTAAGAAGGACTCTCTGAGTAAGAATCTTTAACCCAAACCAGATAATAAGGACACCCTTGGAGATTAATCTCTGAGCTTTAAGATATGATATGATATAAGCCAACCCTTAGGAGCTGGGGAACCACCCTCCCACTCAATAATTGGCTCACTAGGGAATTTAAAGATGACCTTACAGGTATGATAGTCTAGAGAAGGATAGCATGAGTGCAACCAATCCATTCTTAATATTACGTTGAAATCAACCATTTCTAATTTAAACAAATCCACCAAAGTCTCCCAACCACCCATAGATACCACACAACCCCTATAGAATCTTCTGGTAACCACAGAGTCACCCACCAGGGTAGAAACAGAAAAAGGGTCTAAAATACACTCAGGACTTAAGACAAAATTTATAGCCACAAATGGGATGACATATGAAAGAGTGGACCCTGGATCAAGTAAATAGTACACATCACGTGAAAATAGTTTCCACATACCATTAATGATATCAGGTGATGCCTCAGACTCCTGATGGGTAGTGAGAGGATAAAGTTAATTTTGACCAGTGTTGGAGCCAGATGATGCACCCTTTGGAGTCAGAGCTGATAAAGAGGTAACCATAACCTTTTTGTCATAGAAGAAATCTTAGCCACTAGACTGTTTCTAATCATGTGCTATGGATGACCATAGTTGAAGCACTTGTACTTTCTTTCATCATAGTAACCTCAATGTAATCGACTATACAATCTGCAGGAAGGATAGGATAGAGCTAATTGGGCCCCACTAATCTAAGATTAGGCACCCTGTGCCCTATAATTATTTCCACCATGAAAATGCCTGTCAGTAGACGTCTTTAGATAGGGAACACTAGCCATCAAGTAAGACCCAAAATTTCCCCCACTTCTTTTTGGACAAATTTCCACCATCCCTACTACTCTGTTTCTGGTCACCACCCTGCTTAGAAAGTCTAAACTTCTTTCTCTGCCTTTCCACTATTATCGTTTACTTCTTATTATCTTCCTCAACCTGTAGGATGTACACCACCTACCAGGAAATACCCATGTCCTTGTTCAGTAAGGCAGCCTTACTCTTTAAAATCAAGTCTCAGGATAACCCGGAAGCAAACTTCCTCATTCTAGACCTCATGCTAAAAAACAAATTCGGAGCATACCGAGACAATTGGTGAAACTTCAAGGCATACTCCTTCACTGAAATCTTGCCTTACTTCAGGTTAAAAAACTCTTCTGCCTTCACCTCCCTCAACCCCTAAGAAAAGAAGAAGTCCAAGAAAGCATTATAAAAATCCTCCCACAGGGCTGACTCAGCATCGTTACCCTTTGACTGGTCCCATTATTTGTACCACACATAGGCCATATCTCTCAGCTAGTAGGCAGCAAACTCCACGCCCTCAACATTAGTGTTATGCAAACCATGGAAGATCTTTTCCATCTCATCCAAAAAACCTTATGCATCCTCTTCGACCTCAAATCCAGTAAAAGTTGGAGGATTCAACCTCATAAACTTGCCAACCTTTGTGGCCTCAGAAGATGGAATGATAGAAGCATTATGCTTGACTTGAGAAGCTACCAACTAGGCCAACATATAAATAGATTGATGAAACTCAACATTTGTCACATTAGCCTGAAGAGCTCGAGAAGGACTAGAGGGGACTAGTGGAAATCCAGGACAACAATCAGGAACTAGACCACTAGACGGAGTCTGGACCCCATAAGTAGTACGGGTCCTATCAACATTATCCTTAAGTAGGACAGAGGAGTTTCCATGAGCTTCAGATCATTAGGGAGGCATGATCGGAAAGGCAAACAAATGGGTATTAGAGATGATTTAGTACCTTAGTCTCTATAGCTCGAAAATAAAATACAAGAAAGAGAAACATTGCTAAATGCCTCATAGTTTCTCCCTAATGAGTATGGCATGCTACACACCATTAAAAGGGACTCTACTTGACATGGATTTGTGGACTCCCAATTGACCATGAACCTAAGGCTCTGATACCAATCTGACATGACCTAAACAAGGTCCTAGTTATGTCGAGTATCTCAAGTCCAACCAGGAATGAAGATCGCCTCCAATACCCAACCATAATTGCCCCACTCCCTCTGTCAGAAGAATTTTGAGTATATAAAAAGATAAAACAATAATAATTTAAAGACATAAGATAAATTCTATAACCACAAACAAACAGTCACATCCAAGTATCAAACCAATACCAATCCTAATGCTAATACCAATACCAAGGCTAACACTAATACCAACACCGCTTATGCCTATAGTTGTTCAATAAAGCCTGTAACTAGAGTCACAGTCAGGACATGACTCCAACTATATCCAAAACTAAAACAAATGAAATATCAATAATGAGAAGAAGTTCATAGCATGAAATGGATTTTTTCAGAGTATGAAAGCTCACCAATTCAATCAAACTCAAAGTTGTCCCCAAATCCAAGTCACTTAGTAGGACGAATGGTAGTATGGCCAGTTTCTGCATTGAGTGGGGATACAACGCACAAAAATGGTTAGTGGCGTGAATACTAGCATGTAACATCATTCAAAACCAAATCAAATAACCATATGCAATCACATGTATACATATATATAATGTTGGGATAGGTAACAAGGTTTAGAATGCATTTAAAATCTTAACTTGGGTTGTGCGGTTCTTCCTTCCTAAACATCCACTCATAGGCTATATGGGTTCAGCTCCCCCTACTGAAAAGTCCTCGATGCATGTTAGGCATATGAACCAGAGGTATCAAGGAAGACCAGGGAATGCCCCGACCCCATTCCAACTAAGATACAAACATGTATTAATATTGTGAACCATGCACATAGGTCATCAAGGCCAAACCTTACATCGACAAACATGAGTTTCCGGTAGTGGTCCTCTCAGAACCTCCACCTTCCACGACTTTGCTACAAAACCCCCTTTAAGACCATATGATAACCATTCACATATTACCAACCATTTACCAAGGATTCTTTTAATTAGACATTAACCGTTGGTATCGCCATACCAAAATTAGAGCTCGCAAGACTATTACCTTATGCAATATAAACCTATAAACAAAATTAGACTCTATAATTAACCAAAACTATTTATAATCAAACCATGGCCATCGAGGACTTTCCAAAACCATATGAAACCAACCATAATCAATTCATATTTCATTAACCATTTATGCAATACAAAGATTTCAAGGATAATCAAACTATGTGAAAAAATCATTCTCATTGATAATTTCACAAACAGGTTGATGGCATGCCATTATCAAAGCCAAAATTATCAAATTTGGGGATAAACCATGACCCATCAATTAAATCACCATTCCCATGAACCCATATGTAGAAAACCATAATTAAGTCATAAGGAACATTAATCAACAATAAATATCCAAAAACCCCAACCATTATTTCAAAACCAAAATAATATCTGGAAAACCATACATTAAAACACATATTTTTAAATAACAATGAGGGAAGAGTCACATGATTGAATTACATAGATTCACGGAGAGAAATTGATCCTTAAGCCCTTAGATGACCACTTTGGAGAAACCCTAGAAAATTTTTCTTGAGAGAATTTTGAGAAAGTAAGGAGGATGTTTAATCTTGTAGAGTATGGAATGAATGACCAAAAAGTGTTATAGGTATGTAGGGTCTTAAGGGTTTTAAGTGAGAAATATATAAAGTGCCCCCAGCTTAAAGCTGTAAAAAACTATCCTTGGTTACGAGTCGACCCATTGACTCCTCATCACATCATACGACTCGCACCCTTGAATCGTCACCAAGACAATGAGTTTTACACCCATACACTGTCCACCATATGACTCCATGAACCCACTTATGACTTAACTATATGACTTGTATGGTCTAGTCGTATCCAAGACATTGGACACTGGACAACATATGACTTAACCCTACCCCCGTAACCTATCCTCACGGATCTTAGTGATCCACTCGTACTTAGATCAAAGTTAAGTCCCTAAGTTTATAATTTGGTTAAGGATAGTCCTAATAATATGTCATCATCCCTAATGACTCATACTACCAAGTCGTTAGCAAGACCAAAAACCCAACCACCACCCATTGGTCGCCCAACGAATAGGGTCACCTGACCTGTACCCACACCATATGACTCATATGATGATTTTTTACTAGGACAGTGAGTCCAAAGCTTAGGAATTTCCAAGGGCCAAAACCCAGCGTGTTTAGGAAGGTTTAAGTCCCTCTTAATATTATTATCATTTGATTAGGAGGTTCGAGTTCCCCATATATTATTATATAATTTGGTTCTCATGTAACCTTTATATGCATTGAGGTTCGAGTCCCCCATAGTTCATAAATATACACTCTGGTTCATGCAGCTATATGCACTGGGAGAAAGCTGGGCCTATATATCATGTGGGTGCCTTTGTATGTTATGAAAATTGAGCTATATTTCCAAGGCTAAAGATTTAATGAGAATTTTAAGCCTTGTTCCCTATCCCGGCATGTGATATATATATATATGTTTATGCATTTGATTATGTGCATTGGTTTTAAATATTTTGAACTATTGATCATGACATTATGTTATCCTTATTCCTGAATTTCTTCTAGTGTTCACCGTACTAACCGTCTTTGGATTTTGTATTCCCTCACGATGAAGGTGCCAAAGCTACTTCTACTTTTTTTTTGCAGGGTTAGGTCAGTCGGCTCAGTTCATTACGTTGTAGTGAAATGGTGAGCTTCCATCCCACGAAAGGCTTAGGAATTTCACTAGCTTTCATTATTAGATTTGTGTTGTTAGATATGTCATTATCATGTTCATTTTGATTTTCATCTATCAGAGTTGGGTACATGTCCCGACCAAGACTGGTTATGGTTCTTTGTTTAGAAGGCTTTGTTTTTATTACTGTGGATATTCAATGATGCTGGTTGGTTGGTTGGTTGGTTGGTCATTAGTCAATGGTTATAGACATGTTTTGACTTTCCTTAAGTTTGTTGTATTCTATCTTGATATATGTTTAAAATTCATTTGACATTGCAGGATATTGTGTTTGTTTAGGTTAGGTGCAAGGGGTGATCTTCGGTCCACGTGCGACTTGAGATACCTATCACTACAGGCCCTAATTTTGGTCATAACAAATATGGTATCAGAGCCTAGGTTTGGTGTCTTGGGTGTCCAACAAATTTATGTCAAGTAGAGTCTCATTTATGAGTGTGTAGTGTGCCACACTTATAAGGGAGAGGCTACTTGTAATTTAGGAATATTTTCCTTTCTTATTGTTCTATTTTCAAACTATAGAGTCTAATGTCTTGAATCTCTCTAGTTATTGCATCCAAGCACACACGTAAGTGTACATGGTCTCACCAAGTACTACTGTGGCCTCAAATAAAGACAAATATCGATCCCTCAGAGAGTAGTGTTAAGAACCTATCCAATTATAGTAAAAGAGTTTTGAAAGTTATAATTAAAAGTAAACTAAAGTAATGCAGAAAAGTAAAGACTTTTGACAATCAATGGATGAAAACCCAGGGTTAAATCACTAAGAACAATCATACTATGCTGTTGAAATTCATTCATTATATTACTTATCTTGATTGTTGATTTGTAGGATTTATTGTATGATCATGGTCTTCGGACCTCTAACCTTCTACCAACTGGACATTACAACTACATCATTGAGCGGAGATGTAATAATACATTTAGATGCATTAAGATATCATCCTATATGTGAACCAATCAAGGATTCTAGGTATATCTTATCCTAGTCGCTAATTAAAATTCCTTATATCATAAAAGAATAAGAACCTTACTCTACCTATCCCTATGTTCTATCTTCCTATTCCCCCTTCCGAGATCACAAGGTCGATAATATATGTATTCTAAGGTTTGAAAATCATTAAAATATATAAAACAAGGATAAAAAATAATCAAATATCATAAGAAAACCAAAAAAACTCAATTCAAAGTGAAAGTAAACATGTTCTTGGCCTTAACCCCGAAAAGGGGGCTTTTAGCTGCTAATGGACATAACCGTAATCACAATTATGGAAAACATGTTAAAATCTATTAAAAAACAAAATTAAATATATAAGAACCCTAATTTAATTGTTTTTCATCCCCTCTCCAAGTTTCAAAGTCGTCCAAGGTGTATGACATCAAGTACAAGTTTCCTATTTATAGGAGGACAAAGTTACCGCATTTTTGCACTAGGTTGCATCGCGGGGATAATTTTGCATGTCTAACTGTGTGAAGTTCTCTTATCACACATACCCACTGTTTTATTTCCCTTATTAATCCAACCATGTGTGTCACACTCCAGTTCGCCTCGGTTTGAGACCGCAACGCACCCTTAACATCCAAGGTGTCCAATTCACGTCAAATTGTGTCTTGTGCTTTTGTTGATCCATTACAAGACTTTTTGTGATGTTTACACTAGATTTGAATCTTTTATATCCTTAATATATCATCATATAAACTCAAAAATCATCCTATATCATTAAAAACATCAAATTAGAACTCAAAAAACATCACAACATCCAAGACGAAGAACTAGAACCTTAAGCTAAGAATACTAGTTTTGTCCCTTTTGATCTTAAACTTGGTTTTGAATCTTGGATTGATTAAAATGTAATTTAAAAACTATAAACAAATTTTTACACACATAATTACATAATAAAACCATTATAAACTTATTCAACACATTAGAATCCATCTCAATAAACTAGAACATTACTTAGCTCAACCTAGTAAAACTAGTTTTCTCGTCTAGACTCTCAATGATCGATTTGAACCAAAACTTATTTGAAAATACCTATAAACATTGTAATCACATACTTAAACACTTATATGCTTATTTATATCATTATTAACATATTAATCTCATGAATTATCCTTAAAACAAGGCTAAATAGGCTAGGATTACAACACTAAAATGCATAAATACACCTCAGATCACTAATATCCATTTTTTAACCTTTAATATCATGAATTCAAGAAGATATGATAACATTGGGAACTCTTCTATCCCATCTGAGAATAATATGGATAGAGTTCATCCAACTCTTGGAGTTTAGACCCGATCTAGGGTCGCTGCTTCTGACTGCCCTAAGGGAGCTCCAATGGTTCCTCCATCCCTTCTAAAGTAGCACAAGTTTATGTATCTAATGTTGAGTTTCTCTAGTTGATTCATTTTCTTACCCAGTTCATGGCCACCCAGACTGAACGTGTTGTTTCTGTTGCTCCATCATTTGTGTCCACTAGAGCTAGATTGTTCATGAGGTTAATTTCTTCTATTTTCACTGGTTCAAAGATTGAGGAAGATCCTTACAATTTTATTGATGATTTCGAAAAAAAAAATTATGTGATGTATGTTTCTGATGTAGGTGGGGTAGAGTTCGCAACTTATTAATTGAAGGAAGTGGTATTCTAATGGTAGGAATAGTCTAGGGGTAACGATGTTAAGTTTTCTTTGTGGGATACCTTCTGTAGTTCTTTCCTTGATTCCTTTTTTCCTCAAGAGTTGAGGGAGGAAAAGGTCGAGAAGTTTGTAAACTTAAAATAAGGTAGGACATCAGTAAAAGAGTATGTCTTGGAGTTTCATCAGTTATCATGTTATTCTCCTAAATTGGTGTCTAGCATGAGGGATAGAATGAGGATGTTTTCCTCTTGTTTGTCCCATGAGTTGATCTTAATGGGAAAGTATGCCTTGTTAAATAAGGATATGAACATCTTTAGACTTATGGTGTATATACAACAGGTTGAAGAAGAAAAGAAGAAGCAAGCAGAATTGAGTTAAAGGCAAAATAAGAAGTTTTTCTATTGGGATCAGGATGGAGGTCAGTAGTAGAGTGGTAGAGATGGCGGAAAGTGTTTTAAAAAGAAGTAGGGAAATTTTGGTTCCTACTCTACGGCTAGTGCACCTTATCCGAAGTAGTCGGGTGATCGTTGTTCTCAGCATGATAGTGGGTTTAGAGAAAAGGATCCCAACCTTAATCTAGTGGGGCTTAGTCAGCTTCATCGTATCCTTCTTATAAATTTTGTGGTCAAGTGCACCGAGGTGTTTGTGGAAAAAAGAGGAACAAGTTCTTTAAACATGGTCAAATTGGTCATATGCAGAGGGATTATCCATCTAAGGTTGATTTTGGAGAAAATAAAATTCATGTTGCTACTTTATCAACTCCCGCACCAAAGGGTACTACTTCTGCTTCTGGCTCCAACACTGGTCAGAACCGTCTGTATGCTCTTGCTACTCTCCAAGATTCTAAGGCATCCCCTAATATTTTTACTCATAAACACAAACTCTTTTCTTATGATATTTATTATCTACTTGATCCTGGGTTTACTCTCTCTTATATGACCCCTTATATGGCAATCCATTTTGGTTTTGATCCTGAATGTATTTTGGACCCTTTATCTATATCCATCTTGGTGGGTGATTCCATGTGTCTAGAAGAATTTATAAGGGTTGTGTGATATCGGTCCAGGGTATGGAGACCTTAGTAGATCTGATAAAGTAGGTCATATTAGACTTTGATGTAATTTTAGGGATAGTTTGGTTGCATTTGTGCTATACATCTCTTTATTATCAAACCCATAGGGTCAATTTCCATTTCCCTAATGAGCCAGTGATCAAGTGGGAAGGGAGTTTCCTAGTACCTAAATTTTTTTTATCTTATATCTTATAGCCCAGAAATTAGTTTCTAAAGGGTGCATCTATCACTTAGTACATGTTAAGTATTCTAGGTCTAAAGATCCTTCCTTGTAGACTATCCTCGTAGTTTGTCAATTTTCCAATAATTTTTTAATGATCCTCCTGGTGTTCCTCTAGATAGGGAAATTAATTTTGGGATTGATCTTCTTTTAGACATTCATCCTATTTCTATTTCTCCTTATAGAATAGCTCCGGTTGAGTTAAGAGAGATCAAGGAGAAGTTGAAGGATATTCTTGACAATGGTTTTATCCACCCTAGTGTGTCTTATGGTGTACTCTTGTTTTTTTTTTGCATAAGAAAGATGGTTTCCTTCGGATGTGTATTGATTACCACTAATTGAATAAGGTGACCATAAAGAATAAGTACCTACTTTTGAGGGATGATTATTTGTTCGATCAGCTTCAGGGTGATAAGTTCTTTTCTATGATTGATCTTCGATCAAGTTATCATCAGTTGAAGATTAGAGATGTGGAGACTGCCTTCAGAACCCGATATGGTCATTTTGAGTTTTTAGTTATGTCCTTTGGGTTAACTAATTTCCTGATAGCATTTATGGACCTTATGAATTAGGTTTTCCAACAATTCTTAGATATGTTTTTCATTGTCTTTATCGATGATATTTTGGTGTATTCAAAGAGAGGTGGATCATGCCAATCACCTCTTCCTTGTGTTGCAGACCCTAAAGAATCAATATTTATATGCAAAGTTTTCTAAGTGTGAGTTCAAGTTGAATAATGTGATTTATCTGGGTCATGTTGTTTCTAGTGAAGGGATCATAGTGGATCCATAGAAGGTTGCGATGGTCAAGAAGTGTCCTAGATGTATTACTTCAACTGACATTTGGATCTTCTTGGGCTCAGCCGGTTATTATAGAAGGTTTGTGGAAAGTTTCTCTTTTGTTGCTGCCCCATTGACTAAGTTGACTCAAAAGAAGGTGAAATCCTTGTAGTTTGATGCTTGCGAGGGTAGTTTCAAGAAGTTGTAGGATAAGTTTACTTTGGCTCTAGTCTTGAATCTGCCTAAAGGTACTGATGGTTTTATTGTCTATTAGGATGCATCTCGGGTAGGACTGGGTTGTGTGTCAGCCATTGAAGGTAGAGCACTTGAGGCCCAGTGGGTTGACTCAAGAGATTGAACTATCGGTGTAGAAATGGGAGGTAATTAATATGGATTTTGTTACCGGTCTTTTGTGGTCTAGCCAGTAATTTAATTCAATTTGGGTCATCATCGATATGATGACTAAGTCAGCTTATTTTTTGGCACTGAGGACTAATTTCTCTTCTGAGGATTATGCTGAGTTATTCATTAAGGAGATCGCGAATTCGCATGGTACTCCATTCTTTATCATATCTAATCAGGGTGCCCAGTTCTTATCTTACTTTTGGAGGTCGTTCCAGTCAGGTTTGAGGACTATGTTGACCCTTAGTACCGTTTTTCACCCAAAGATAGATGGGCAAGCAGAAAGGACAATACAGATCTTAGAAGATATGTTGTGGGCTTGTGTATTTTATTTTGGTGGTAGTTAGGTTAACCACTTACCTCTCATAGAATTTTCTTACAACAACAGTTATTACTCTAGTATTAGCATAGCTCTATTTAAGGCCTTATATGTTAGGAGGTGTAGATCTCCTATTGGATGATTTGATATTGGTGAGATAAGTTTTTTAGCCCTGATTTGGTTCACCAATCCATGGAAAAGGTGAAGGTGATTCGGGATAGACTTAAGGCCACTCAAAGTCACCAAAAGTCCTACATGGATGTGAGGTAAAGGGAGTTGGAGTTCAGTGTTGGTGATTGGGTGTCTCTAAAGGTGTCTCCCATGAAGAGAGTGATGCAGTTTGGCAAGAAGGTAAAGCTCAGTCCCCATTATATCAGTTCGTATTTGGTGTTTAAGAGCATTGGTAGTGTCGTTTATTATTCTAGTTTCCTTTTAGCTTGAGCTCCATTCATTCGGTGTTTCATGTTTTGAGGTTAAGGAAGTGTGTAGGTGATCCATCGATAGTTTTTCCCTTAGTGGAGGTGGATATTTTTGATTCCTTGTCCTACGATGAGGTCCCAGTTGAGATTTTGGATCGGCAATACCATTGGTTGCTAACAAGGAATGTGACTTCGGTGAAGGTTCTTTGGAGAAACCAAAAGGTTGATAAAGCTACTTAGGAATCCAAGGAGGACATGAAGTACAGGTATCCATTCTTGTTCCTTATTCTGGATAATCGTGCTTGAGGTATGTGTATTCCTTAACATCTTTGTTTTTTGACTTTTTTGAAGAATATGGTGATTTCCTAGGCATCTTTGTTTTCTGTCTTTGTTAAAGGTAATAGTAGTGGTATGTAGAGTTAAATTATGCTGATAAATTCCTTGTCCTTCCATTCGGGGACGAAAGATCCTAAGGGGGGGTAAATAAAGCCCCAGGTTTTTTATCCTTGAAAAATTTCTAAAATTTTATCGTTACTGTCCTAACTACGACTCCTTGGATGAGTCGTAGGGAGTCATGACGGGTCATAGGGACTTGGTCATAAAATAATAAAACAAGTGGCTTAGTATTTTGCTCTGAGTACGAGTGGATCTCAATTAATCATCAAGACTTCTTATGGGTCGTAAGGACCAAGTCGTAAGGTATCCAAAAACTTTGGCCCAAGATATTATCTTCTTTGTGACTTGAGACCACGAGTCATAAAGACTCGTGACGAGTAATTATGTCCCAATCGTAGGGTGTCCAGTGTGTCATCCCAAATTTATTATTGTCTTGAGTTTGAGAAGTGGTTATGAGTCATAAAGTGTGGTTACGATTTGGTGGTATGAATCATAGCCAGACTAGTATGGGGTCCTGGTGGTTCTGTCTTGACTATGACTCCTTTATATGAGTCGTAATATGTCTATATGAGTCATACAGTGACCGTAGTCACTTGCAATAATTTTTAGTCTTTTCATTAAGCAAACTTTGGACATTTCCTCTCTATCCAAATTGCAACCCATGACCTAAAACCCTATTGGTGACCCCATTAGCATTATTAACTCACTAAAACATTTTCAAAAGCTCTCTTAATTCTCTCAAGCATCCATGCTTAGGTTTTCCAATAAGTAGGTTAAGTAAAGCTTTAAGGGTTGAATTCTCTCAGTAATTTTGGGTATTTCATGCATTTTACTCTTCTCTCATTGTTAATTTGTAAAGGCATGTGATTTAAAGTGTTGTTCATAAGATATTAATGATGAATTTATAAACGTGGGTTGAGGGTTTTTGAATAACTGTTGATTATGTGATATTTCATGTTTTTCTGCATGAGTTAAGTTTAAATGGTGGTTTTAAAGTAAATTTGATGCATGGGAATGGTGAATGAACTAGGGATTATGATTTCCCAAATCTATGATTTTTGAAGTGGTTATGAGCCCAACCCCATATTGTGAAATTGGTTTATAATTATGAGAAATATGGGAATTTGTAAAATTGCATCAAAGGGGTTGTGAATTCCCCCAAGTGAAGATAATTGGTATGGCATGTTAATGTTACCTTGCAAGTGTAGTTAGTTTGACAATACCAACAATATATGCCTTAATATGTAATGTGGTTCAAGAATGGGAATGTGTGATAGTTGTTTTAATTGGACTTTAATGAGGGTTGTGTAGATGATTCGTGAAAGTGGAGGTTCGAGAGACCAACACTGGATACTGCCATTACCGATTTGAAGGTCTATATGATCAGGAGGTTTGAGTCCCACTTAATATTATTATCATATGATTGTGAGGTTCAAGTCCCCCACATCTTATTACATAATTTGGTGCTCGTGTCACCTTGATATGCATGGAGGTTTAAGTCCCTCATAGAGTATATGTATACCCTCTGGTTCATATGTCCACACACACTAGGGACCTATCAGCTGAGGAAGAGTTGGGCCCATATAGCCTCTGGGTGCCTTTGTATGTTATGACGGTTGAGCTACATTGCCCAGGCTAAAGATTTAATGAGCATGTTAAGCCTTGTTTCCAATCCTGGCATGTGATATATATATACATATTTATATGCATATATATACATATATGTATATGTATATGCATTTGCTTATGTGCATTGGCTTTGAATGTTTTCAACTATTGATCATGGCATTATGTTATCCTTATCCCTGAGTTACATGCTATTGTTCACCCCACTAACCTTCTTCGGGTGCTGTATCCCCATCCGATGCAGGTATTTAAGCTACTTCTACCTTTTTTACGCATAGTTATGTCAGTCGGCACATCTCATTACATTCTGGTGAAGTGGTGAGTTTTCATCCCCCAAAAGTCTTAGGCATTTCCCCAACTTTCATTCTTAGATTTGAGTTGTTAAATTCTTTCATTTTTATTTTCATTTTGATTATCATCTGTTAGAGTCGGGGACATGTCCCTACCAAGACTGGTTATGGTTTTTTGTTTAGAACGTTTTATTTTGATTACAGTGGATATTGCGTGATGCCGGTCAATTGGTTGGCCGTTCGTTGGTTATAGACATGTTTTGACTTTTCTTAAATTTGTTGTATCCTATCTTGTAATATGTTCGGAATCCATCCGATATTAGGGGATGTTATGTTTCATTAGGATAAGTGCAGAGGGTCTCCGGTCCACGTGGGACTTGAGATACCCATCACAGCCAGGCCTTGGTACGAATCGTGACAATAGATAGTTTTAGAAACAAAGTGTAGTGACTCACCTAGTTTATCATATTATACTTTGTTATTCATACTTTATGATATTTCAATTTTCAGTTTATTTCAGTATCTTGGTGAGTCTATTTATACTCAGAATACATATTTCAGTTATGGCATATACCAGATTTATTTATTGTATGCACCCTCGGATACTCAGTACATTCCAGAAGTACTAACCACATATAGGTTTGTCTGGCTACATTGTTTCATAATGTTGGTAACAGTTGTAGCTCACAAAATCATGATCAGGCAGTTCGTAGCTTCCAACCAACTGGTGATGAGTACTCCTTATTCAAGGACTCAAGTCAGTTTATAGATTTGGTATTTTATTTATTCAGTCGTATTGATTAGGGATAGCTAGGGGTCATATCCTTGCAATCCATAGTCAGTATTAGTAAAGGCTTCATGGAAAATCAGTTAGAATTGATATATTCAGTTTCAGTTCCCTTTTTTTAAAATCTAGTGATGTAAATGTTTTTAAATGGTATTGCATTCAACAAGTTAAGTTAATGATATTTCTTCTACTTATTATTTCCAATTTTATGTAATTTTTTCAATTGCTCATGAATTATGCCAGTACCATGGTTCATCTTAGGATCACTTATTGTTCTAAGCACTGTGTGATGTCCAGGGGTAGTCTCGGGGCATTACTAACTTGGTATCAGATCACAGAGTTAGAGTTTCCTTGAATGTCTGTGAAGTCGTGTCTAGTAGAGTCTTGCAAAATGGTATGAAACTTTGTACTTTTCTTTGAGAGGCTATTGGATATTTAAGAAATGTTTTTCATACTCAAGATCATGCAGTAAAGTTTTCCTCTTAGAGACTTACGTTGATTTATGTGTTACTCCAAAATACTTCAACTATGGCTCATTCTCTAGATAATATAAGTGGTAAACTCCAACTCCTCCCAATATGATGCTCTTAGATTAACTATCAAAAACTTTAGAAATCTCACAACGAGCTTGAGAGGAGACCGTTAGTGTATTCTAAGTCTTTTAGTTTGAAATCTTATGCCCTAATCCATATGAGTTGTAGGGTTAAGACACAACATGTATTCAAATTTCTCTTTAACCCTTCATTACAAATAACATTCATCAGAAGAGAGAGTATGTACTTAGATTATTCAATAGAGTTTTCACTGAGGGATGTTGTAACTTAAAGTGTTATGATTCATAAGTAGTAGAACAACCTTAGAGTTGGAAGTATATATTTGTAAGTGTAGTGACAAGAAAGGTGGGGATAGCAATTGGTTAAGAGCTTATTGATGGATTTGTGTATTCTATTAGGTTGGGATTGAAGTGTCATGTCTTTGGGTGTTAACTAAAGGTAAGTGAATGTGGTGCAGTTTTCATGGTGAAAGGTAGAGAAGGATTTATTAATTAAGGTGACTTAATTACTCCTTATATAGCAGTTGATTTCGGAGTCAGTCCTGAAATTCTAGCAGAGCCTTTCTCAGTCTCTACCCCAGTAGGTAAATCTATCGTAGCCCAGCAGGTATACAAGAACTGTCCGGTTATGATATCTCAGAAAGTCACGTCAGTAGACTTGGTCGAATTAAAGATGACTAATTTAGATATTATTCTCAGCATAGATTGGCTTTATTCCTGCTATGGCTCAATCGACTGTAGAAATAGAATTGTCTAGTTTCAGTTTTTGAACGAACCCATCCTATAGTGGAGGGATAGTACTTCAGCACCTAGGGGTTAGCTTATTTCTTACCTTCAGGCTAGAAAAATGATATCAAAGGAGTGTGTCTACCATTTCGTTTGAGTCCAGGACTCTAGTTAACAAACCCATACTCTTGAATCAATATCAGTAGCATGTGAATTCCCAGATGTTTTTCCCGAAGATCTTCCAGGAGTTCGTCCAGAAACTGAAATTGATTTTAGAATTGATCTCCTTCCAGATACTCAGCCCATATCTATTCTTCCATACAGAATGGCACCTGTAGAACTCAAAGAATTAAAGGAACAGTTAAAGAATCTCCTAAATAAGGGATTCATCAGAACCAGTGTGTCATCGTGGGGCACACCATGTTATTCGTACGTAAGAAAGATGGTTCCCTCAGAATGTGTATAGATTACCATCAGTTAAACAAAGTTATGATCAAGAACAAGTATCCACTTCCCAAAATCAATGACTTATTTGACCAAATTCAGGGTACCAGTTATTTATCTAACATAGACCTCAGATCAGGCTATCATCAGCTCAGAGTCAGGGAAGGTGACATCCCAAAAATAGCTTTCAGAACTCGGTACGGTCACTTCAAATTTTTATTCATGTCCTTTGGTCTTACCAATGCTCCATCAGCCTTCATGGACTTGATGAACCATGTGTTCAAGAAGTACTTGAAAATGTTCGTTATAGTCTTCATAGATGACATTCTTGTTTATTTCTGTAGTGAACATGATCATGCAGACCATCACAAAATAGAATTGCAGACTCTTGGAAACCATCAGCTATTCACCAAATTCAGTAAGTGTGAATTTTATCTAAGGTCAGTAGCATTTCTTGGCCATATTATTTCCAATGATGGCATTAGAGTTGATCCCCAAAAGACTGAGGCAGTGAGAAATTGGCCCCAACCCATCTCTCCATTAGATATCAGGAGTTTCTTAGGTTTGGTTGGCTATTACCAATGGTTTGTTGAGGGATTTTTGTTTATTGCATCCCCTATGTCAAGATTAACTGAGAATAAAGTTAAGTTCCAGTGGTCAGATTCTTGTGAGAAAAGTTTTTCGGAGTTAAAGACTCGACTTACCACAGATCTAGTTTTGACCCTACCAGATGGTTCCAACGGCTTTGTTGTATATTGTGATGCTTCCAGAGTCAGATTGGGTTGTGTTTTAATGCAGAAAAGTAAGATCATAACCTACGCCTCTAGACAGCTTAAACCCCATAAGAAGAACTATCCTACTCATGATCTTGAGTTAGCAGCAGTAGTGTTTGCCTTAAAGATTTGGAGGCACTATTTGTATGGTGTGCACGTTGATGTGTTCACTGATCATAAGAGCCTGCAGTATGTGTTCTCTCATAAAGACCTAAACCTCCATCAGAGAAAGTGGTTGGAGTTGTTGAAAGACTACGACATAAGTATTTTGTATCATCCAGGCAAGGACAACGTAGTGGCCAACGCCCTCAGTAGAATGTCTATGGGTAATGTTGCTCATGTGGAGGATAGTAAGAAGAAGTTATCTCAGGAAGTCCATCAGTTAGCTCGACTAGGTATCCGCTTAGTCGATTCAGCAGAAGGAAGTGTATGGGTACATAGTAGTTCCAAATCATCCCTAGTTTCTAAAGTGAAGGAAAAATAGGATGGGGATCCCAGTCTAGTCAAGTTAAAAGAATCAGTCAGAGATCTGAAAGTTGAAGTTTTATCCCAAGGGGGAGATAGTGTGTTGCGCTGCCAGAGTCAGCTATGTGTTCTAGGCGTAGATGACTTGAGGCAGCGAATTCTTGCAGAAGTGCATGGTGCATGCTACTCGATTCATCTAGGGGACACTAAGATGTACTGTGATTTACAGAAGTTCTATTGGTGGAGTGGGAAGAAAAGATATATTGCAGAGTTTGTGACTAAGTGCTTGACGTGTCATCAGGTTAAGATTGAGCATCAAAAGCCCAGTAGGTCCATGCAGGAGTTTAGCATTCCCACCTAGAGATGGGAAGAAGTGAACATAGACTTTGTGATGGGATTGCCTCATACTCGTCGTAAGCATGATTCAGTTTGAGTCATTGTAGATAGGATGACCAAATCTGCTCATTTCCTTCTATTCCATACCTCATATTTAGCTGAAGATTACGCCAAACTTTATATCAGGGAGTTGTTCAGATTGTACGGTGTTTCGTTGTCTATCATCTCAGACAGAGGTACCCAGTTTACCTCTTATTTCTGGAAGGCATTCCAAAAAGGTATTGGTACCTGAGTTCATCTCAGTACAACCTTCCATCCTCAGACAGATAGTCAAGCATAAAGGACCATCCAGACCTTAAAAAATATGTTGCAAGCGTGCACGATAGATTTCAAAGGTAGTTGGGATGACCATTTGCCTTTGATTGAGTTCGCATATAACAATAACTATCATTCCAGTATTCAAATGGCTCCATTTGAGGCACTTTATGGGATGAGGTGTAGATCTCCCATTGGTTGGTTTGAAGTGGGTGAGTCCATAGTGGCAGGGCCTAACTTGGTATTTGATACCTTAGAGAAAGTCCAGTTGATCATGGAAAGACTTCAGACAGCTCAAAGCCAGCAGAAATCGTACGCAGATGTGCACAGAAAGGATCTCGAGTTTGAGATTAGTGACTATGTATACTTGAAAATCTCTCCTATAAAAAGGGTGAAAAAATTTGGCAAGAAGGGGAAACTCAGTCCCTGATATGTCAGTCCTTACCGAATTCTCAGCCATTTAGAAAAGGTAGCTTACGAGCTTGAGTTGCCTTCAGATCTATCTTCAGTACATCCAGTGTTCCACATCTCATTGCTAAAGAAACGCATAGGTGATACATCAGTCGTAATCCCCATAGAGGGCATAGATGTTCAGAACAGCCTCTCTTAGGAAGAGAATCCAGTCGAAATCCTTAAGTACCAGATTCGTAGACTGAGAAATAAAGAAGTCCCTCTAGTCAAAGTTCTTTGGCGTAATCAGTCCATTAAGAGAGCTACTTGGGAAGAAGAAGAAGACATGCGGACCAAGAATCCTCACCTCTTCTCCATAGACTTAGACCCAGCCCAACGTAATAGCTTTCCTTAAGCTTATTCAGTTTCATGTTCAGATTTCAGTTACAAACTTGTTATCAGTTACCATTGCTTGTTCAGTTATGTATTCATGCATCAGTTATACAAGTCCAGTATGAGAAACTCACCTTATCGTTAATTCCAGTTATGCATTCATGAATCATGTCCAACTATGTGGTCATGCATTATATATGCATGTTCAGCACGATAATTTAGTGTATCAGTGATCTCAATAATGAAATCATGTTTTAGTTGTGCATACCCAGTGTCTAAGTTCGGTCTCTCAGTATTCTCAGTCTCAGCAGTCTCATTCTAGGATGAATGTTTCCAAGGGGGAGATAATGTAATACCCCGCAAAATCCTTAGCTTAATTTAGTCCTCTAAGTTTGTTAAAGGGTCCCAGACTTAGAATATTCTAGCTAAGTATTCACACTTAGTTTCATTCTATCCTTCAAAAGTTGTTGATATTATTTCATGGCTTTTACGTGCATTATAGGTGTATATTTAGGCAGATTCATGATCAGGAATGTCTGTAGGTATTTTTAGACAAATTTTGGATTTTTCGGACTTCGTTTGAAGCTCCTTTGGAATCTTAAAATAGTGGATCAACACGATCTTGGCGCGCCGCATCGACTATCGCATTGATAAATGTTTTCCCCAGCTCCCAGCGTCAATTTCAAGTGAGTTGACACAGACTTGATGTAATGTATTGGCTATCTCGTCGATGCCAACGACGTGGCTCGTCGATCTGCACGTTGATGGTACAATTCTTAAATCATTAAAAGAACGCATCCTTAGGGGTATTTGGTTCTTTTTACCTCAACCTTCAGCCCCCAAAACACAAAATTTATCACCTTAGAGAGCAATTAAACTCATCTTTTCTCAAAATTGCTCAAGAATAAAACCCTAGAAGATTCAATTTCAAATCAAGAACTCAAGATTTCCACCATCAATTTTTAGAAATTCCTCAACCAAGGTATGTGAAGTGTTCATCCAACGGTCCCTTCCACCCTTGGAGTCCAAGAAACTATTTTTAGACTTCGTATATGAATTTCATGTTGGGTTTGATAATATCCATGTATAAAAATGATTAATTGGGTTTCAAATCCATGTTTCATGATCAATTTCATATGGGGTTAATTGATTTATATGTGTTACCATGTGAAATCATGCTAAATCCTTCCAATGGTGAATTTAATATTGAAATTGTGTGCTCACATGTTGATTAGTACTATGTGCATAATTTATGCCTTTCAAGTGATTGATGAATTTAACATGTGATTTGAATGGTGAAGTTATATCATATTAGCATATGTTTAAGTTCATGACATGCAAGTGTTTGTTAAAATGCCCCAATGAATGAAGAATGATCAAATGCTTAGTTTACATGTTTCAAGTTTATGCCATGTCTCTTATTTTGTGCTATCGAGTCCTGGGGGTACTTGTACCCAACAATTTAGCTGATTATTTAGAGCCATGGTCAGTCATAGTATAGTAATAGCTACATTACTATCAGTAGTACTCTCAGTCAGTTAACAAAATTCAGTAATTTTTGACAGTCCACGAAACTCAGTGTACCTAATTTGGTTCAGTTAAACAACAATATTAGAAACAACTCAGTCCAGCCTAGTACAAACTAGAAATCAGTTCAATGTCTATTCAGTTGGAAGTAGGATTCAGTATCGAGTTAACCCAGGGATAGGGGCATTCCTGCCTGTAGAGGGTTTGACCCTTAGTAGAAATCTCTGCGTTATATAACTACGCAGCCAGCATGTGTTGAGATATCTTCCTGCCAGATATTTTGAGGGTTGATATATCTCATTTGAGTTATCCTGCCAGTGAGGGTTGATGAAAGAACTTCTTGTCAGAGAGGGTTAACTCATATCTTGTCCTTACACGTGGCACGATATTAACACCCTTCCAAATAGGGCTACAGGTTGGACCCCAATTAGTTTAGAGATGGGCATGTCGGCTAGATGATTACCTCTCATAGTCTCAGTTCCAATCTCAGTCTCACAATAGAACTCAGTTCAGTTCTACAGATTCAGGACTATTAGACATAGTCACTCAACTCAGTATGGAACTCAATATGGTTCCACAGTATTCAAAACTATTAGATACAATCATTCAGATAATTAATAATATAGTATTTGTAAACTCAGATATCGGTTATCATTATTCAAATTTAGTACTCAGTATTAGCACGATCTCAGTTACAGCCTATATATTCATGCATGTACTCTTACTTAGTCATACTTGTATTATTCAGTTATTATTGTGCATGCCTATGAGCCCATGCATTTCATCCTACCTCACTGATCATACCAGTACATTCAAAGTACTGACGCATATTTTTCTTTGTGCTATGATGTCTTATATCATATCTTCGGATGTACGGGCTCCAGAGCACCCTTAGTTATTTAGATTCTCAGCTTTCAGAGTAGTGGTGAGTTCTTATAGTTTGAGGACATGCTTATTATTTATAGTACTTCAGTTTTATTTCAGTAGATAGAGTTAGTTGGGGGCTTGTCCCATCAACTCCACAATTCAGATAGCTAGAGGCTTTTTAGACTAGAGTATTTTCAGATAGTTGTTTAGCTTTTCAGTACTTATATTCAGATTTATCTATAGATGTGGACCTTATGGAATATGTTTTCACCTATTTTCACAATCATTACAGTATTTATTACACAGTTATTGCAGCAGGTACCATTCATGGATTAGCTTATGGTCCTTCGGGATTGTGAGCATCGTGTAGCATCCAAAGTACAGACTCAGGACATTACAAATGGGGTTTGAGAACCCCATGCTTAGTCTTCACCATGCTTCTTATCTTAGGTTTTTTGGTAGTCAGACTTCCCATCAATCTGTGACTAAACAAAAACAAAAACTAGTGAAGAAAAAAAAATACTAAAAATAAAGTACCTTAACTTGGGTTGCCTCTCAAGCAAAGACTGATTTAGCGTCGTGACATAACCCAATCACTAACTTATGTACATTTCTTCAACATCTTCTTCATACTCGGACTCCATCTTCTTATTCATTTCTGACCTTTTGAGTGTAAACTCTTAAGGTCAACAGCTTTCTCAATAATAGCCTTTTCGGGCTCATTAATCTGCATTATTTCATGCTTAGGTGTTGGAGTCTTGGGCTGCTCAATAAGGAAGTCTGAAGAGGTCTTCTGTGGAATAGACTCCACTACCCCACACTTATCCCCTTCAATCATTGTAATCATGAACAAACCTTTGTAGTGGGATAGTGTGTTGAGCGGTTTGTACACTTTGAAAACCACCTCTTTGTCATCCTGCCTCATTATGAGCGTGCCTTCCCTCATATCTATCAAAGATCCTCCCGTTGATAAAAATGGATGTCCAAAGATAATTGCCACTCTTTTATCTACCTTAAAATCCAAAACAATAAAGTTAGCAGGAAGAATAAACTTACCAACCTTGATGAGAACATCCTCTATGATTTATTTGGGATGGGCTGTTGTTTGGTTTTCCAAATGAAGTATTACAGTGCTCGATCTTAGATTTCCTAGTCCCAACTTGTTAAATAAAAATAGGGGAATCAAGTTGATACTCGCCCCTAAATCACTCAGTGCATGGACCACCTCACTGTTGCTAATTTGAATAGATAGGGTGAATCTCTCTATATCTTTGAGCTTTTGAGGCATATTCTACATCACCACATAGTTGCACTCTTTAGTGAGTGCTACTGTCTCGACATCTTGCATCTTAACTTTGTTAATGACCATACCCTTTAAGTACTTATCATACTTGGGCATTCCCTACAAAACATCTAAAAGAGGAAGGTTAATATGAAGCTCTCTGAACATGTCAAAGAACTTCTTGAATCATGCATACTCCTTCTCTTTTCTAAGCCTCTGGGAGAAAGGTAGTGGTATTCTCTGCTTCTCCTACTTAGCAACTTTGGTTTTCAAGAACTCAGACTTCCTTAATTTTTTAGCAACTTTTTTGGATACCTGTTGGGGAATCAACTCTACATCTACCTCCGTAGTTGTCTTTTGAGGTTCTTCATTCAGCTCTTTGACACTCCTTAAAGTGATTGTCATTACTTATTTAGGATTCTCAGTATCCCTTGGAAAACCACCTTAAGGACTGGTATTCTGTGTTGCTGCTATCTGACATATCTATAACTCCAAACTCCTTGTAGCCGTTTGCTGGCTCTTCATATCTGCTTGTTGGATCTTTGTATTTGCATCTAATTATGTTTGAGCATCTAAAATTTTTTTTAGCATCTCTTCCATATTACTAGTGGCCTGATTCCCTTATGCCTATGGTTGCTGAAATCGTTGATTTGGTGGCTAAGTCTGCTACTTCAAGTTATAGGCTTTCCCATAATACGGCCTTTGAACATTTCCTACGAACATCACTGACTTGGGATTGGCAGCACACATAACTGTAGAATGATCAATATTACCATAAACTTCACACCAACTGTAGTCTATTGAATTGCATTATTGTGGCCGCAGGCTGTGTAACCACCAATTTCATATTACTAAATTGAGTTGTTAACTAATTTTGTAATGCAGCAATCTGAGCGGATATTGTCGTATACTGATATATCTCTAATATGCCGTCAACCTTCTTTGTAGCACTTCTTGAGTCAAAATGCCACTCAGGATTTCCTTGTGCAATATGATTCAATAAGGTATACAGCTCATCATACGTCAATTCCAAAGCTTGACCACCTGCAGTTGATCTAGCAAATTTTTTGTGTTATGGTCAAGTGCCTCAACAAAAGTGTGATCCAGTACCTCATTGGACTAATGATGATATGGACAGCCCCAAAGAAGAGCTTTGAACCTCTCTAAAGCATGGTATAAATTCTCATCTGGCTTCTGTTTGAAGCATACAATCTCACTGCGCAGTTTCGCAGTTTTGCCAGATGGAAAGAATCGGATGAGGAATTTTTGGGCTAAGTCATACCAGGAAGTGATTGAACTTGTCGGCTCAATGTTCAACCACTTCTTCACTTACCCTAATAGTGAAAAGGAAAATAGTGGCATCCTAACATAATTAGTTGACACACCTGTAGGGATGAATATGTCACTTATCTCCATAAAGTTCTGTAGGTGGACTTATGTATCTTCATATGAAAGCTCGATAAATTACCCGCTGCTGATCAAAAGTTGCACCATTTTCTGTTTAAGTGCAAAGTTACCTCCAGCAGTCGTAATCTGAAAAGGAGAGGTCAAATTTGTCGATAGTGGGATTGCTAATTCTCGAACTGTCTTTCAGGTTGGTTGATCTTCATTCATTAGAGTAGGATTTTCTTGTTCCTCTTGAAATTTCAAGATATAGGGGAGAAGGATTGCTTCTCTCCTTCATTGATAAAAGTGTTTCTCGAGTTTGAGGCTTGGTTCAACCAATTGCCCATCCCTTGCCAACTTATTAGCCTGTAAAACCTGTTTCGTGCAAATTCAATACCAAGACCAAGTGTAAAGAACCAAAGAAATCTAAAAAGTAAAACTAAAAATAAAATAGTTACCAAATTACAAGTCCCCGACAACGGCACCAAAAACTTGATTGCACACATGCAAGTGTACGTGGGCTCACCAAGTAATACAGTGGCCTTAACTAAAGTTGAATATTGATCCCTTAGAGACTTGTGTTAAATAGCTATCAAATTCTAGTTCACAATTGAGATTAAAATGGCTCAACGTAACCAAAAGAGTTTTGAAAGTTAAAAACTAAAAATAAAGTAAACTAATGCGAAAAAGTAAAGACATTGGATAATCAATGGGTTAAAAACAGGGGTTAAAGAACTATGAACAATCATACTACTCTATTGAACTTCATTCATTAGATTACTTATCTTGGTTGTTGATTCATATGGTTTATCATATGATCATGGTCTCTCGACCTACAACCTTCTACCTAACTGGATATTATAACTACATCATTGAGCGGGGATGTAATAATCCATTCAGATACATTAAGATGTCATCCTACATGTGAACCAAGAAAGTCTTCTAGGTATATTCCTATTCTAGTCGCTAATTCAAATTCCTTATTCATAAAGGAATAAGAACCTCGGTCTATTTATCCCCACATTCTATCTTTTTATTCCCCGTCCTACGTTCATAAGGTTGATAATATATGTATTCTAAGGGTTGTGAATCCTTAAAATAGTGATAAAAAGGATAAAAAAAACAACCAAATATGATAATCAAACCAAACAAACTCAATTCAAAGCAATCGTAAACATGTTCTTGACTTTTACCCCGGAAAGATGGCGTTTAGCCACTAATAGACATAATCGTATTCTAAATTAATGAATACATGATATAATCCATTAAAATGTAAATTAAAGAGATATAAACCCTAAAATAAGTGTTTATAAGTTCCTCTCCAAGTCTCCAAGTCGTCCAAGGTGTTCAACAACTAGTACACGAGTCCTATTTATAAGCAAAGGCATTTGGCCGTGTGTGGAGTGGATGGTGCGACACATTGGGAAGACTATTGGGGATAGGGTAGCAATTAGAGTCCTTGAAATGTGGAGTGTATATCATTATGATAGGCATGTAAAGTTGTATTGGTGGTCGTGATGGGAGCTCAATGCTAGGCTTCACTGGAATTTCACTTTTGACGTCCAACTTTACTTTGTGCATTTATCCTCCTTCTCAAATATTGTAGTGTTGTTTCCACTTCATTTTCAGCTTTTATATCCTTCTTATATCATATAAATTAACTCACCAATCATCCTACATCATCATAGACCACTGATAAGAACTCAAAACAACACAATATCAAGAACGGTAAACTAGAAACTCGAGCTAAGACTAGGCTTGCCCACATTGATCTTTAACTTATTGTTTTGGATCTTGTCTTAATTATATTAAACCTTTAACATTATAAATAAGTTGTTACACTTATAATTACATAATAACACCATTAGTAACTCATTAAACACATTAGAATCCATCGAGATCAACTAGACAAACACCTAGCTCAAGCTAGTAACACTAGTTTTCTCGTTTGAACACTAAGTGACTCAATTTAAGTAAAACTTGGTTTGTAAAACACATTGAACATTGTAATAACATACTTAAACACTTATATGCTCAATTATATCATTGTCAATACATTAATCACATAAGTTTCCCTCAAAACAAAGCCAAATAAGCTAGGATAACAACATTAAGATGCATAAATCCACCTCAGATCAGTTCTTGATGGAAATTAATTATGTTAGAAAAACATAGGTCACTAATGAAAGTATTAGGTTTTTAAGTATTACTAACATAGGCTTCCCTTTGTGATTATGAAAAGGAAATTGGTTGATGCTTATAGGTTATGAATATAATTTAGAAGTATGGATAGATAAGTAGTAGTGATGTGTTAAAGGAGGACATGCTAATAGATTACAATATGATAGGACTAAATATTATGATCAATTATTATTATTATGAGGTTCTAGTTGATTAGTGTTTCTTATTTTTTTATATAACTTCCAAGCAAGAATAGTTTGTGAAGTTGTGTTGTTAATCTTGTCTAGTACCAGACACTAAATTTGAACAATGGATGATTATCAAGGTGGAAATAATGATTGTTTCGGATAGTGATGGAAGTTATATGGAAGGTGAGTTAGTAGGCTTGAAATAATTTATGCAAAGATTTAAGTTCAGTCTTTCACAATTAAGTATGATGGTGTTGGTATGACGTAGAGATATACCTAAGATAATATGTGGATGTAGTATTTTCTAACATTATTATGCAGTATTTTCTATGTGTGCTTAGATAATACCCTTGAGTTTCTAAGTGTGAAGAAGACTAGTTATATAGCAGATGATATTTGTAATAGCTAAGTTAGGAATTATAGGGTGATGATGTTAGGTATTTTGGTCTAATAATAATTCTCATGGTTTAGGGAAAAATATAAATTTAGAAGTGTGACATTAGTAAACTACGAAGAGAAGAGTATATTGTGGATTTAGAGAGGTAGATATATTTACCAAAAAGAGTGTAAGTATATGAAAATGACTATTGAAGATAAATAAAGTTAAGGATTGTATATATGAAAGGAGTATCCAATAATGAAGTTAGTATTTTCAAAATATAATTTATCCAGAATGAGTTGAGCATTCATGTGTATACCGTTAGAGTAAAGAAATTATGGTTCGGTCTTAAGGATATAGAATAAGATCATTTTCTTAGAATGTCAACTTTAATCTAGGAGGGATGATAGGGTGAAGAGTCAAATCAAGTTTTGTGAATTAGATTGTGATGCAGGTAAATAAGAGTTATGATAAATTAACAATTCATTTTTACTCTAGCATATTCCTTGGATTTCAGTCATTATGGCACCCTATCTATGTATTGCATGATAGAGCCACACCCTTGATAAATTTTTATACACTTCATACATATTCATGTTCATTCTCAACTCCTAGTAAAGACGTAACAGCTTCACTTCATGATCCTAGTCATCCCCCATTAACCTGTGAATTCCAGCTTTATGTTAAGTAACTTATGATAAGTATGAACCCATGTTTCATAGTATGCTCAGTTCCCTAAACTCATGGTACACTCTTAATGACTAGTGAAATTCACATTATGTCATGTATGTCCTCAGCTTAGATCTCTTTAACAAATCTATGCCTATGTTAATCTATTCTCCAAGCCTAAATTAAGTGTCAAAGTTATATATAGTATTATTTCCTTCTTTAGGTCCTCACATTCTATCACTTCAGTGACCCTCCTTACATTAAGATAATGGTAGATGAATAATGGTTTATATAGGAGAGTATAGAAGTTCCTTATTAGTGAAAAATTATTGTTTGATTTATCTAAGGGTATAAGTGTGAAGGAAGGTCGAGGCAAAGCATTGGTATATGTCATAGTAAGTTGAGAATTTTTGGTGTTCTTTTGGAGATAATTCATGAAATTATTATTTAAAGAGGTAAGAAAATATGAAAAAAAATCCTAGATGGGCTGGTCTCCTAAAAGTTCATATGTAGTTATAACAATAGGCTTGAATGTCATGTTGGTGTATAAGTATATGAATGCATTGAGCGCTAGTGAATTCTTAATAAGAGCTCAGAGTTATAGTTAAAGTAGTGAGAAGTATTATTCTTGAGATGAGAGCTCTGAAGAAACATAGGATATTGAATCCCGGAGTTTGGACTAATATTATGGTGCTAAGTGTAGTACCTTATGACTTCGATTTAGGCTTGAATATGGTGAGATTATGTAGTTCAACTCAGACTTTAGTTGGAGTAGACACATGTACCCATGTGAAGGTTATAAGTTACACCAAATAAAGTGTAGTATTTAAGAGGAAATGTATAGTTGAGAAGAGTGTTTGAGAAGTGTTGTTAAGTTTGAAAGTTAGCAGTTACATCAACTAAGGCATAGTAATTCTATTCATGTATCTATTCTATATAATTATATTCCATATTGTATAGTTTCAACCATTTTATGACTCCTTATTCGGATTCCATACTGAGATCATGCCAAAAGTTCTTTCCCTCTATTGTTATTAGAAATTATAATGAGGATAGCTTGAAGAAACTCATATTTAATTTTAAGTAAGCCTTGGAATTTTATCACTTTATAGTTCTATGTGTACGATCGTATCATGAATTCTTCAATTGAGTTCAAAACTCTCAGCATGAATCAGCTCCTTATAGTAAATTATGTCAGCTCAGAAATTAGTTTCAAGTTAAAGGTTTTATCTTTTCAACTCATCTATATTTATATCCTTCATTAGTAGATATGATGGTTAAGTACCTATATTTTTCACTCCTAACAATGATTTAGTAGAAGTAAGAGATTTCCCTCCTAGCATTGTGCTCTTCCAGTTTTTTGTCTACATTGTTTCATACAATTCTAGGTATGTGATCAAGTTCCATATGTATCAGCTGAGTCAGTAGTCTTTCAAGAGGTGATTGTATTTATGAAACATGATCAATATTATAAATTCAATTTTATGTTAGTAACTACATTTTTTCATCCCAATATCAGTCTCCATTCGACGATGAATGATCTTAAGGGGGAGACACTGTAATACCCCCAAAATTTATAAATAAGATTCTAACCATTCGTCATATGTTTATAGGCCTAAAAATAATTAATTTTAGTCATAAATAAGTATCAAAATCATTTACCTAGTGTGTAAAGTATTTTTTATGTGAAGAATGTTCAAATAAAACACTTAGAACAAAGTTGAGTTGAGAACTATTGTTATCGATTGAGTTTTGATACTCAATACTACAGGGGTCAACTTTAAACATGTATAACTTCTAGAATATATTGATTTTTGGATCTCAAGGACCACCTAATGAAAGTTAATTTAGTCTTCTTTCCAACGCATTTAATCTTGCCTTAATCTGATATCCGAGCAAAATGCTATAAGCATTTTTGCAAGTGAACCAGTGAGGGTCCGCTATAAGATCATGGCACGCCTAGTGTGCTTCATAACAAAAATATGGAATGCCTTGTGTTCTATGCGATAAGGGAGTGCCACACCCATTGTCACAGAGATTCTAAAACTCATATTTTTCTTCAGTTTTTAAGGGCAAACTATTTATTTACGTCCTAAATTATTCTATAACTGATACTAATGTTTTCACCCTCATCCCATAACTCAACCACATGATTTATCTTCTCCTAAATTCTCAAGAACACCAAATAAGGGTTCCTTCTAAAAAATTCAAGCTTCCAAGGCTCCAATTCAAGTTTCTCTCAAAAAAGTTCATCAAGTTCGGGTATGTGGGGTTTGAACAAGGATAACCTTTTATCCTTATACCCAAAAGTTGAATTTTTACATGAGTTTTAAGGATTTAATGGCTAGGGTTCATACCCATTTTTATTGTTTATGATATTATGACATTATCTTGTGATTTAAAGTTCAGTAGCACAAGAAATTACCTTTACTCATGTTCTTACTTACATGATTGCTATTATGAGATAAATTCTAATATTTTGACATGAAGATCCATGAGTTGATTAATATACATGGTTTTCAGCATAATTCAGTCAGTTTATAATAAGAGTATGTGATTTGAGAATGATTCTCTTAGTTTACAAGAAGTTAGACTTACTATTTCAGATTTCAGATTATTACAGTATGATTCATATTTCAGATTTGATCTTATAATCTCAGACATAATACAAAATTCACATAGTTATTCATGAGTATATTTATTAATGGAAGAATAATCAGTTATTAGATTTATAAATCTTAATTTAAAATGAATTTCATATATTATGAGCACCAATATATATATATATATATATATATGGTGTAGTATTTAGCATCGAGGGGGATGTAGGTTCAGCGTATCCTATTTCTTAGAAACTACTTGCCACCTTAGGTTTAAGAGACTCACCAGAGAGTGTCTCCTTGCCCGAAGGGGCTCAATTTAGTGATCACTATAGTTCAGTTCAGGTTCTATACTGATGGAAAAGATAGAAAACCCTCCTCAATATGGGTTAGACATTGGACTACATGTTAGCTTATATGGTTTATGTCAGTTAATAGAATCTCCCACACAAAAGACAGTTTTAGAAACTAAGTTTAGTAACTCACCTAATTTATCAGATTATACTTTGTTATTCATGTGCATGATATTTCAATTTTCAGTTTATTTCAGTAACTTGGTAAGTCTATTTACAATTAGTATGCATGTTTTTAGTTTTGGCATATATCAGTTTTACTTATTTCATTCACCCCCCATACTCAATACATTCCAAAAGTATTGACCGTATATACGCCTGTGTGTCTACATTGCTTCATAATATAGGTAACATTTATAGCTCACAATATCATGATCAAGCAGTTTGCTACTTTCAGCTAGCAGGTCATGAGTTCTCTTTCTTTGGGGACTCAAGTCAGTTTGTAGATTTAGTATTTTATTTTATTCAGTCGTATTCATTAGGGATAGTTGGGGGTAATGTCCCGGCTATCTAGAGTTAGTATTAGTAGAGGCTTCATAAACAGTTAGTTAAAGTTGATGTATTTATTTTTAGTTTCTTTATTTAAAATCCAATGATATAGATATTTTTTAATAGTATTGCATTGAACAAATTCAGCTAATGACATTTCTTCCACTTATTATTTCTAGTCATATGTAATTTATTTAGTTGCTCACGATTATGCCTGTATCATGGATTGTCTTAGGATCACTTCTAGTTCTAAGCACTGTGTAACGTCTAGGGATAGTCTCGGGGCATTACAATTACCTAATTGTGGCTCTTGTTTTCTTGATTTTTCAAGCTAGGGTTTTGTTAGGATTGTCGAGTTTATTAGGGAGGTGAGGTTTAGTCCCTTGATGCCCATGAATTCAAGAGTTTGAATATTGACCCCCATATTCTTCTTTGGATTATCTTTCCTTCTTATTTTCCCCTTTTTGATTCTTATCGTTTTGGTATCGAGAGCCTGGGTTTTGCTTTGTCTTCAAAAATCTAATTCTTAAGGTATTGATCTACTAAAAAATCAAAATAAATTCAAAAAAATTATCCAAAAATCCCAAAAAAATCTGAAATTTTTTTTATTTTTATTTCTTGTATTTTGACACTAAGGGTGTGCTTAGTATGAAAGAAATGTTTTCCATGGAAAATAATTTCCTAGAAAATGTTTTCATGGAAAAAAATTTATTTTCTTATTTATTTTCATATGTTTGGTTGGTGAGTGAAAAATATTTTTCAAAACATATTTTCTAATATTTGGTTGGTGAATGAAAAAAAACTTTCAAAAAAATAATTTTTGATCCCACAAAATACTTCTTTTTAGGGTGTGTTCGGTATGGAGGAGGAAAATAATTTTTTTCTTACTTATATTATTGTATTCGTTACGCAAGTAAAAAAAAAGATTAAAAGTATTTGTGTGTATTTAATAAAAAGCAATGAGAATGAATAGGGTAAGCAGGGTAGGGTAAGAAAAAACTTTTGAAACTTTTTTAAAAGAATAAATTAAAAAAATTAAATCCTTTTTTGGGGAGGGGGACTGGTAGGGGGGTCATTATAGGTGGTAGAAGTGGGGTACAGAAAGAGTTTTGAATTTCTTTTGAAAAACAAATTAAAAATTATTTTTTGGGGGGTATGTGTGTGTGTGGAGAAGGGGGGCAAGTAGGAGTGGAGGCCTGGATCGAGGAGTGAGATGGGGTAAAAAAAATTAAAATTTTAAAAATTTTGATTTGTTTGGGAGGGAGGGGCTGGTGGGATAAGAAATTCTTTTAAAAAAAAATTAAAAAAAAATTATTTTTTTAGGAGGGGTCTGGTAAAGGTTGGGGTGGGGTATGCAAAAGTTTTAATTTCTTAAAAAAATATTTTTTTGGAGGGGGATGGTAGGGGGTGAGGTATAGTAGGGCATGAGGTAAGAAAAAAATAAAAATATTTTTTGGATGGGGTGGTATGGGGTGTGGGTGATAAGGGATTGGGAGGTCAGGCTAGGGATGGGTGATTTTGAGAATTGTGTGAATATTTCAACTTGAGAGAGAGGTTGAAAGAGAGTTTTGGGAAATATTTTTCTTTCTTTTTTAAGGGAAGTCATTTTTCTTAGATTTGAGGAAAATAAGTTTATTTAGAAAATATTTTTCTAAACATTTAAGTCAACCAAACATGACAAAATTGGAAAATAGTTTCTAGAAAATAGTTTCCTTTATACCAAACACACTCTAGATCATGATGTTTTTTGAGCCTAGATCTCAAATTTCGTATAGTTTAGAGGTGTAGAATTGTAGTTACCATTGAAGGATTTGATGCTTTTGTAACTTGGCCAATTTTGGAAAGTTGATTTATTTTTGTCTTGGTCTTCAAGGCTAAAAATTAGTGGGGGTTATTCGTGGTGTTGAAGAAGAAGATGGACAAAAATTTCATTGAATATGGAGAAAAAATAAAGGAGTTATGAGCATTTAAAAATTGGGGTGTATCTTGTTGTTCTTGAGCTTCTTCCTCTTGTTCTTTAAGAAAAAGGTAGAAAAGTATATTTTCATCCAAGAATTTTGAGGTCAAAGGTGGTCAAAGTGTTAGGTTCATTTTTTGAAATTTGAAAAAATATATTTTTCACGTCTGCTACCACATCAGCAGTTGACTATTCAAAACTCACCACATTAGCGCAACGTGGACACCAATGCATCAGGGGGACCAGCCCACTGCCAAATCAGCAGCGAACACCTTTTCCATGAACGTCTGTACAGCACGTGAACAACAACATCAGAGAGCAAATTTTGTGATTCTCAACACTTAGCCAAATTTTTGGGTCACAAAATAATAAAAAAAAGTAAGTGTTCAAATTTCATGATTTTTTTCTACACTTTTTTCCTCTGATTTATCAACTATTTAACATATAATTAGCTTATTTAATCACTTGTTAACTAGTTTTAATTCATAAAATCCTATCTTCATTCAACAAATTAAGCAAATATTTTTTTAGCATAGATCTCAAATTTCGTACGATTTAGAGGTGTAGAATTGGAGTTACCATTGAAGGGTTTGATGCTTTTGAAACTTGGTCAATTCTGAAAAGTGAATTTATTTTTAGCTTGGTTTTGAAGGATTAAAATTAGTGGGGGTTATTCGTGGTGTTGAAGGAGCGCGTGGACGAAAATTTCATTGAATTTAGAGCAAAAATAAAGGAGTTATGAGCATTTGAAAATTGGGGTGTATTCTTGTTGTTCTTGAGCTTCTTCATCTTGCTCTTGAAGAAAAAGGAAGAAAAGTATACTTTGATCCAAAAATTTTAAGGTTAAATTTGGTCAAAATGTTAGGTTCATTTGTGGAAATTTGAAAAAGAATTGAAAAAAAAATATTTTCCACGTTTGTTGTCACAACAACAGTTGACTAGTCAAAACCCACCACATCAGTACCATGTGGACGCCAACACATTAGGGGGACTAGCCCACTGCCACTTCAGCAGTGAACACCCTTTTCACAAACGCTTGTACAACACGTGAACAACAACTTCAGAGAGCACATTTTGCCCTTTTCAACACTTAGCCAAATTTTTGGGTCCAAAAATAAAAAAAATTAAGTGTTCAAATTTCCTGATTTTTTTCTACACTTTTTTCCTCTAATTTCTCAACTATTTAATAAGTAATTAACTTATTTAATCACTTTTTAACTAGTTTTAATTCATCAAATCCTCTCTTGATTAAGCAACACAAGTATATTTTCTACATTTGTTAGTTTATTTTTTAGTCCGATTTTTTCGGGCCTCTTTTCTTTTTCTCATCTTAATTAGTTGATAAACTTCTTGATTCAATTCCATATACCTTCAATCGAGTTGTCCTTCTTTCAAGAGTCACAAGAACCCACTCCACCACAAAGAATGGAAGATCTTAAATTTATTTAGCAAAGCTAGTTCGCTACCAACTTTGAGACGACGCTTTAGAAAGTGAGTTAAGAGTTTACATACATTTGACATGAGGATTTTTCTACTAATATTGTTTGTTAAGTTTTGTAGGTAGCATGTCGAATGCAAATCCAAGTGGGGAAGTGTCACGACCCGAACAAGGGCCTGGACATGATAGGAATCTCAAGTCCAATGAGGATCGGATACCACCCTCCGCACCTAACACAACAAAACACAATACCCCCAACATCAAATTAATTCCAAACCTAAAATAAGATAGTAAGAGATATTCTCAAGTATTTTAAGTCATGTCTATAATCCGATAACCGGTAACCAACCAAAACAATCAACCAACATCACCCAAGTCCACAGTAATCCAACAAAGTCTTCTAAACAAAACCAAAATCAATAAAGTATCGGGATAAGCCCCCGATTCTGACAATGACAATGACAATGTTAATGATAATGTAAGCTCTCAATTCCAGTATTAGAAAGAAACTGATGAAATGCCTAAGACTTTCAGCGAATGAAAGCTCACCACTTCACCACAACGAATAGATGACTCGAGTCGATCCACCTAACACTGTGTAGGAAAACTAGAAGTATCTCTAGTGCCTGCATCGCATGGGGATACAGTGTTCGAAGACGGTTAGTGGGTTGAGCATTAGCATGTAACTCAGGGGTAAGGGAGAAAAATAAATCCAAGATTAATACTTCAATATCAGCTAAAATCCAATGTACATAACTATATGCATATACATATATACCACATGTCGGGATAGTGAACAAGGCTTAACCTGCACTTTATAACTTTAGCCTGGATTTTGTAGCTCAACTTTCATAATATAAGAAGGCATCCACGGGTTAAATGGGCCCAGCTCTCCCTCATCTAGAAGGGACCTAGTGTGTACAGACGCTCGAACCAGAGAATGTATTTATGCACCATGGAGGACTCAAACCTCCCGACATAACAAGGTGACTGAAGCACCCAATCATGTAATGTAATATGGGGGACTTGAACTTCCCAATCGTGTGATAATAATAAGGGGGACTCAAACCACCCGATCAAGTAGACGCCTATGTTAGCAACTGTGGTTTCTAATATTGGTCCCTCGGGACCTTCACTTTCATGACTCAGCTATACAACCCTCATTAAAGCCTAATTAAAATAGTTAACACACATTCTCATTCATTAAACCATGATAAATATCTAGGCATACATTATTGGTATCTTCATACCAACTACACTTGCAAGGTAACATCAACATGCCAAAACAATTATCATTACTTAGGAAATTCGCAACCTTCTTGGTTCAATTATACATTATCTTGGGGAATTACACAACCCCATAAGGTTTAGTTCAACATCATTATGCTTCATTAGCTTTTCACATTATTCAATACTTCAAGAGTAGTTCAATGTGCATACTTTTCATATTCAAAACCAATTTCACAATATAGGGTTAAGATCATTACCACTTCAATTGGCAATATTCACAAACTGGGGAAATCATAATTCCTTAGTTTACTCACCATACCTATGCATCAAATTGGTTTCAAAATTATCATTTAAAACATAATCAATGCATATACAAACATAAAACATAACATAAACAACAATCATTCAAAAACCCTCAACCCAAGTTCAAAACCAACATCAAAACCATATGAATAATACATTAAAACATATGTTTTTAGCAAAATAATAATTTAGAAAGAGTAACATGCCTGAAATGCTTAAGTTTATGGAGATAATTCAGCCCTTGAAGCTCTATATGACATATTTCTTAGAAACCCTAAGTATGAATGCTTGAGAGACTTGAGAGAGAAGAAAGAATGTTTGGAATGTGTTATCAATGAAAATAGGGCCCCAAGTATGTTTATAGGTCGTGGGTTA
This sequence comes from Capsicum pubescens, assembly GCA_030864215.1. Classification (NCBI taxonomy): domain Eukaryota; kingdom Viridiplantae; phylum Streptophyta; class Magnoliopsida; order Solanales; family Solanaceae; genus Capsicum; species Capsicum pubescens. The sequence goes on from CM061541.1 coordinate 119,158,394, forward strand.
TTATTGGGATAAGAGAAAAATGTTCAAAATACCCCTATTTAAAAGTTGGAAAAATAAACCGTCAGTCGTTATAGGTCTCATAACAACTCATCATGACTTATTACGACTCATCTCCATGAGTCATTGTCAAGACAGTGTCACCAGGAACATACGCTATTGACCTTATGACTCATATACCATGGCTCATGATGGGACCCTACGACTCATAGGGTCTAGTCATAGTCAACACAGAAATCATTAGGGTATACACTAGACATCCTACGATTTGAACGCAACGACTCGTAATGAGTCCTCATGACTAGTAGTGAGCCACTTGTACTAAGAGTAGAAGGCTTATCCACACACACTGGTTAGGATACGATTTGGATCAAGCTACTCGTCAAGACTCCCTACGACTCGTAGGGTAAGTCATAGTCAAGACAGTGAGGATAAAATTTTAGAAATTTTCAAGGACAAAAAATCTAGGATGTTACATTCTCCCCTTTTTAGGGTCATTCATCCTCGAATGATGGGTCAAGGCATACATTATCATGATTTAACATAGAAACACTCCCACACAGGACTTTAAGAAAGATAAAAAATAAAGATGTTAAGATCACACACATATATTAAGTACAATTTTCCAAAATAGGGAATAGAAACAGATACTTGGACTTTATGTCCTCCTCAGCTTCCCAAGAAGCTTTCTCAAACTTTTGGTTCCTCCAAAGAACCTTTATTGAATACACTTCCTTCGTCTACAACCGACGAACTTGTTGATCCTAGATCTCTACCGAAACTTCCTCATAAGACAAGGAATTTGAAATTCCTACACCTTCCAAAGGAATAACCAACGAAGGATCACCCACGCACTTCCTCAACATCGAGATATGGAAGAACAACTGAATGGAGATCAAACTAAAAGGCAACTCCAGTTCAAATGCAACATTGCTAACCCTCCTCAAAACCAAATATGGATCAACATAACGAGGACTGAGCTTCATCTTCTTATGAAACCGCATCACGCCCTTCATGGGAGACACCTTAAAGAACACCCAACAACCAATATTAAACTCCAACTCCCTTTGTCTCACGTCCGCATATGACTTTTGGAGACTTTGGGAGGTCTTAAGCCTATACCATATCACCTTCACCTTCTCCATGGCTTAGTTAATCAAATCAGGGCCAACTAACCTATTTTCACCAACCTCAAACCACCTAATAAGAAACCTATGTCTCCAACCATACAAAGCCTTAAATGGAGAAATGCTAGAGTGATAACTATTGTCATATCCGAACACTATGAGAGACAAGTGATCAACTCTACTACCACTAAAATCAAATACACAAGCCTGATGTATATTTTTCAAGGCCTGAATCATCCTTTATACTTGCCTATCCATCTGTGGGTGGAAATTGATACTAAGGATCACCTTGGTCCCCAAACATCTCTAAAAGGAATGCCAAAAGTACGATAAGAACTGAGTACCTCCATCATAAATGATGGAAATTAAGGCACCATGCAACTTTTTGATCTTCTCAATGAAGAGCTTAGAGTAATCATCCGCTGAATAGTTAGTCCTCATTGGAAAGAAGTGAGAATATTTAGTCATCCTATCCATAATGACCCAAATAAAATCAAACTAGTGGAGAGACCACATAAGAATAGTAACAAAATCCATATTAATTATTTCCTATTTCCTCATCGGCAACTCAATCTCTTGAGTCAACCCATAGGGCCTCAAGTGCTCCACCTTCACTTGTTGACACACCATGCACTTAGACACAAAATTGGCCATATCCCGCTTCATATTATTCCACCAATAAATCTCCTTAAGATCATGATACATTTTCGTTGAATCAGGATAAACTGTATAATACGACTCATGAACTTTGATGAGTGGTGATTTTACCACTCATTTGCACTCAACTTTCATGCACACTACCAAGTTTTGTATAAATAAATGAGACATAATTGTGATTTAATACACTAATATCCATATTTTACAGGCATAGAGTTGGTGAGATAAAAAGATGTGGATTGAAGCTAAAAGAGATCAAGTGGAAGCAAAAAAGTATAGCTGAAGACCTGGAGCAATCATCAGCCCCAGTTACTACGATCGCGGGCCAAAGGCCACAGTCGCGGTCAGTCAAGATGGTCAATAGAACGTGATCACAGAACCATACCATAGTCGCATTAGCTGTGGTCACGGATAACCTCATGCAATCGCGGCTAAGCAGGAAAGTTGCCCAGGGCAGTTTTATAATTTCTCTTGGCCAAATCCCAAACCTTATATAGGCAAAAATCCTTTTCTTCTTTGGGTATTGCTTACCTCATAGACAGTTTTGAATTTGAAACAAAAACCCTAATTGGGCAATATTGTAACTAATTTTGGAGACTTAAATTCTTAGTGTTTTGTGAAGGATAGATGATTTGGATGATAAGGTATATATTTCTCTACTTTCTTAATGAGTAGCTAAGTAATTTAGTCTTGAGATTATGTTAAACTAAATTATAATTGTGTGTGGGTGTTGTTGTGTTTGCATGATTTTTAGTTGTTAAGTATGGATTCCACCATTGATTAAGTTTAATAGTTGGAATTACTGGGTGAAAACCCTAAATATCCAAATAGGTTTGATGGGTGAAAACCCCAAACTCTAGAAACCCTTTATCATCCTTGAAAAAGGGAAAAAGGTAAACTTATGGGAATCCATAGCATCCTTGAAAGAGGGCTATAGAGGGACAAGGAAATGGTGGATGATTAAGTATGTGGTTTACTACCTTTTAAAATCTTAGACATAAGTGTAAATGGAGTGTAAGTCATATCAAAGGCATTTTCATATAAATAGGGATGTCTAATTGAGATTTTGGGTGACTATGAATGACACACTCGTTAGGTGCTCGAAAGAGCCAATGGGTGGCATCTTTGTGGTTTTGTTGAAAGACTAACCACAAAGACCTTTGACATAGCCTATCTCTCACGTAATAGCTACAATTCATGTTAAACCATCATTAAACCACATTCTCTTTAATTTTAGGTATGCATAATCCCAAGATTACCTCCAAACTTGATTTTAAATCAAAGGTGCTATACTAGTGTGTTGTTTGACTAAAGATTTTTATAAACAAACTCCAAACCAAGCACCTTCATTTTAATTTAAATGTTGTTTTTGTTGCATTCCATGTATCCTTTAGTAATTAGAGCACCCATAGGACTTGAAATTTTAATTTCACTCCTTGTGGATTCTACCCTAACGTGAATTGAGATATTGACAACGACCAACTTACCGCTTTAACATGGGAGTAAGTTGAGTGTTATCAAAATGGCATCATTTCCAGGGAGTGGAATATAGATTTTACTTGTGCGGTGTGATTTTTTACTTGGGTATACCCAGAGTGGTATGATTTACTTTCTTTGTTGTTTTTTATTTTTTTTTAGGTGATCATAGTGTTAATGTAGCAATAAGTGACAATGCTAGTAACATGGGGACACTTGATGTTCCTCTCGATGATGAAGGACAACTCAATGATGCAGGCCAAATGAGTGCAATTCATATCCCACCAACTAATAGGAATGGAGTTTTCCATGTAACGAGTGTTATGTTGCACATGTTACAAATAAAAGGGCTATGTGGTGGATTAGCATATGAGTATTCCAATGTTTACTTGAAGAACTTTGTCGAGGTGTGTGCACCTTTCAACATCGCACACATCACTCAAGATTCTATTCGTCTTTGCTTTTTCCTATTTTCCTTAATGGGTGAGGCAGTGTTGTAGCTCCGTTCACTCCCACCCAGTTCAATCACTACTTGGATGAGCCTACTATGGTTTTTCTTGATCGATACTTCCCACCATACAAAATGTTCCAAATGTGGGATGAGATAATAAATTTTAGGCAATTGAGTGAGGAACCATTGTTTAAAGCATGGGAAAGATTCAATGGAAAATTGGTGAAGTGTCCAAACCACGAGGTCCCAAAAAAGATATTTCTCCAAATCGTAGTGGAAAATATGTCGGGAGGTTCCCTAGTAAAGATGCACTACTATGCAGCAATTCAATTTTTGGAAGAGGTGACGAAGAAAAATTAGGGTTGGCATACCTGAGAAATCGAAGTTCCCAAAAGCTCTCCCTCTACATCTGTGGTTGACAAAGAACAAATAAAGTGGGATGAGAAGAAAGAGGAAAGTATGGCAAAAATAATGACCCAACTTGAGCTCTTGACAAAGCATGTTATGGGTACACCTGTGAAAGAGGTAAATGTCATACCTTGAGGATGATGAGGATGCCAAGAAGTTGGATAAGGAGATCTGGTATTTAGAAAACTATTCGGGGGGTTCTCGCCCCACCTATCAAAGGCATGGTGGGAATCAAGATTGGATGGACCATGAGAGTGATAGGGAATAGATGGATAGAAAGTATGATTATGACTGCTATGTGCCCTCATGATCGAGCTAAGAACAAAGAGTCAAGCGCTATTAACCCCAAAAAGTTTAATCCCCAGGATGTTTTAGTCCAAATTTTGAATAGGGTGGAAGGTACAGACAAGATGGTCTATGAATTGAAAGGTGAATTTTCTCAGCTATCTTAAACTATAGTTGCCTACACCATCTCCATCAAGTAATTGGAGATCCACATTGGGAAAATCTCCAGGTAACTAAATGCTAGGCCTAGAGGTGGACTCCCTATTGACAAGATTGCTAATCTAAAGAATGACGCTTAAGTCCTAGTAATTGTCACTAGGAGTCAAAAGACACTTGATGAGCACTTGAACGACGACTTGAGTGGGAACATGCCTAAGGCTAAGCCAAAGGAGGTGTTACCTTAATATCAAAAAGAAAAAAATGAGAAAAATGATGAAGAAGTGGTTGAGTTTGAAAAGCCACAAAGTGAAACAAGGCCTATAACTCAAGTTCCTCCCCTATTTTCTCAATGATCAAAAAGAAAAGAGGAGGGTGACAAGCTAATAAAAAATATGTCCAAGCTTAGCAATCTATCGATAAATATCCCTTTGCTTGAGGCAATCAAAGAGATCCCGAGATATGCTAAGCTAATGAAGAAACTGATGTCAAAAAAAAAACTTGTCAAATATGATACCATTAAAGTCACCCATGGTTGTAGTTCTATCATGGATAGTATGGTTGTGGAAAAGAAAGATGATCCCGGAGCTTTCACAATTATTTGTACTATTGGAATGCATGTGTTTGTAAAATCCCTATGCAACCTTGGTGCAAGCATCAACCTCATGCTATTTGTCATCTACAAGAATCTTGGTTTGAATTCCCCTACCCCGACCTCTATACGACTCTTAATAGCATATCGGTCTATTAAATGGACAATGGGAATTTTATTTGATGTCTTAGTTAAAGTGGACAAGTTTATACTTTCGGCAAACTTTATGGTCTTTGACTATGACATGGACCATGAGGTACCTATCATCCTTGGTAATCTATTTTTAGACATCAGAAGGGCCATTATTGACTTAGAAATAGGGGAGGGGAGTTTAGGTTGTAAGAGGATAAGGTCACCTTCAAGGTTTGTAAGACGAAGAAGCAATCCGCAGAGCTTCAAGTTATGTCCATGGTGGATGTTGATATTGAAGAAGTGAAAGAAGGCAGGCTTTGTTGGGTCTGTGTTGGCTAACTGGAATTTGACACTGGGAGTTGGGAAAAACATTTATCGATGCGATAATCGGCGCGGAGCGGCGAGATCACATCAATCCACTGGTTTGGACGCCCAAACTTAATTCAAACAAGGTCTAAAAAATCTGAAACTCATCTGAGGACAGCTACTGACATTCCTGATCATGGATCAACCCAAAAATTGACATTTAAAGGTCATATGGATAGTGAAATAAGATTTCCAACTTATGAAGGCTAAAATAAAACTAAGTGTAAGCACTTGGCTGAAATTTTTAAGTCTGGGACCTCTTTTCAAACTTTAACGGACTGAGTTAAGCTTAGAATTTTTTGCGGGGTCTTACAGTCACCCACTTTGAGCCTTTAGACTTTTTCTTTGGGAATCACATTGAAAATTATGACCCTTATATTATCTTTGTCTTGAACCCTATCCTCCTTGAACTTAAGAATGCAATTTGAAGCTAAAAGCCTAAGTTGGAGGTGGTAAATATTGAAAGAGGTATCATTGAGCGACAAACTCACAAGAAAGTATTGACATACTTAGGTAAATATAGAAAAATGATTAGAAGAAAGAAAGGATACAACAAAGGAAAGAAATGCATGACTTATCACAAAAAAAGGAAAAAAAGTGGGAAAACCAAGAAAGGCAATATAGGTACAATAGTGAAAGAAAAGAACTGGCCCAATAGCAAAATTGAAAAAAGTGTGTTGTAGAAGTTCAAGGAGGGTTTAGCCTTGTTTTCCTAAAATTAATATCCTACCCTACCTTAAACCTATATTACAAGCTCAAAAAGTCCTTCGTGATTCCCAACCTAATGTGATAATTGTTATGGTAATTAAAAATAGAGGCAAGCCTACGGCATGGTACTTGTTAGCATTGAGAGTTCTTGAGAGAGAGTGTGTTTGCACTTAAATTCCTTGTTGCATGGTTGATAGCTAGGTGTGTGAATTCATCTTTCTTCCGAGGATGCATGTGATCAAGTTGAGGTAGATGATTTTGTCACCTTCCGAACAATGAGGAAAAAGAAAGTATAATGTGGTTGAGGTTAAGAAGTGAGTCATTTTAGAGTATTAGTAGTTGTCGCATGGTTGCTCCATAAAGTCTATTGAATCCTTCAATGTTCCATTTTATGTTGAGGGGTGTAGTCAAAATCATTTTGCCCATATGTGAAGAGCTTTTTGTGGTAGTAATAAAGTTAAAGTCATCATGATCATTGGGTTATAGAATGTGGGCATACATGTGAAATTGTATCATGATAAAGGGTGGTGTTACTTAAGGACAAGCAAGGTTTTAAGTTGTGGGTGTTTATGAGGGGTGATTATACCACTCATTTACACTCAACTTTCGTGAACACGACCAAGTTTTGTATTAATAAATGAGACATAATCATGATTTAATGCACTAATATCCATATTTTGTAGGCATAGAATTGGTGAGATGAAAAGATATGGATTAAAGTTAAAAGAGATCAAGTGGAAGAAAAGAAGTGCAGCTGAAGACCTGGAGCAGTCATCAGCCCCAGTTACCACGATCAAGGGCCAAAGTCCGCGATCATAGTTAGTCAAGATGGTCAATATAACACGATCACAAAACCATACCGTGTTCATGTTGGTTGTAGTCGCGGAAAACCTCATGTGATCATGGATAGGCGGAAATGTTGCCCAAGATAGTTTTGTAATTTATCTTAGTTGAATCCCAAACCTTATATAGGCAAAAACCCTTTTATTCTTTGGGTATTGCTTACCTCATAGACACTTTTGAATTTGAAAAAAGAACCCTAATCTGGCAAGATTATAACTAATTTTGGAGACTTAAATTCGTAGCGTTTTGTGAAGGATGGATGCTTTGGATAATCCTTATGGTATATCTTTCTCTACTTTCTTTATGAGTAGATAAGTAAGTTAGTATTGGGATTATGTTGAACTAAAGTGTAATTGTGTGTGGGTGTTGTTGCGTTTGCATGATATTTAGTTGTTAAGTATGGATTCCACCATTGTTTTGAGTTTAATAGTTGAAATTTGAGGGTGAAAACCCTAAATTTCCAAATGGGTTTGACGGATGAAAACTCCAAACTCTAGAAACCCTTCATCATCCTTGAAACCAAACCAAACACCCCCATTTAACTTTAAATGTTGTTTTTGTTGTATTTCGGGTATCGTTTTAGTAATTAGAGCACCCATAGGACTTGAAATTTTAATTTCACTCCTTGTGGATTCAACCCCAATGTGAATTGGGATGTTGACAATGACTGCCTTACCTCTTTAAAATAGGAGTAGGTTGAGCGTTATCAAAATGGCGCCACTATCAGGGAGTGGAATATAGATTTCCCTTGTGCAGTGTGATTTTTACTTGGGTATACCCAGAGTGGTATGATTTACTTTCTTTCTTGTTTTTTATTTTTGTAGGTTATCATAGTATTAATGCAACAATGAGTGACAACGCTAGTAACATGGGGCCCTTTGATGTTCCTCTTAATGACGAGGGACAACTCAATGATGTGGGCCAAATGAGTGCAATCCGTATCCCACCAACTAATGGGAACGGAGTTTTCCATGTAACTAGTGTTATGTTGCACATGTTATAATAAGGGGATATAAAGTGGTCTAGCATATGAGGATCCCAATGTTCACTTAATGAACATTGTGGAGGCATGTGCACCTTTCAACATCGAATACATCACTCAAGAGTCTATTCGCCTTTACCTTTTCCCCTTTTCTTTAACTTGCGAGGTGGTGTTGCGGCTCTGTTCACTCCCACCCAGTTCAATCACTACTTGGGTTGCACTTACCATGGTTTTTCTTGATTTATACTTCTCACCATAAAAAATGCTCCAAATGTGGGATAAGATCATAAATTTTAGGCAATTGAGTAGGGAACCATTGTTTGAAGCATGGGAAAGATTCAATGAAAAATTTGCAAAGTGTCCAAACCATGAGGTCTCGGAGAAAATGCTTCTCCAAATCTTCTACTGAGCCATTGATCTGCTTAGCTAAACTATGGTAGACAATACGGTGGAAGGTTCCCTAGTGAAGATGTACTACCATTTGGCAATTCAATTATTGGGAGATATGATGAAGCAAAATTGGGGTTGGCTTATGTGAGATATAGAAGTTCACAAAAGCTTTCCCTCTACATTTGTGGTTGACAAAGAACAAAGAAAGTGAGATGATGAAAGAGAAGAGAGCATGGAAAAATTGATGACCCAACTTGAGCTCTTGACAAAGCATGTTATGGGTGCACCCAAGAAAGCGATAAACGCCATATATCTAAGTCCTATGAGGATGATGAGGATGCCAAAAAGTTGGATGAGGAGATCCGGTATTTAGCAAACTATTCAGGGGGTTCCCGCCCTGCCGATCAAAGGCAAGGTGGGAATCAAGATTGGATGAATCATGATTGTGATAGGGATTGGAGAGATAGAAAGCATGATTATGACTGCTCTAGGCCGCCCCCCAATGATCGAGCTAAGAACAAAGATTCAAGCTTCATTGACCCCAAAAAGTTCAAGACCGGGGATGTTTTGGCCCAAATTTTGAATAGGGTTGAAGGTATAGACAAGATGGTCTGTGAATTGAAAGGTAACCTCTCAACTCTCTAAAACTATGGTGGTACACTCTGGCTCCATCAAGTAATTGGAGACCCAAATTGGGAAAATCTCCATGCAACTAAATGCTAAGCCTAGAGGTGGACTCCCTTGCGACACGATTGCTAATCCAAAGAATGACGCTCAAGTCCTAGCAATTGTCACTAGGTGTGGGAAGACACTTAATGAGAACTTGAAAGACGACTTGAGTGGGAAGATGCCTAAGGCTAAGCCAAAGGAGGTGTTACCTTAAAATTAAGAAGAAGAAGATGAGAAAGATAATGAAGAAGTGGTTGAGGTTCAAAAGCCATAAACTAAAACAAGGCCTACAACCCAAGTTCCTCCCCCTATTCCCTTAATGATAGCAAAGAAAAGAGAAGGGTGACAAGCTAAAAAAACATGGCCAAGCTTAGAAATCTATCGATAAATATCCCATTACTGGAGACGATCCAAGAGATCCTGGGATATACTAAGCTAACAAAGAAATTGATGTAAAAAAAGAAGCTTGTCGAAGGTGATACCATTGAAGTCACCCATTATTGAAGTGCTATAATGGATAGTACGGTTGCAGAAAAGAAAGATGATCTCGGATCTTTCACGATTCCTTGTACCATTAGAACGAATGTGTTTGCAAAACCCCCATGCAACCTTGGTGCAAGAATTAACCTTATGTGATTTGTCATCTACAAGAAACTTGGTTTGAATGCCCCTAGACCGAACTCTATAAGACTCTTAATGGCGGGTCGGTCTATCAAAAGGCCGATGGGAATTTAATTTGATGTCCTAGTTAAAGTGGATAAGTTTATACTTTCGGAGAACTTTGTGGTCTTGGACTGATACATGGACCTAAAAGTACCTATCATCCTTGGTCATCCCTTTTTATCCACCATAAGGTCCATTGTCGACTTATAAAGGTGGGAGATAAAGTTTAGGATGCAAGAGGATGAGATCATTTTCAAGGTTTGTAAGATGAAGAAGCAATCCGCAGAGCTTCAAGTTGTGTCCATAGTAGATGTTGAGATTCAGGAGGCAAAATAAGGTAGGCTTAAAGACCCTCCTTGAGAATGAAATAAAAAGGAAGATGTCGTGCCATGACGTAAACTAAGGCGTTGTGTGGGAGAAAACCCATAAATTCTACAAAAGTGGCTCGTATCCTTTCTTTATGGTGTTGTAGCTTAGATTTTGGTTTGGGAATTTTAATAACCCATACATTTGTGGTACTATAGAGCGTCTTAGATGATCCTAAAAAGAGGGAAAGTGTGAAATTTTTGTATTAAAAACTAAATAAGGGAAAAGCTGTCAATTTGTAAATTGAGCTGAATAGGGGAAAATAGGGGAGCAAAAATGCTCTCAGTTACCGTGATTATAGGCCCTTGGTCGTGATCGCGGTCACTTGTGTGCCTGCGATTGCGGTCACTTTACTGCGATCGTGGTAGCTTAAGCCTTATGACCAACTGAATCCCTCATTTCCCTCACACTCCCTTTTCAAATCTTACTCTCTAATGGGACCAAATTTTGGCAAAGTTTTTGAGCTCTCTAACAACATCCTTGCATTCCTATGGCATCATAAATCCGGTAGGTGCCTTGAAATTTGAGCACCCATAGGACTTGAAATTTGAATTTCACTCCTTCTGGATTTGACCCCAACGTGAATTGGGATATTGACAACGACCGCCTTACCCCTTTAACATGGGAGTAAGTTGAGCGTTATCAAGCTTCGGCCAAAATTCTTCCTCGCAACCCATCAACAACGGGAACACATAATCTACCTTGGTACCTCAAGATACCAATCACCACTAATCTCGAAAGATATCACCTTATGCCTACCTACATCCTCCTTGATTTGCATCAAGATAGGGTCTAACACTTGTTTCACCCTTACCTCAACACAAAAAGATGACTTTACCACCTATTGAACAATCACACCACCATCCTCAGAATCTCAGAAATGGACTCCATGATTAGACAAAAGGTGAATGTCATTTACTAAATCCTGTTTCTCCTCATCTACATAAGATATGCTCCCTATGGACAAGCTACTAACAGTATTAGCAACTACGTTAGTTTTACCTTTAATGATAATGGAGACTCATGTCATAGTCCTTTAGTAACTCAAGCTACCTTCTTTTCCTGAGATTTATCTCCTTTTGAGTGAACACGTATCGTAGGCTCTTATGATTAGAGTAAATATTTACATGGACCCCATACAAATAATGTCACCAAATCTTCAATGCAAACATCACAGCTAACAATTCAAAATAATGAGTCAGGTAGTTTTTCTCATGAACCTTCAATTGTCTAGTAGCATTTGCACCCACCTTGCTATGTTGCATCAACACATAACCCAGTCCCATCCAGGATGTATCACAATAAACAACAAAACCATCAGTACCCTCAGGTAGAGTCAGGACCAGATCCGAAGTCAACTTATCCTTTAATTTCTTAAAACTACCCTCATAAGCATCAGTCTACACAAACTTCACCTTATTTTGAGTCACTTAATCAATGGGGCAGCAGTAGAAGAGAAAGTTTACACAAACCTTCTATAATAACCGGCTAAACCCAAGAATCTCTAAATATAGATTAGATTTGCGGGACTAGGCCACTTCTTAACCACCTCAACTTTCTATGGATCCACCATGATCCCTTCACTAGAAACAACATGACCCAGATAAGTCACAATATTTAACCAGAACTCATACATTGATAACTTCGCATACAATTGCTGATCTTTTTAGGTTTTCAACATAAGGTAGAGGTAGCCTGCATTATCTGTTTCACTCCTAGAATACACCAAAATATGATCAATAAATACAATTATGAATGAAGTTGGGTGTATTTATGCATTCTATCGCTACTATTCTAGCCTATTTAGCCTTATTTTGATGATGATTCATGTGATTAATGGGGTGATAATGATATAAATGAGAATTTATGTGTCCAAGTATGTGTTTACAATGTTTAATGGTGGATTCACATGATTTTTGGTTCAATTAGATCTTTTAGAATTCAACCGAGAAAACTAGTGTAACTAGCTTGAGCTAGGTGTTTTTTTAGTCTATTGTGTTGCGTTCTAATGTATTTTAATGAGTTACTAAGGTCATTATTATGTATTTATATGTGAAAAAACATAGTTATAATGTTCAAGGGTCAATTGGATCAAGAAAAGAGTCAAAACAATAAGTTAAAGCTCAATATGAATTTAGCCTATGCTTAGCTTGTAATACCCCAATCGTTTCTTAAGCCTAAATCCGTCTTTTGAGTGGATATGTATGAATTCCAAATTTATTGATGTTTAAACCATGTTGTATTTCTCTAATTTCTACTTTTTGTCATGTAGAGCATTGAATAAGCTTTCCATCGATACCAATTTCATTGAAATCTGACTTCGAACGAGGGAGTTATAGCCGTTTTACTCAGTGATATCGAATTACCCAAGTCTGACAGTCGACTTGGCGGACCGTCAGGTCCTTGATGGACCGTCAAGTGTCCCGTCAAGCCAAGGCAGTGACCCTTCTTCCTGGTCACCGTGTATGGCCAAGATGGTGGACCATTAAAAAGTTAATGGACCGTCAAGGGGTCCGTCAGCTCGAGACAGAATATCTCATTTCTATCCCTCGAGTGACAGACGACTTGGTAGACCGTCAATTTCCTGATGGACCATCACTTCGACCGTCACGTCGAGGCAAACGTTCCAGGTTTGGCACTCGAGTGACGGACGATCTGGTGGACAATCAGGAGACCTGACGGACCGTCAGATCGACCGTCACAGGACCCTACCAGCGAATTTCAGCTTTTTCAAAAGGGTATTTTGGTCATTTCCGCTCCTTTTTACCTTATATATACATCAAAGTAGTAAAGAGAAGATCATTTTCTCCTATTTCTCTCCAATTTCTCCAAGATCTTTCTAGAAAACTAGGGTTTTCTCTCAACCCAAAAATCAAAACTCCTTCCAAGAAATTCAAGGATCTTCCATAGATTTCACCAAGTTGTCCAAGAATTAAGCTCCCCTAGTCAAAGGCATCAAGAATCTTAGATCAAAAATGTAAGGAAGAAGTTCTAAACAAGTTTCTACATCTCCAAAATTATAATCCAAGGTATGTGGGGCTTGAACAAGAACACTCCTTTCATTCTTGTGCCTAAAGATTTACTTTCTATTATTGATTTACATGATTTTGCAAGTGGGTTTACACCCAAATTTCTTTATTTATGATTTATGATATTTGAGTTGAATAAGTTTGATATTTATGATTATTTCACCATCATGTTTCTTAAATTGAGAATTTATTCCATGAGTTGTATTTTGTCATTACGTATTGATGATTTCTAAGCGATTTAAGACAAGTGTCATGAGTTATGCCTTTCCATGAGAAATTTGACTATTGAATATATATTGATATTTGAGATTGAAAGTCAAGAATGAGTCCTATGATGTTTCCTTGAAGCTTTGATATTTAAAAATGATTCGAAAAGCAAATGTACTTGATGTTGAGAAAGATTGTGTTGAGTTGAGTCGGGTTAGGAATCCACAAGATGTTTATGATTTGAAGATGAGATATATATTTATGTTTTGGTCTTTAAAATAGACTCATGATTTGATATTGATTAAGGTGGATTTCCTAATGAGTTCTGAGTTGAGTCTGGGAGGAGTATTTAGCACCGAGCAGGAAATGTGGTATTTCCATGAAACTACATGCCACCGTAGGATTGATGTTGATAATTGTGGGCCAGAGGCCGAGTATGGGATTGTGATAACAAGATTGAGGTTATACTCCCTGGCAAGAGTACAACACCCCCGCCAATGTGGGGTTCTCTTCTTAGGAGGGCAAAACGTTGGACTCCATGCGGCTCACATGGTGTAGTTATGTCGGTTATAAGAAACTCCCACGTACATAATGATCTAAGTACCATGAGTTACCGAGTCACTCTAAGTCATGAGTCAAAGAGTTTGAGTTGAGTTAAATTATTTATGAGATTTATGAAGCATATGTTATTACTGATGACTTACGGAAATGATGTTTTAGATAATTCAAGCGAAGAGAGTTATTATTGTCAGCATGCATGATTTTCTTATACATTTATGATATTATTCAAAATGTTGCATCCACCCTCACATACTCAGTACATTCCCAAGTACTGACTCCCATACTCTTTTGTATTTTATATTTCGTCATGCTATAGGTTCAGGTGCTCAGTCTCAGCAACAACAATGATCTTTGAGTACCTTTATCTACATTTCTGTGGTTGGTGAGTCCTCATGGTTTGAGGACCTGTGTCTCCGATTTTGTCTTGTTAATAGATGGTTGTATACTTTCAGTTTAGTATGAGTCAGTTAGAGATCTTTCCCAATGGATCCTCAGTCCTATGTAGTAGAGGCTTCGTCAGACTAGTGTACCAGCGTGTACAGAGATTTCAGTATTTTATTTGTACATGGCAGTATTACATCGTGTTTCAGTATGTTCATGACATGGTTATTCCTCTTTATCTTAGCATGATTTGCACTATAATGAGTTCTGAAAGTGATGACAGGCTTAGAGGGTTAGCTTGAGGCCACGTGTGGCCTTGAGCACCATGTGACATCTCAGGATAGGTTCTTGGGGCGTTACATAGCTCATGTTTCTAGTTCATCATTGAGGATGTTGTGTTGTTTTGAGCTCTAAATTATTGTGTTTAATGCTATATGATTCTTTTTTAATGAATTATTATGATATATGAACGATTTACAAGCTTCAAATAAAGTGAAAACAACTAAAAAGGGGCTTGGAATGGATCACGGAAGCACAAAACACAGCTTGACGCCAATTTGGATACCTAAAATATATTGGGAGAGTATGGGCACGTGAGAAGGAGTCTTGGCAAGTGCAACACATCAATGGATTCATAAGGCACCCAAAACAAAGAAACAATGTGAAGTAGATGCGTCGCGTCGATATGCTCAACGCGATAATCAATGTGGCGCGTCATTGGGTTCGAAGACAACCAGAAACTGTTTTGTTGTTCTACAAGGCATGGGCTATTTCTTCCACTATAAATAGGACATTATTCATGTTTTTTTACTTACTTTTGGACATCCTTGAAAGATCTTGGAGGCTACACAACTTCTTTTTAGGGTTTTTATCATTCTTTTAGTTTAGTTTCTTTCATGGTTTCTATCATCAATCCAAAGGATTGGATGATGAATATCTCCATTAAAGGCTAAAACTCCTATCCGGGGTTAAGGCCACGATCATGATTACTTTTGTTTTAGATTAAGTTTGTTAATTTGCTTATCATTATTGGTTGTTTATTTATTCTTGTTTTAACTATTTTAAGGATTAGCTACCCTTAGAATACATCAATTGTCAACCTTGTAATCTCGGAAGAGAGAAAAGGGAGATAGAATATGGGAATAAGCAAAGTATGGTTCTTGTTTTTTTATAAAATAAGGAATTTGAATTAGTATCTAGGATAGGGATGTACTTAAATGCCTTACTTGATTCACGCGTAGGATGATAGCTTTAAAGAACTTAAGTGTACTATTACATTCCCGCTCAACGATGTAGTTGTAAGGTTCGACTTAGGTAAAAGATTAGAGGTTGGGAAATCATGATCATGCAATTAACCCTACGAATCAACAACCATGATTAGCAATTAATGAATGAAGTTCAATAACGTAGTATGATTGTTCGTAAGCCTTAACCCTGGATCTCTATCCTTTGATTGTCCAAAGTCATTTACTTTTCCGCATTAGTTTAGTTTCTTTTTAGTTTACAATTCTTAAACATACTTGTTTACTTTTTCTCAATTGTTAAACTAGAATTCGATAGGCCATAGAATCAAGGAATGTTTGTATGCTAAGCAAGGAAGTAAAGATGTTTGTCCACAGAATCAGCCCAAAAATTCAGTAACTCGGCCAAGTTGCCTAGCTCTTCTATAGGGTGCATCATCCAGTACTGGTGGAGATTAGTGTTAGAACAAATTTTATGCTTTACCATCCCATCAGGAGCAGGATAGTTCCCTATATATTGTCACTGGTATGCTTCGTGCCTTTCACATTGATGTGTATTTGCTGTTAGACCTAGGATAAAAGTTTTCTTTTGTGACCCCTCTCATTGTTATAAATTTTAGAGTAAGCCCTAAAAATCTTTCTAAACCCTTCTCAGTCTCTACTTCCATGGGTGAGTCAGTTATCGCTAGACGGGTTTATAGGAAATGCCCTATTACTATTCTCCATAGGGTCACTTTAGAAAATTTAATAAAGTTAGAGATGATAGGTTTTGATGTTATTCTAGGCATGGATTGGCTCCATTCATGTTATGCATCAATCAATTACCGTATCTGTGTGGTGAAGTTTTTATTTTTTAATGAGTCAGTCCTTGAGTGGGAGGGTAGTTTAGTATCTCCCAAAGGTCATTTAATCTCTTATATTAAAGACAGAAAGTTAATATCAAAAGAGTGTATCTACCACCTAGTTTGAGTTAAAAAAAAACTAAGTTTGAAGCCCCAACCATTCAGACAGTCTGAGTAGTCAATGAATTTCTAGAGGTCTTCCCAAAGGATCTACTCGGGGTACCTCCTGATAGAGAAATAGAGTTCGATATTGATCTTCTTCCTAATACCCTGCCTATCTCAATTCCTCTAGATTGTATGGCTCTAACTAAACTTAGAGAATTAAAAGAGTAACTTAAAGACCTCTTAGATAAGGGTTTAATCAAACCCAGTATTTTCTCGTGGGGTGCTCCAATGTTATTTGTGCACAAGAAAAATGTCACTCTCAGAATGTATATAGACTATAGACAGTTAAATAAGGTCACCAAAAAGAATAAGTGTCATATTCCAAGAATTAATGATCTATTTGATCAGCTTCAGGGTGGTAGGTGGTTTCCAAAGATTGATCTCAGGTAGGGGTATCACCAGTTGAAGGTTAGAGAATGCTACATTCCAAAGATGGCTTTTAGAACCTGGTATGGTTATTTTGAGTTTGTGATTATGTCATTTAGACTAACAAATACTCTTGCAGCCTTTATGGATTTGATGAATAGGGTTTTTAAGTAGTACTTGGGCATGTTTGCCATTATTTTCATAGATAACATACTTGTATATTCTCAGAGTAAAGAGGAGTATTCAGACCATTTAAGGACAGTGTTGCAGACCCTTAAGGATCGTCAGCTTTATGCAAGGTTTAGTAAGTGTATATTTTGGTTGGAGTCTATTACATTTTTTGGGCATGTTATTGCGAAGGTTGGTATTCATATAGACCCTAGAAAACTAATGTAGTGAAGTACTGGACTAGGCCAATTGCTTTATCTGATATTTTAAGATTTTTGGGTTTATCTGGTTATTATTGGAGGTTTGTGTAATACCCCCAAGTCTTGGACTCTAAAATTTTTAGGTTTTGGCAAACACAGCCGTGACTACGACTCAGGTGATGAGTCTTTATCACTCATCATGGGTCATAGGGTGGGACTTGTGGTCTTACTAGTGAGAGGCTCAGGTTGTGATCCCTTGATAACGAGCCCATTGTATGAGTCATTAAGTTAGGTCACAAGTCTTAATGAGTGACTCGTGACCATAGAAGTAAGGGGCCAAGAATTTTATCCTCAGATAACGAGTCTAGGTGACAACTCGTGGTCATACCTCATGAGTTATTACGTGAGTCATAGTGACTAGGCCCAATTTTCCTGCACATTTTAATTAGGAGCTTTTTGGTCTTTTCCTTTATTTTTTCCATTATTTTTCAAATAAAAAATATTACTCTCTCTTCTCTAAGTCCCAAGGCAAGAACAAACTAGAGTTTACAAGGATTTCACCAATTAGGCTTTAATCTTTAGATTTCTTCCACTTTCTTTGGTACTTCGGGCATGTCTCTCATCCCTACACTTATATTTTTCATTTTGGCATAAATTTATTTAATAATAATGTGGTTTAATTATGGTATTAAAATTTGGTTGTGGGGTTTTTGAAGGTAATCTCTTGAACTATTTTCCCCATGGTTTTAAATGCATTTTGCACACCTAGATTAATGGTTTAGGGTTGAATTAGGGAAATATGTATGGTTTGGAATGGAGAACATGGATTTTTCCCAAAATTTTTATTTTCACTTGGAATTGGAATTAACCTCAACCCACTTTGTAATTTGGTTTTGGAACATGGATATATGCATGATTTTACTTACTTTTGGAACATTACATTAAACTAAAGGGTAATTGAAAATAAAAATGGATTTGAAGGGCCTTGGTGGCTATGGTTTCTGGATTAAAATAGAATTTGGGGGTCAAATTGGTTAATTGGAATGGAATGACACAATTGGATTAGCTTGCAAGCATAATTGGTATGACGATACCATAATGGTAAATGTCTTAATAAATGACTTTTGGGTTAACGGATGGGTTTATGTACATAATGGTTTTAATTTAGGCTTAATTAGGGTTGTGTATCTTGCTATGAAGGTGGAGATCCCAGGGACTGATACTGAAAACCATATTTTCTAGCGTAGGGATCTATATGACCGTATGCATGGTTAACACAATATATATTTTATTGGAATGGTTGAAGCCTCGATGTCTATGTTCCTTTCTTGAATTTCCTTAATTTGTGTGGATACATATACTGAGGCCCTTTCAATAGGGGGAGCTGAACCCATATAGCACGTGGGTACCCTTAAGACAGATAGAGCTACAAAGTCTAGGTTAATGGTTTTAAAAATCTCATGTTCATGACCCTTTCCCCTATCTAGGTATCCTCTTTACATATATATGAATGTGTGTATGTAGTTTTGACTGACTATGGATATGGCATTATTTTATCATATTCCCTGAGTTATATACCAGTTCTTATTCCACTGACCGTTCTAGGATGCTACATTATTTGATTATGTAGGGCCTAAAGACTTTTCTGTTACCTTTGTGCAACATTAGGTGGTGTGGTTGTCCATTAAGTTGCTATGAAGTAGTGAACCTTCATATTCCAAAAATCTTTGCTATTTTCTTAGATTCTTTTCATATTTTGAGAATTATAGAGTTCCATTGTCATGGTCAGGGGCATGTCCCGGCCTAATTTGGTATTTTGGATTTAGAGGCTTTGTGGACAAGTGTGGTGATTTTTGGTCATTGTGTTTGAATTGTATTCTCTCTTTTGGATTTATATATATATATCTTTTATTGGTTTGGTTTGGTTCTTCTTTGATGTTTATTGTGCTCAAGTGGTTAGCTAAGGGGTGGTCTCCAGCCACGGTGAGCTTGAGATACCCGTCACGACTAGGCCCTAGTTTGAGTTATGAAAAGCTTGTATTAGAACACAGTTCAGGTTCTTTATGTGTCCATAAAGCTTTGTTGAGTAGAGTTTATTTTATAGGTGTAAAGCATGCTATACTTATAAAGGGGATGCTACAAGGCATTTAGGAATGTTTTCCTTTATTGTGTTCTATTTTGGTCTATAGAGTCTAGTGTCATAAATTTCCCTAACTCATGTCTTAATCGTATTTTAGATCATGCCTCCCTAAAGACCTAATGCTCAAAGAAACTCTATTAGGGGATTATCCTACCCTAGGATAATATAGAGGGAACTCGCCCTGCTTATAAAGTCCAGACTCAATCTAAGGTACCTACTCCTGATTTTACTACCCTATATGGAGTTCCATGTCTCAACTAGTCCTCTTCAGGCTCCTCAAACTAATGATACTTATTTCCAACTGCCTCAGGGAGATATCTCTAATGCAAAGTTTTGTTAGACCAAACATATGCATGTCCAACTAGTGGTGTCTTAGTCTTGCTAGTCATATTATGTTGGTTCTGTCTCTCATTTATATGAGGTCACTCAGGTTGTCTAGTTCATAAGGTTGAATCCACCAACCTTTACAGGTTGCAAGGTCTAAGAGGATCTGCAGGGATTTATTGATAAATAGGAGAAAATCTTTAGGGTGATGGATGATACTGATATAGAGGGGGTGGAATTTGCTACATATCAGTTAAAAAATATAACTTATTAGTGGTCTAAGAAGTGGGAATAGTTGAGGGGTAATGATATTGAGTAGTCAGTATAGGAGGAGTTTTCCAGTGCCTTTCTTGATCACTTTTTCCTTTAAGAATTGAGGAAAGCTAAGGCTGAAGAGTTTGTTAATTAGAGCAGGGTAAGAAGAGTATGAAGGATTACACCTTGAAGATTTAGCAGTTGTCCCGTTATACTTTAGATTTAGTGTCTAGCATAAGATAAGGAAATTTGCTTCTGGGTTGTTTTATGACTTGGTACTAGAGTGTAAGGTTGCTATGTTGAACAATGACAAACATATCCAGACCTATAGTTTATATGCATTAGGCGGAGGATGAAAAGAAGAAGTAGGCAAAGATAAGAGAGAGACAGAATAAGAAGTTTAGGTATTTAAAGTAGGGTACAAGGTAGTGGAATAGTGATAAAGATGGTAGGCCGTGGACCCATAAGAAGGCTAGGGGAAATTTTAGTTCATATTTGTCTACGAGTGTTACTTATCCTAAGTTGTCTGGTTATCATCATTTTCAAGCTAACAGTGGTCCTGAGGTAAAGGGTTTCTAGTCTTAGTCTAGCAGAGCTCAGCCAGACCCACTCTATCCACCTTGTTATTTTTGTGGACAGTTTCACCATGGTTTTTGTGATGTGGTTGTGCTTAAACTATGGACAGCCCAGACATATGCAGAGGAACTATTTTATCGTTAAAGTAGCCACTGGAGCTAATAAGGTCCTGAATGCCACTTCTTCAGCTCCTGCACCAAAGGTTGCTACTTAAGGTATCGACACTGGCCGAAATTATCTCTATGCTCTTGGTACCCGCTAGGAATCTGAGGCATCCCCAAATGTTGTGACTAGTATGATACAGCTTTTCTCTCATGATGTTTACTATTTCCTTGATATGAGTTCTTCTCTATCTGACGTGACTTATTATGTGGCTGTGTACTTTGGTTTTAGCCTTGAAAATATTTCCAACCCCTTTTTTGTGTCTACTCCGGTGGGTGAGTCTGTTGTAAGGAGGATCTATAGGGGTTGTGTGGTGTCTATCTTTCATAGAGAGACATTGGTGGATTTGATATAATTAGATATAGTTGATTTTAATGTTATCTTAGGGATGGATTGGGTTCACTCATGCTATGCTTCTCAAGATTGTAGGACCCGAAAGGTTAGTTTTTATTTCCTAATAAATCAATAATTGAATGGGAGGAAAGTTCCTCAATACCAAAGAGAGGGTTATTTCATACCTTAGAGCTCAGAAGTTGATTTTCAAAGAGTGTTTGTATCATCTAGTTTGGGTAAAAGATTCTAATTTGAAAGCCCTTCTTTACAATCTATCCTAGTGGTTAATGAGTTTCTTAAAGTGTTTCCGACGATCTTCCTGGAAATCCTCCCGATATGGAAATTGATTTCGAGATTAATCTTCTACCAAATACCCATCCCATTTTCATTCCTCCTTATAGGATGTTCTGACTGAGTTAAAGAAGATGAAAAAGTAGTTAAAGGATCTTCTTGATAAGGGTTTCATTCATCCTAATGTTTCTCCACGTGGTGCTCTGATACTTTTTATATGAAAGAAAGATGGGTCTCTTCGAATGTGTGTAGATTATCGTCAGTTTAATAAAGTTACAGTGAAGAATAAGTATTATCTTCCTAGGATTGATAACCTTTTTTACCAACTTCAAGGTGTGAGGTGTTTATCTAAGATTGATCTTCATTCAGGATATTATTAGTTTAAAATTAGGGAGGTTGATATTCGTAAGACTACTTTTCAAACCCAGTATGGTTATTATGAGTTTTTAAGGGTTTTGATGTTAAATGGTTGGTTATGGTCATTGATTGTATGATTTTGGTTTTCAAATATGATTTGGGGGTTTTGATGTTAAATGGTTGGTTATGGTTTCCTATGGTTTCAATTATGCTTTTATATGCATTAATGGTGGTTTTGGTTAATTGGATTGCGTATGAATGTTTTGTTGGCAATTGAAATTGGTTTTGGGCATATTATGCCCCTAATGTGTTTGACAAAATGCTTATAAAGATATGTTCATTGCATTGACTACTTTTAATGGAACGCTTGCATGTTTTAAACCTTAGTAAAAGAATTGTGCATGGTTTAAATAGTTTGGAATGGTAAATGGCTAAGTGGTTATGCTTGGGGGAACACAGAAGTCTCCTAAGTGGTTTACTATGGTAAATGGAAGGGCACTTGAAAGTCCCCTTAAACCTATAAATGGTTGGCTATGAATGATATTTGCAAGTAAGGGTTGGTACGATGATAGCAATATCAATAGCCTTGGTTAATAAATGGATAATGGTTTGGTTATTTGGAAATTGGTTTTAATTAGGCAATAATGCCAGGAGGTGTAGCTAAGTCGTGGAAGGTGGAGGTCCCGGGGCGACAAAAACTAAAAACTCATACTTGCCAATATGAGGTTGGTCTTGGTGACCTTGTGCATGATGTCACACTATATTTGGGGGATGTACTATTTATCCCATGGGATACTTCCTTAGTCTTGCAGCTATATGCACTGGGGCCCTTTCAGTAGGGGGAACTGAACCCATATAGCCTATGAGTGGTTTAGGATGGCAAAGCTACACAACCCAAGTTAATGTTTCAAAGTCATTCTAAACCCGATCCCTTTTCCCAACATAGTTATACATATATATATATATGTATGGTTGTGTGCATATGGATGATTTTACTTGATTTTATAACTGGCATTATTTTGTCCTTACCCTGAGATCATGCTTGCGGTTACTCGCTAACCCCGTCTACTGGCATTTATATATCTACGCTATGTAGGAATCGGCCGTTCTACTCTTTTATATAGTGGTTGACTCAGGATCAGTATTGTGACTAAAGTGGTGAGCTTTCATCCTTTCGTAAATCATCCTTCCATGTTATGGATATTTTTAGACATTTTGACCATATTTTGGACATTGGTTTTGGCAATGGTTGGGGGCATGTCCTAATCGGATTTCATTACTCTTTTGGTTAGAGTCTTTGTGGTACTTCTATGGGTTGAAATGGGATGGATTGGTATAGGTGTCAGCCTTGGCATTGGAATAAGCTAGGAGGCTGGCATCATCGAACATAATTTCTTACTGTTCTGTCATATTTCATTTTGGGATTAATTATATTATGTTTTGGAACATCCTTGGTTATGACCTGGTTTATGGTCCTTATTTGGTATGGTTTGGTATGGTTGGACTCGGTTGGATTGGACACGATTGTGATCTATTCCCAGAGTCTTTATATGAGTTGTAACACTATTTTATTACATGCTCGAAATTTATCCAACTCAAGACAGGAGGCTAGAGGTTGGGTTGGGTAATGGGGGTGGTCTCTGGTCATGATTGGACTTGGGACATCCATTACAACAAGGCCCCATGGCAGGTCATGTCAAGTTGGTGTCAGATCCTAGGTTCATGGTCAATTGGGAGTCCATAAAGCCTTGTCGAGTAGAGTCTCTTTTAGGGGTGTGTAATGCGCCACACTCATAAGGGAGAGGCTACAAGGAATTTAGGAATGTTTCACTTTCTTGGTATTCTATTTTCAAGCTTAGAGTCTTAGTCCTGTAATCTTCTCTAATCCTTGTTTGTTCATCTTTCAGATCATACCTCATAGATCTGAAACACAAGGAAATTCTTCTATTCCATCTGGGGGTAGTGATAAAGGTGTACATCCTACTTCTGTGGTTCATCTTCAATCTCACGATCCTATCCCTGACAGTTCTAGCATTCCACCAGTTGCTACTAGTCCTCCTCAAGGAGAGGTGACTAATATGGAATTTCATCAGTCTATTCATGTTATTGCGAAACTGGTAGTTGCTCAGGCTGAGTGGGATATGTCTGGCGCTTTGTCTGCTGAGGCCATAAAGGTTAACCAATTTATTAAGATGGGTCCTCCCAATTTTTCTGGAGTAAAGGTAGAGGAGGATCCATGGGGCTTTTTGGATGGGATGGAGTAGATATTTTGGGTGATGCAGGCTACTAATATGGAGGGGGTAAACTTTGCAGCTTCTCAGCTTAAAAAGGTTGCATATCAATGGTATAAAGAGTGGGATAGGGATAGAGAAGATGTGAAGGAGTCATCCTTATGGGAACCCTTCTCTGGTGCTTTTCTAGATTGTTTATTTTCCCAAGAGTTGAGGAAAAAAAAGATGGAGGAGTTTGTGAACTTCAAGCAGGGGAGAATGTCTGTCAATGAATATGCCTTGAAGTTTCATCAATTGTCAAGGTATGCTCCTGATTTAATGGCTGACATGCGGGCTAGAATGAGGACGTTCGCTTCTGGGTTGAATCGAGATCTGATTTTAGAGAGCAAGACTGCCTTGTTGTTTAAGGATATGGACATCTCTAGGTTGAATGTTCATATACAGCAGCTAAAGGATGAAAAAAGAAAGTAGACAGAGTTTGGAGATACACAGGGTAAGAGAAACAGGTTATCTGACTAGGGAGGTGCTCAGTCTCAAAGTGGTCAAGATGGTGGCAAATGGAAGAAAAAAAAGTGAGGGAGTTTTATTTTCTCCTCTACTGCTAGTTCTCCTTACTAGTCGAGTGACAGACGTTATCATGGTGGTGATAATTTATGGGCACAGGGTGCCCAATCTCAAGCAAGCGGAGGTCAGCTAGTTTTTTATACCCTCCTTGTCGGTTTTGTAGTCATCTTCATTGGGGTTATTGTAATAAAGAAAAGGACAAATGCTTTAAGTATGGCTAGACAGGCCATCGGCTCAGGGATTTTTTGGTTAATAAGGTTGCTATGAGGGAGAATAAGATTCTTATGGCTTCATTTTCTACTCTTACACCTGGTGGTGTGGCATTTTCTTCTGTTACTGTTCTTAGTTCTATTGTTGGTTAGAACAGGTTGTATGCTTTGGCATCCTAATAGGAATTTGAGGCATCACCTGATATCGTTACTGGTATATTACAACTTTTCTCTCATGACATATATTGTTTGTTTGATCTGGGGTCTACTCTCTCCTAAGTAACTCCTTATATGGCTGTATCTTTTGATTTTGATCCAGAAGTTATTTTGGATCCTTTTTCTGTTTCTATCCCAATAGGCAACTCAGTAATTGATAAGAGAGTCTATAGGGGTGTGGTATCTGTTGGTGGCAAGGAGGCCTTGGTGGATCTATTTGAGTTAGATATAGTGGATTTTGGTGTCATTCTGAGTATGAACTGGTTACACTCTTGTTACGCGTCCTTGGATTATCAGACTCATAAGGTTATCTTTAGGTTCCCTGGTGAATCAGTTATAGAATGGAAGGGTGTTTTCTTAGATCCTGGGGGAGGTTTATTTCTTATCTTAAAGCTCAGAGGTTAATCTCAAAAGGTTTTCTTTATCACATGGTTCGGGTTAAAGATTCTAACTCAAAAGGTCCTTCTTTTCAGTCAGTTCCTGTGGTTAATGTGTTTCCAGAGGTCTTTCCGAATAATCTTTTTGATGTTCTTCTGGATAGGGAAATAGAGTTTGGTATTGATCTAATTCTAGACACTCGTCCAATTTTTATTCCTCCGTATAGAATGGCTCTGACTGAGTTGAGGGAACTCAAGGAGCAAATTAAGGATCTTCTATATAAGGGGTTTATTTGTCCTAGTGTATCTCCTTAGGGTGCACTGGTGTTGTTTATGCTTATGAAGGATGGTTCCCTTTGGATGTGCATTGACTATAGGCAGTTGAACAAGGTGACGGTCAAGAACAAGTATTCTCTTCTAAGGATAGATGATCTGTTTGACCAGTTGCAAGGTGCCATGTTCTTTTCTAAGATAGATCTTCGATCTGGGTACCATCAGCTAAAGATTAGGGGATAGATATCCCTATTATGGATTTTCGTACTTGGTATGGGCAATTTGAGTTTTTAGTGATGTCATTTGGATTGACTAATGCTCTGGGGGAATTTATGGATCTGATGAATAGAGTTTTCCATTAGTATTTAGATCTCTTCGTCATTGTGTTTATTGGTGACATTCTGATTCATTCAAAGAGTGGGGTAGATTATGCTAATCACCTCCATATGGTATTGCAAACCTTAAAAGAACAGTGGTTGTCTACCAAGTTCTCCAAGTGTGAGTTTTGGTTAAACGTTATAACTTTCTTGGGTTATATTATTTCTAGTAAAGGGATCATGGTGGATCCACAGAAGGTTGTTATGGTGAAGAAGCCTAGACCAATGACTCCATCCAACATTTGGAGCTTCTTGGGTTAAGCTGGGTATTAAAGATGGTTTGTGGAAAGCTTTTCGTTGATAGATGCTCATTTGACTAAGTTAAATCTGAAGAAGGTCAAGTTTTTTTTGTCATATGCTTATGAAAGGAGTTTAGATAAGTTCAAGAATAAGTTAACTTAGGCTTCAATTCTGACCTTGCGTGAAGGCAATGATGGGTGCGTAGTTTATTGTGATACATCTCGTGTAGGGCTTAGTTGTGTATTGATGCATTATGGGATGGTAATTGCCTATGCTTCTAGGCAGTTGAAGGTACATAAGAGGAATTATCCTAACCATGATTTGAAGTTGTTAGTGTTTATGTTTTCTTTTAAAATATGGTGGCATTATTTGTATGGTGTTCACGTGGATATTTATTCTGATAATAAGAGTCTACAGTATGTGTTCACCCAGAAAGAGCTTAATCTCAGGTAGAGGATATGGCTTGAGCTTCTCAAGGATTATGATATTGAGTCTTCACTATAACCCAAGTATGGCTAATGTGGTTGTTGATGCTCTTAGCAGGTTATCCATGGGAAGTTTGGCTCATATGGAGGAAGAAAAGTAGGAATTGGTGAAGGATATTCACCACTTTGCTAATCTTAGAGTTTGCCTCTTGGACTCCAAGGATGGTGGTGTGGTGGTGTAAGAAGTGATTCGATCGTCTCTTGGTGTGGAGATTAAAGAGAAGCAACTGCTAGATCCTATCTTGATGAAAAACAAGAGTGACGTTATTGGGCAAAAGGTAGTAGTGTTTGAGATCAATGGTGATGGTACTTTATAGTACCAAAAGAGGTTGTGTGTTCCTGATATAGATGGTTTATGGCAAAGGATTTTGGCTGAGGCGCATGAGTCACGCTATGTTGTTCATCTCAGATCGACTAAGATATATCATAATCTCAAGGAGATCTATTGGTGGAATGGCATGAAGAAGGATGTGGTTGATTTTATAGACAAGTGCATGGTGTGTCAACGGGTTAAGGTTGAGCACATGAGGCCAGGAGGGTTGTATCAAGAAATTGATTTGCCTTAATAGAAGTAAAAAGTGATTAATATGGACTTCATTACCAGTCTTCCTCGGTCTCAGGGTCAATATGATTCGATTTGGGTAATCGTGGATAGGATGACTAAGTTTGTGCACTTTTTGCCAATGTGGACTACCTTCTCGGTGGAGAATTATGCGAAGCTGTATCTTTAAGAGATTGTGAAGTTGTATGGGGTGGCTGTTTCAATTATTTTTAACTGTGGCACGCAGTTTATGTCTTACTTCTGCTGGTCTTTTCAGAGAGGATTGGTGACCAAGGTGAGTCTGAGTACTATATTCCATCTGCAGATGAATGAGAAAGCGAAAAGAACTATTCTGACATTGGAGAATATGCTTCGGGACTATGTGATTGATTATGGTGGCAATTGGGTTGATCATCTACCTTTGGTGGAGTTTGCTTACAATAATAGCTATAATTCTAGTATTGGTATGGCCCCTTTTGAGGCATTGTATGGTAAGAGGTGTATATTTCCTATTAGTTTGTTTGAGCTTGGTGAGGCAGACATGTTTGGTCCCGATTTGGTCTACCAAGCTATGGGGAAGGTGATGGTGATTCAGTATAGGCTAAAGGCTGCCAAAAGTCACCAAAAGTCCTGTACGTATGTTAGGCGTAGAGACTTAGAGTTTAAGGTTGAGGTAAGGTTTACCTCAAGGTATCTCCTATGAAGGGAGTAGTGCGGTTTGGCAAGAAGAGGAAGATCAGTCCCCGGTATATAGGTCTTTATGATATTTTGCAAAAAGTTGGTAATATTGCTTATGAGCTGGAGTTACCTTGTAGCTTGAGCTTGGTTAATTCAGTTTTTCATGTTTCCATGTTGAGGAAGTGCATTGGTGATCCTTCTTTGGTTGTTCCTTTGGAAGAATTGGGTCTCACGAATGTTTTATCATATGAAGAGGTTCCGGTTGAGATCTTGGATAGGCAAGTTCATTGTTTGCATACCAACGATGTGGCCTCAATTAAGGTTCTTTGGTGGAACCATAGGGCGGAAGAAGCTACATGGGAAGTGGAAGAGGACATAAAGTCTAAATATCCGCATTTGTTTTTTGCCCCTGGGATTCGTGCAGAAGGTATGTGTCTTCAACACATCTTTATATTCAGAGTTTGTTAAAGGAAAGATTAATATCTTAGCCTTTTTATTTTTGTACTTTGTTAAAAAATGGGAATATATTTGATAAGATAATGCAAATAACTCATGCATGTGGTTACCCCTACCTTGACCGCCATTCGGGGACGAATGTTCCTAGTGAGGGAGACTGAAACACCCTAGTTTTGGGACCTTAGAAAAAATTTTGAAATTCTGATCTCTGGACCCAATACGACTCATGGGTATGAGCCATATATTGGGGTACGAATGGTATGGTCCGATCGTATACTGACCAGTGTTGGTTGGTGGGATGGATTTTGGTTACTGGAATGGATACAAATTAGGGGTACAAGTTGTATTGGTGGTTACGTACCATTTGATTGCTTAACTTAATCTTAGACTTGGTTACTTAGGTTGGATCTGAGTAGGTGTGGCTCACCAGGAGCCGTAAGCTAGAGTACGAGTCGTACCCGGGACTCGTATGGTGGACAGTTTCTAAATCTTCCTTGGGTGTAAATCTGCCAAGCATACGGATAAAGGGTATGGATCGTATGTTGTGATTGGGACTTGGTTGGATGATTCATAAACTGGCAGTGTTTGGTCCAAGGGTGGAGGTTCAAGATACGAGTGGTAGATATCGATCGTATCAGAGGGTACGACTCGTGTAGGTCAGTCGTATCCCTGTGATAAGATTTTGGTGCAACGTAGGTGGGGGTATTCTAGGCATTTCCTCACTTATCCTAATAGGGTCCCACGACTTCTAACCTACTTGGAAGGTTATTTACCCTATAATTCTATTCATTAACACTTAGAAACTCTTCCTAAACACTCTATAATTCTCTCAAAAGCTTTTGGGCAAGGGAAGCTAAGGTTTCAACTAAAGGATTAATATGGAGCTTGTCTTGGTGATTTCTTTCCGTCATCATCATGGTTTAAGGTATTTTCTCTTTCCTTATTATTAATTCTAACTAAAGGCATGGTTTTTATGATTTCATTGATTGTATAATTTTGGTTTTCAAATATGAGTTGGGGTTTTTGATATTAAATGGTTGGTTATGATTTCCCATGGTTTTAATTATGCTTTTATATGTATTAATGGTGGTTTTGGATAATTGGAATACATGGGAATGGTTTATTGGTAATTGTAATTGGATTTGGTCATACTATGCCCCTAATGTTATTGAAAAATGCTTATAAAGATATGTTTATTGCATTGACTACTTTTAATGGAACTCTTGCATGTTTTAAAATATAGTAAAGGAATTGTGCATGGTTTAAATGATTTGGAATGGTAAATGGCTAATTGGTTATGCTTGGGGGGAACAAAGAAGTCTCCTAAGTGGTTTATATGGAAAATGGAACACTTGAAAGTACCCTTAAACCTATAAATGGTAGGATATGGATGATACTTGCAAGTACGGGTTGGTATGATGATACCAATATCAATGGCCTTGGTTAATAAATGGATAATGGTTTGGTTATTTGGAAATTGGTTTTAATTGGGCAATAATAGCAGGAGGTTTAGCTAAGCTATAAAAGGTGGAGGTCCCGGGGGGACCAAAACTGGAAACTCATATTTGCCGATATGAGGTTGGTCTTGGTGACCATGTGAATGATGTCACACTATATTTGGGGATGTACTAGTCATCACATGGGATACTTTCCTTATCGTGCAGTGACACGCACTAGGGCCCTTTCAACAGAGGAAGCTGAACCTATATAGACCGTGGGTGATTTAGGACGGCAAAGCTACACAGCCCAGGTTAAGGTTTTAAAGGCACGCTAAACCCATTCCCTTTTCCCTCCATGGTTATGTATATATATATATATGTATGGTTGTGTGCATATAGATAGTTTTACTTGGTTTTATAAATGGCTTATTTTATCCTTACCCTGAGATCATTCTAGTGGTCACTCGCTAACCCTATTTACTGGCAGTTGTATACCCATGCTATGTAGAAACCGGTCGTTATACTCCTCTTACATAGTGATTGACTCGGGATTAGCATTTGGACTAAAGTGGTGGGCTTCCATACTTTTGGAAGGCATCATTCCATGTAATGGATATTTCTAGACATTTTGACTTTATTTTGGACATTGGTTTTGTCTATGATTGGGGACATGTCCCAATCGGATTTCATTACTCTTTTGGTTAGAGACTTTATGGTGCTTCTATGGGTTGGAATGGGTAGGATCGGTATAGGTGTCAGCCTTGGCATTGGAATAAGCTGGAAGGATGGCATCATCGGACATAATTTCTCATTGTTCCATTATATTTCATTTTGGGATTAATTATATTATGTTTGGAATGTTGTCCCTTGTTTGGTATGGTTTGGTATGGTTGGATTATTGGTATAGGATGGTTGAACTCGGTTGGGTTGGTCACGATTGTGATCTATTCTTAAATTTTTTATGTGAGTTGTTACACTATTTTTTACATGCTCGGAATTTAGCTAACTCAGGGTAGGCGGCTGGAGATTGAGTTGGGTAACGGGGGTGGTCTCTGATCCTGGTCGGTCTTAGGACGCCCATTACAATAAATCCCTAGGGCGGGTCATGTCATAAATTTTCTAAATGTGAATTTTGGTTATGTTTGATAACCTTTCTTGGGAATGTGGTTTCTAGTGAGGGTATCAAGATGGATCTACAGAAAGTTGAGTTAGTTAAGATGTGGCTAGACCTACGACTCCAACCGACATTAGGAGTTTCTTGGGCTTGGCTGGGTATTATAGGCGATTTATGGAGAGTTTCTCCTCTATTGATTTTCCGTTGATGAATTTGACTCAGAACAAGGTTATGTTTTTGTGGTCCAATGCTTGTGAAGGTAGTTTTAAGAAGTTGAAGGATAAGTTGACCTCTACGTTAGTTTTGACCCAGCCCAAGGGTACTGATGGGTTTGTTGTATTTTGTGATGCGTCCCGTGTAGGAGTGGGTTGTGTTTTGATGCAACACGGTGAGGTTGTGGCCTATGCCTTCAGACAACTTAAGGTTCATAAGAGGAATTACCCGACTCGTGATTTAGAGTTGGTGGTTATGGTTTTTACTTTGAAGATTTAGCGCCATTATTTATATGGGGTGATGTGGATATCTATTCTAACCATAAGAGCTCGCAGTATGTGTTTACATAGAAGGAATTGAATCTCAGACAGAGGTGGTGACTCATCTACTCAAGGATTATGACATGAGCCTTCACTACCATCCAAGTAAAGCTAACTTTGTTGCTTATGCTCTTAACAGGTTGTCCATAGGGAACTTATCCCACATTGGTAAGGATAAAAGAGGATTGGTAAAGGATATTCACAGATTTGATAACTTGGGAGTTCGTCTTTTGGATTCTAAAGATGGGGGAGTTATTTTTTAGGAAGTGGTGAAATCATCTTTTAGCGCTGAGGTAAAGGAGATACAGGCTTTGGATTATATACTTATACAGATTAAGGATGATCTAGGTCAGCAGAAGGTTATGGCATTCAAGATTGGGGGAGATGGCATCTTGAGGTATCAAGGTAGGTTGTGTGTTCCTGATGTTAAAGGGATATAGGAAAATATTTTGACTGAGGCTCATGAGTTTAGGTATACAGTACATTCGAGTTTGACTAAGATGTACCATGACTTAAAGGAGATCTATTGGTGGAACAATATGAAGAGGGATGTAGCAAATTTTATGGCTAAGTGTATAGTTTGTCAGCAAGTTAAGGTTGAACACTTGAGCTTGGTGGAATATCTCAAGAGATAAAGTTTCTCATGTAAAAGTGGAAGGTAATCAATATGGATTTTATCATAGGTCTTCTGCGGTCTTGCAATCAATATGATTTGATTTGGGTCATTATGGATAGAATGACTAAGTTTGCTCACTTTTTGACTAAAAGGACTAGTTATTCAGGAGAGGATTATTCTAAATTGTCTATTTAGGAGATTGTGAAGCTACATGGAGTGTCGGTGTCCATCATTTCAGACTGAGGTACGCAGTTCTCTTCTCACTTTTGGCATTCCTTTCAGAAAGGTTTGGTGACTTAGGTGAACCTTAGCACCGCTTTCCACCCTCAAACAGATGGATAAGCGAAATGGATTATTCAAACTTTGGGAGACAAGTTAAGAGCCTATGTGATTGATTTTAAGGAAAGTTGGGCAAATCATTTGTCTCTTATTAAATTTGCATACAATAATATTTATCACTTTAGCAATGGAATAGCTCTTTTTGAGGATCTTTATGGTAGGAGGTGTAGATATCGTATTGGTTGGTTTGAGGTGGGTGAGATTAGGTTGTTCATTCCCAACTTGGTTTATCAAGCCATGAAGAAGGTAAAGGTGATTAGATAAAGATTTAAGACTTCACAAAATCGCCAAAAGTCTTATCGGATGTGAGGCAAAAGGAGTTGGAGTAGGTTAATAATTGGGTGTTCTTAAAATTTTCTCCTATAAAGAGAGTGATGAGTTTTGGAAAAAAGAGAAAGCTTAGTCCCCATTATGTTGGTCCATACCATATTTTAAGGAAAGTGGGGAATATTGCTTATAAGTTGGAGTTTCCCATGAGTATGGCATATATTCATCTTATTTTTCATGTGCCGATGCTGAAAAAGTTTATAGGTGATCCTTCTCTGATTGTTCCTATAGAGGATGTTGGTATTTCAGATTCCTTGTCTTATGATAAAGTCCTAGTTGAGATTTTGGATAGGAAAGTTTGTAGATTGAAGACAAAGAATGTAGCTTTGGTGAAAGTCTTTTGGAGAAATCAAAAGATGGAAGGAGCTACACGAGAAGCTAAAGATGATATGAGGGCCAAGTACTAATTTTTGTTTCCAGCGTTAGATGAAAATGATTTAGGTATGATTTTCATTCTTGTCTTTGTTGAATGTTGAAATTTGTCATTTGATTCTGGTTGAATTCTATCTTGTATCGTGCTAAGGGTGCCCTTAACTTCTAATTCAGGGATGAATGATCCTAAGAGAGAGGGGGTAATGTAATACCCCAGGTTTTGGACTCTAAAATTTCTGGGTTTTCACCAACACTGCCATGAGTACGACTAAGGTGATGAGTTGTTATCACTCATCACGAGTCGTAGGGTTGTACTCGTGGTCTCACTAGTGAGTGGCTCAGGTTATGTTTCCTTGATAACAAGTCCATGGTATGAGTCGTTAGGTCAAGTCATGAGTTGTAATGAGTAACCCATGATCATGGAAATGAGGGGCCAGGAATCTAACCCTCTAGTAACGAGTCTAGGTGACAACTCGTGGTTAGACCTCACGAGTTGTTACCTGAGTCGTAGCGACTGGGCCCAATTTTTCTGCATGCTTTAATTGAGGGCATTTTGGTCTCTTCATTCCATTACTCTTTACCCACAGCATAAAAACACTTTAAGGATCCATTTTTCATCATTTTTCAAATAAAAAACATTACACTCTCCTCTCTAAATCCCAAGGCAAGAACAAACTAGGGTTTACAAGGATTTCACCAATTAGTCTCCAATCTTTGGATTTCTTCCACTCTCTTTGGTACTTCAGGTATGTCTCTCATCCCTACACTTATATTTTTTATTTTGGTATAAATTGATTTAATAATCATGTGGTATAATTGTTGGATTGAAATTAGGTTGAGGGGTTTTTCAAGATAATCCCTTGAATTGTTTTCTCCATGGTTTTAAATGCATTGTCCATACTTAGATTAGTGGTTTGGGGTTGAATTAGGGCAATATGGTATGATTTGAAATGGGGAACATGGGTTTTTCCCAAAAAAATTATTTTCACTTAGAATTGGCATTAACCTCAGCCCACTTTGTAATTTGGTTTTGAAACATGGATAGATGCATGATTTTACTTACTGTTGCAATGTTTCATCGCACTAAAGGGTAATGGAAAATAAAAATTTATTTGAAAGTCCTTAGTGGCCATGGTTTTTGGATAAAAATGGAACTTGGGAGTCAAATTGGTTAATTGGAATAGAATGGCATAACTAGATTAGATTGCAAGCATTATTGGTATGACGATACTATAATGGTAAATGCCTTAATAAATGACTCATGAGTTAACGTATGGGTTTATGTGCATAATGGCTTTAATTTGGGCTTAATGGGGGTTGTGTAGCTCGCTATGAAGGTGGAGGTCCCAGAGGGACCGATACTGAAAACTATGTTTGTTGGCATGGTGGTCTATATGACCGTGTGTATGGTTCATATAATATATATATTATTGGAATGATTGGAGTCTTAATGGCTTAGTCCTTTCCTCGAATTTCCACAGTTCGTGTGGCTACATGCACTGAGGCCCTTTCAGCAAGGGGAGCTAAACCCATACAGCCCTTGGGCTCCCTTAAGACTGATAGAGCTACACAGTCCAGTTTAATGGTTTTAAAAATATCATGTTCATGGCCCTTGACCCTATCCCGGCATCTTCTATATGCATATATATAAATGTGTGCATGTAGTTTTGCCTGACTATAGACATATCATTATTTTATTATATTCCCTAAGTTACATGCCAGTGATTATCCCACTAACCATCCCAGGACGCTACATTATTTCATGATGTAGGCTCCGAAGACCTTTCTGTTACCCAAGTGTAGTGTTAGGTGGTGCGGTTGTTCATTGAGTTGCTGTGAAGTGGTGAGCCTCTATATTCCGAAAAGCTTAGTCATTTTCTTAGGGTTTTTTTTCATATTTTGGGAATTAAAGAGTTCCGTTGTCATGGTCGGGGGCATGTCCCAACCTAATTTGGTATTATCATTTTAGAGGCTTTGCGGACAAGTGTGGGGTTGTTTGGTTATTGTGTTTGACTCGTATTCTCTTTTTTGGATTTATGTACATATTTTCCATTGGTTTGCTTCTATTATGATCTTTATTGTGATCAAGTGGTTAGGATAAGGGGGAGGTCTCCGGCCCATAATAGGCTTGACATACCCATCACGACTAGGCCCTAGTTTGGGTCGTGACAGTTTGTTGAAGGGTTTTCTTCAATAGTTGCAACATTGACTAAGTTGACACAAAAGAAGGTGAAGTTAATTGGTCAAATAGATGTGAGAAGAGTTTCTAAGAGTTGAAGGATAGTCTGACTTTGGATCTAGTGTTAGCTTTGCCAGAAGGTTTGGATGAATTTGTGGCATATTGTGATGTTTCCAAAGTTGGGTTAGGTTGAGTTTTGATACAAAATAGGAAGGTAATAGCTTTTGCCTCCAGACATCTTAAGGACCCCTAGAAGAACTACCCAAACCATGATTTAGAGTTAGTTGTTGTGGTGTTTGCTCTGAAGATTTGGAGGCATTGTTTATATGGTGTGCATGTTGATGTTTTCATTGACCATAAGAGTTTTCAGTATGTATTTTTGCAAAAGAAATTGAATCTTCCTCAGAGAAGGTGGTTGGAGTAGGTGAAAGATTATGACATGAATGTACTTTACCATCCGGGTAAGGCAAATGTGGTGGGAGACACGCTGAGTAGGTTGTCTATAGGTAGTGTGGCTCATGTGAAAGAGGAAGAACGAGTGTTGGCCCAGAAAGTACATAGGCTAGCCCATTTGGGAGTATGTTTGCTTGATATAGATAATGGGGGAGTAGTGGTATAGAATGGTTTGGAATCGTCCTTAGTGGTGGAAGTAAAGGAGAAGCAGTGTAGCCATCCCATACTTACCCAGATATTAGAAGCAGTCCAGCAACAGAAGATCAAGGTTTTCCTCCAAAAGGGGAGACGGTGTACTTCGCTATCAAGGTCGTCTTTGTATTCCTAATATAGATGTGTTGAGGGAAAAAATATTAGTTGAGGTTCACAGTTTGAAGTATTTGATTCATCCGGGTGATACTAAGATATGTCATGGCTTGCGGGAAATCTATTGGTGGAATGGCATTAAGAGAGACACAGCAGAGTTTGTACACAAGTGCCTCAATTGTCAACAGGTTAAGGTTGAACACCAGAGGCCTGGTGGTATACTTTAGGAGACAGTATTCCTACTTGGAAGTGGGAAGTAGTGAATATGGACTTTATTATAGGGTTGTCACGTACCAGACATCGGCATGATTCAACCTGGGTTATAGTCTATTGAATTACCAAATCAACCCATTCTTACCTGTTAAGACTTCAGATACATCGGAGGATTATGCAAAGATATATATTCACGAGTTAGTAAGGCTTCATGGGATACCCTTTTCCATTATTTCAGACAGAGGCATACAGTTCACTTCCTAATTTTGGCAGTCATTTCAAAAAGGTCTTGGTACAAAGGTGAAGCTTAGTACAGTCTTTCATCCTTAGATAAATGGTTAAGCTGAGCGTACCATTCATACATTGGAAGATATGTTGAGGGCATGTGTGTTGGAGTTTAAGGGAAGTTGGGATGACCATTTACCTTTGATTGAGTTTGCCTATAATAATAGGTATCATGTTAGTACTCAAATAGCTCCGTTTGAAGCACTGTACGGGTATAGATGCAGGTCACCTATAGGTTGGTCCGAGGTTGGTAAAGTGTCCTTGGTTGGGTCGGACTCTATTCTTGAAGCTATGGAAAAAATCTAACTAATTCGTGAGAAGTTGAGAACCGCTCAAAGTCACCAGAAGTCGTATGCAGATGCATGAAGGAGAGAGCTAAAGTTTAAAGTGGGTGATTAGGTGTTCTTGAAGGTGTCGTCCATAAAAGGGATAGTGAGATTCGAGAAAAAGGGAAAGCTTAGTCCCCGATTTGTTGGTCCTTATGAGATAGTGAAGTGTGTTGGAGAAGTTATGTATGAATTATACCTTTCTCCAGAATTATCTGTCGTCCATCTAGTTTTCCATGTTTTGATGCTAAAGAAGTGCATTGGGGACCATCCTTGGTAATCCCCATAGAAAGTATTGGAGTCAAGGATAACTTGTCCTATGAAGAAATTCCAATTAAAATTCTTCTTAGGCAAGTTTGAAGGCTAAGGAATAAGGATGTAGCATCAGTTAAATTTTTTTGAAGGAATCGATTGAGAGAGCTACTTGGGAAGTAGAGGAAGATATGATAACCAAGTACCCTTACCTCTTCTCTTCAAATTCATTCCTTACTCAGGGTAATTAATTTCTCCGTTCACCAAATTCTTTCTCTCTCAAACCATCTAGCTATTTTTTTCATATCATATCATGCATTCTTGAGTTTCTTGGGTACCTTTATCAGTTATAAGTCCAGTTATCAGCTCAGTGTGGAAATTTCAGATTTCCCCTAACTCCTCATTCTAATTAGTTATTATTTGAGGATGAATAATCCCAAAGGGGAAATAATGTAGCACCCCGTCCTTTCCGATGCTCAAATAGTTCTTGAAATGAGTCTTTAGGACCCCAATATCGAAGATAAACCACCTAAGATTGTATTTGAATGTGTTGGGGGTGTTTTTAAACTTAAAAAAGGGCTTTGCGCTGCAAAATGGGCACTTCTTGGCAGCCCCGCACTGCGGATAACCCCGTGATAGGCTACTGCCTAGGGTCCGCACTAGGGTCCACACCGCAAACCTCCTGGTTCACCCCAGGGGTCGCACCACTAACCTCCTAGTCCGTGATAGGGGTCGCATTGTGAACCCCCTCTTTATGCATCAAAATTGTTCTGTTTTTAGTATATTTTAGGGGCATGAGGGTCTTTTCACACCCCTAAGTTATTCCCAATCCCTTATGTAAATGTATAGGGTCTTAAAATGACTTCAATCATCAAATAGACATTATTTTCCCCCTTTTTAGTCAGTTATCAAACATATTTTTCTGTCTACTCTCGAGATAAAGATGTAGGGTTTCTTCCAAGAATTCACCTTCTAAGGCTCCAAATTCAAGCTCCCTCCAAGAAGTCAATAAATTTAGGTGTGTGGGGTTTTGAACAAGGATACTCTTTTATTGTTGTGCCCAAAAGTTTGGATTTTATCTGATTTTGAAGAAAGTGACTTATTAGGATTGATACCTATTTTCCCATGCTTTGAAATGTAGATGCTTACTCATGAATAGAACATTATTTTGCATATGATTTCATGTTTACTTATGTTTTAACTTCATTAAAGTGATCTTGAGTATTAGGTTTGATATTTTCCATGAGATGATGAATGATTCAAGTTTAAGCATAAGTTATTGAGTCATAAGAAGTTTAAGCTTTTGAGTTCAACTTACAAGTATTACAACATTACTAAAGTTTGGTTTTGATCTTATGATCTCAATTAAGACTCGAAATCCATAATTTTCCTCATGAGCATGATTTAAGTAAGAGAAGCATAGTTGGTCTTCAGTTTACAAACCCTTATGCTATTTTATGGTGGATTTCATAAGTATAAGCATATAAGTATGTGTTTTAGTAGTAGTATTTAGCACTGGAAAGGAAATGCGAGATTAGCACATCCTATTTTACAGAAACTACGTGCCCCTGTAGGTTTAAGGAACCTCGCCAGAGAGTGTTTCCTCGCCCCACCTGGGCTAAGTATAGTGATTACTTTAAGTTAAGGTTCTATTCTTATGGCAAGGGTAGAATAGCTCTCCCCAACATGGGTAAGACGTTGGACTCTATGATAGCTCACATGGTTTATGTCGGTTAGAAGAATCTCCTACAAAGAAAGATAAAAGTAAAGATTTTAGAATCTAAATATGGTGACTCACAAACTTTACTTATGTTTTGTTCAATAATTTTTCTTATATTATCACAACTTCCAGTTTTAATCATAATCAAGGTGAGTTTATCTACACGTAGCATGCATGTTTCTTTTTTTTTAGATTTTCCATTGATCCAGTTTTACCTATGCATTCACCCCCATATACTCAGTGCATTCCAGAATGACTGACCCATATATATATCTATGTTCTACATTATTTCATAATGTAGGTTCTGGTGTCTGTCCCCAGCAGCACGATTGATGGGGGAACCATTTCCTATATTCTAACAGTAGGTGAGTCCTCATAGTTCGAGGACCAAGTTTATGACGCTTTCAAATATTCAGTGCCATAATGTTTGTTATTTAGATTTTAGTTTGAGTCAGCTGGGGTCTGTCCCAGTAGCTCTTCAGTCATCAGAGTATAGGTTTGTCCAGACTAGTCGAGTTGTGTTTCCTTTAGTTTTTCAAAGAATTAAAGATTTTTAAGCTACAAAGTTTTAGTTGAGATTATGCATTTTGTTTGGTTTCCGCTTAAAGTTTTCTTCAGTTTTGTTTATGTTTTAACTTTACATTGATGAGAGTTCAGTGCCGAGTAAGTATTATGGGTTAGATTAGGACTATTCGTAGTCTTAGGAACTGTGTAACGTTCAGGGGGTACTCTCAGGGAATTTCACACATGTACAATCACAATATGAGATAACAAGTACAGTCACAAATGAGAATCTTTTACAGAAATCAAATCCAGGTGATTAGAAACCTGTAATATTATCCAACCATCAAGTACAATCACATTAAGAATAACACAATTATACTTATACAACAAAAAAGTCTTTTATACAACATCACTAGATGTGATTAGACACTAGGAAGATTATTCAACAATTTAGCCTTTTTAATCATAAATTGTAACACGTACACAAAGAGAAAGCTAATAGGCACATATAGACAAAATTAAGTCTTCAACTACTTTTAACCATCACTTACCACAATCCAAACACCACAATGCTCTAACAAATTTGAAACTTTCCTTCTCTTGCAATCTCGACTTGATTATGGTCTAAAACAAAATACGACACATATTTTAACAAATGGCCAAAT
This sequence comes from Capsicum pubescens, assembly GCA_030864215.1. Taxonomy (NCBI): domain Eukaryota; kingdom Viridiplantae; phylum Streptophyta; class Magnoliopsida; order Solanales; family Solanaceae; genus Capsicum; species Capsicum pubescens. The sequence continues at coordinate 119,198,550 of CM061541.1, forward strand.
AAAATCAAAGATTATACACTAATCCTAAAACACCAAGACCAAAGTCATGATCATTCCCTCATTCTAGGATTTTTACCATTATTCCACCTTAATTCTATCAATTTCATATTTATAAGGATGAATTCTAATAATGCAACCTTAGTTCATCTATTTTTAATCAAAAAGAAAATATTTTACCTTAAAATCACCAAACTGCACTAGAATTTCCACCTAGGTCAAGTCAATCCTTTCTCATACCAAAAACAAATAGTGATTCTAAGATTAATTCTTCAAAAAAACTAGTTAAAATGATAGAATTTCTTACCTAAACGAAGAAATTTGGTGGAAAAATAATGAAAATCACCCACTTCGGCCATTAAACATATTTGGAATCAAAAATACAATTTTGGGTTGTTTTGTGCATTAAATAACGTTTATCCTGTTGTAGTGGGAATTATAGCAGGACAATTCCCATGGTGGCTTTTCTATAGTGAGATTCGACCACTATGGCATGATTGACCGACCCAAACTCCCACTATAGCAGGAATATTCTCGTTATAGCAAGCTAGTAGTAGATGCTCGCTTCTCGTTATAGTAGATTTGTTTGGTCTACCGTAGACTTTGCATCATTATGGGTAAACTGACCAATCATTTTTTCGATGTTATAATCTATTGATTTTGCGTCAATTTTATACTATAATCGAGGGCCTTATTTGGTTTTGAGCCTCCCAAACTATCCAATTTACGTCAAATACGATATCCAGAGTTCTACTAACCTAAATTCACTTCTGAAAGTTTCTACGAATTTCTTATTGTCTTAGCTGTCACAAAATAACCTCAAATCACTTAACCATTAACTAATTCATTCTCAAATCATCATAGACCACACAATACTTAGATTTTATTCAAGACTATCCTAACCTAAATTTTCTAATACTTTATTTGGGGAGAATCTTAACCCGAATTGTAGTACACTAGACTTTACTATAATGACAAAAAAGGTTGGTATACTTCATATGTATCAAACTTAGAGATTTGATAATTTAGAGGTGTTGTTTCAAATTCTAATTTTCAAATAGTGGTATCAATATCCCTTGAGATTCAACCCAACAGAAGCTAGATAAAAAGGGAAAATCTAGATCTTAGGGTCCAATTTTGTGTTCAAAATAATGGATGAAAATGGCATTGTTCTTATTTTTCGATACAACGATCATGATTAATAGAACAATAATTTGTAAGTTGGAGAAACAATAACAAGAATGATATGGTCACTTACATCACTTCTTGCTAGAGATATATGCATACTTCACCCGAGTTTAGAGTATGTAGATTCATCAATTTCCTCTTTATAGATCAATGATAAAGTCGAAATAGATCTATAGCTTCAAAAGATGGATTAGTTGCATCAAGATAGAGTTCAGCTTATCAATACCAAAGAATGGAAGAAAGATAAAGAATCTACGGTTTCTCACCTTGATTTTGTCTAGATCTGAGCATCGTTTAGCTTATATGATCAGATTTTGGAAGAGAAATCTAGATTTAGATGCATCTTCTAGCGTAGTGAATCTACACTCTTGGAGATAGACGAGATAAATCTGGTTTAGAAGGAACTTTAGTGAAGATTGAAGAGGGTGATGTTCTAGCGTCTTTCCAGCTTCAGCTACTATATTATTCTTTGCTTATGGTTTTACACTTTGTTATTGTTTTAGTTTTGTAGTTTTCTTTTTCGACTAGGACGGATCAATATCTTGTGCCTGATTAATTTATTGTACATATTTCTTTTATTTAATTTAATTAAATCAGGACTTTTGGCTTTTTATTTTCAAAATTAGTGAAAAAGTTATAGAAGATAAGAAAAATTGTTGGACTGGCCGCCTCTGCTGATAGCATCAAAATTAGGGTTCAGAGTTATTTCGAAGTGGGCACTTTTGATTAAAAGTAAAATTGTTGGGCTAAAAGTAATTTTTTTCAATTCTCTACCTAACAATCTCTCAAAATCCTATTTTAATACTCCATGCGATCAATTTTATGTGTCATCTTTTAACCACACATATAGTTTAAAAATAAGTAAAGACTGTGAAGTTTATCAAATTCTCCTTATTAGAAAATTTAAGAAAAAAAAAGAGTACTATCTCTAAATTTAAGTGGGACCAATAAGGGTAAAAGAGGAATTGTGCCTTTAAATAAATTTCAATTAAGGAAAGGTGACATTTTCTTTAAATAAATATCAAATAAGAAAAGGTGACACTCATTTTTAAATGGATTAAAAAAAGTATGTCACATAAAATGGGACAGATAGAGTATCATCTACTAGGTCAAAATAATATCCCCTTTGGGGATTATGGCTAAATTTCCCCAATTAAACCTTCAATTTGTACATGATTCTATGGTCCAAGTCAATGAAGTATGATAATTAGGCTAGGGTTAGAATTCCTACCTAGAATATTAGGATGAATTTCACCTTTTAATTGCTCAAAATCGAGAGCAAAACCTTTCCAAGACCCAAAATCATCTCATGAACTAATATGAATTTTGAAAACCAAACTACATGGCCTTCATCGCAGCGGCGATCCCTGTCTCTGAGTCTACAGTATCCTAAATACAAGGCCATCATGATCGATACTAGGTCCTTTGCAATCCTCTAAGAGGTTTGATTGGGGTCTGACCAACCAAACTACTTTTCAATCAAAAGTGTCCCTCTCACGTGCGCAATACTTATCTCACCTATCACCACGATCATGACTATTCTCCACACAATTGTTTAAGAAGCACTAGATATTAAAAAACTATCTATGTAATTTTACTTTCAATGATGTCAAATCACCCCTATCCCCTCGGGTTCACATCCGAGAATACCAATGAGCTTAAGAATATATGATAGGCGTATGTTATGTATTGGATCACAATTGGTACTAATACAATAAACAAGGATTAAGATCTTAAAATTTGATTGTTAAGTCATAGAAATAAGGACAATTTAATGCACTAAAGCTCCTGTTATATGCTGAATCTGGAGAACGAGAGACATAACTTAATAAAACCCCTTCATTTTTCATTATTTCATTATTTCATATATGTATACCTAATATTTTGTGAGGTGTTTTCATCATCTTATGCAATGGTCTCCATATTATGATTAATCATTTTCTCTTATTTTGAAATTTTTTATTTTTGAAACCTATTGATCTACCGTGCTTTTAGGTTTAAACTAATTTGTATAGTAGAATTTCACTATTGAGATATGAACTTGAATTGTAACACCTAGAACTAGAATATGAGATTTAGTAATCTTTGTTAGATCAGGAAATGCATTTGAGAAATGATTTTAATATTTTATAAATAAATTGATCTTTTAAATTTATAGTTGTATAATTAACTAATGAAGGAACGAAAAAGGTGAATCTAAAAAATAGACCCAAATTGGGGTGACTTTCAAATTTTAGCCCCAAATAAAAAAGTTTTCTTAAAATAATCTTTACCTATTAACTAATATTCTTTTGGACAAAATTGCCATTCATCAATGGAGTAAATTACATAAATGATCCTCATAATGGATAACAACTCCATATTTATATCTTTCAACATTATTTTTTTTTCTTTTTTTAATTTTACTTTGATTTTTTTTCTCTTTTTATTTTTAATTTTCTCAACCCTTACTTTTCTTCTTTTTTCCTCTCAACTTTATTTTTTTCTTTTTTCATTTATATTATTTTTATTTTTAGTTTTTCTTTCCTTTTTTTTTGTTCTTTTTAATTTTTCTCAAGCCTTACTTTTTTTTTCTTTACACCTTTCAACGTCTACTTTTATTTAAAAAAAAAAAAAAATTCTTTGATTTTTTTCTTTTTAAATTTTTCTCGATCTTTATTTTTTATATTTTTTTTAGTTTTATCAACCTTTATTTTTTCCTATTCTCTCTCAAACTATTGTCTTGGAGGTAAGACTTAGCTCAGAGACTTTCAAACAAAAAATTATGCCACACGGGCAAGAGTTGACTCTACCATGTTATGTTTTCATTTATGAGATGTTCTACAACTATTGCCTTAGAGGCAAGACTTAACTCAAAGATTTTCAATCAACAAATTATGCTCCATGGGCAAGAGTTGACTCTACCACAAAAATTTTCATTTATGAGATGTTCTACAACTATTTTCTTAGAGGCAAGATTAGCTCAAAGACTTTCAAACAACAAATTATGTCTCACAGGCAAGAGTTGACTCTACCACATTATATTTTCATTTATGAGATGTTCTACAACTCTTGCCTTAGAGGCAAGACTTGACTCAAGGACTTTCAAACTGTAAATTATGCCTCACGGGCAAGAGTTAACTCTACCTAGTTATATTTTCATTTATGAGATGTTCTACAACTATTGCCTTAGAGGCAAGACTTGGCTCAAGCACTTTCAAACTACAAATTATGTCCCACGGGCAAGAGTTGACTTTACCACGTTATATTTTCATTTATGAGATGTTCTACAACTATTGCCTTAGAGGCAAGACTTAATTATCTCAAGGACTTTCAAACTATAAATTATGCCCCATAGGCCAGAGTTGACTCTACCACGTTATATTTTTATTTATGAGATGTTCTACAACTATTGTCTTAGAGGCAAAACTTAGCTCAAGGACTTTCAAACTATAAATTATACCCCGCGGACAAGAGTTGACACTACCACGTTATGTTTTCATTTATGAGATGTTCTACAACTTTTATCTTAGAGGCAAGACTTAATTAGCTCAAGGACTTTCAAACTACAAATTATGCCCTACGGGCAAGAGTTGACTCTACCACGTTATGTTTTCATTTGTGAGATGTTCTACAACTATTGCCTTAGAGGCAAGACTTAGCTCAAGGACTTTCAAACTACAAATTATGCCCCTCGGGCAAGAGTTGACACTACCACGTTATGTTTTTATTTATGAGATGTTCTATAACTCTTGTATTAGAGGTAAGACTTAATTATCTCAAGGACTTTCAAACAAAAAATTATACCCCATGGGCAAGAGTTGACTCTACCACATTATGTTTTCATTTATGAGATGTTCTACAACTATTGCCTTAGAGGCAAGACTTAGCTCAAAGACTTTCAAACTACAAATTATGCCCCACAGGAAAGAGTTGACACTACCACATTATGTCTTCATTTATGAGATGTTCTACAACTCTTGCCTTAGAGGCAAGACTCAGCTCAAAGACTTTCAAACTACAAATTATGCCCCACGGGAAAGAGTTGACACTACCACATTATGTCTTCATTTATGAGATGTTCTACAACTCTTGCCTTAGAGGCAAGACTTAGCTCAAGAACTTTCAAATAATAAACTATGCCCCACGGACAAGAGTTAACACTACCACATTATGCCTTTATTTATGAGATATTTTACAACTCTCGTCTTAGAGACATGACTTATCTCAATAATTTTTAAAGAACTTCGTAACAACAATTTATGCCATTAAATTTGCTTTGATGTCATAAAAAGAAGATGCCTTTGCGGATTATCTAATTTTTTATTTATTAGGAAAATATAATTGAAGTTGAGAAAAAAAAGAAAAAACAATCAAACAAAATAGAGAAATAAAAAAAAGATTGAGAAAAAAAGAAAAGAAGAAAAAATAAAGATCAAGAAAAAAGCGAAGAATTAAAAAAATTGAGAAAAACAAAAATGATAGGAAAAATGTAAATAAAATTTGAGAAAAATGAGAAAAAAAAAGAGAACTGAAAAAAGAAAAAGACGATCAAACAAAATAGAAAAATAATAAAAAAAAGAGTGAGAAAAAAATAAAGATTAAGAAAAAAATGAGAAATAAAAAATGAGAGGAAAAAATAAAATAAAGTTTAACAGATAAAAATAAAAAATAAAAGAAAAATAAAGGTTAAAGACAAATGAATTAAAAAGGAAAAAAAAGAAATAGATAATGTTTGAGAAAAAAGGAAAAAGAGAAAAAATTAAAGGTTGAGTCAAATGAATTAAAACATGAAAATAAAATTAAAGAAAAAATAAGAAGTGAAAATAATAAAAAATAGAATAATAAAATTAAAGAAAAAAATAAAAAAGTAAAAATAATTTAAAATAAAATAATAAAATTAAAAAAAAAAGTAAAAATAATAAAAATAGAATAATAAAATTAAAAGAAAAAATAAAAAGTAAAAATAATAAAAAATAAAATTTAAGAAATAAATAGGTATGAAAAATTTAAAAAGTATATTTGAGGTATAGAGAGGTAAAATAATACTTGTAATATATTTAAAAAGTAATGAAGATAATTTCTTAAAGATATTTTTTATTAAATTAAATATTTAAAGTTATTCATATTTAAATTTATGATATGTAATTTACTCAACGAAAAAAGAAACACCATCAATCAACGAAGGCCCAAAATCCAGGTACCCTTGGCGTTCCTACGTGGAAAGTCTCCGTTCTAAAGATGCATCCGGATTGGACATTGTTGAAGAAATTGCGTGGCGTCATTCTAGTCTCTCCCACTCCTCAATACCCACGCGCTTAATCATTCAACTAGTGCGTGCTATGCACGTTCATCCAACGAATACAATCTGAAAACTCTCACATCATCATTTCAAAAGTCTTCCTCCCCCCCTCTGAGAAAGTAACAGCAAATCTCAAAATCTAAAGTCTCCTCTCAGATTCCGTTAGTATGGAGTTGTGTAAAGTTGTTGTGCTGTTGTTAGTGGCGGCTGTGATGACGGTGGTCCCTACTATAGAAGCGATATGGATGCAATTGCCGACTTCGGGGACCAAGTGTTTGTCTGAGGATATTCATTCTAACGTCGTCGTTTTGGCAGATTACAGTGTAGTCGGTGACGAAGAACATTCGCAAGCTAATGTTGTCCCCACCATCTCCCTCAAGGTAAAATCTGATAGGAATAATTAAATACAGCAAAAACAAGTTATGTGAAGCAAAGTAGATCAAAGTTCTATCTTATTCAGTAGCATATGACTTGCTTAAATAGGCAGATTACAACGGGAAAATAACAGTAAAATAGGAACTAACTGAATGACTAGAAAAATCTATTAATAATTAACAACTAGCCCAAAGACTAGAACAAACAAAAGATTTGGTCAAATAAAATGTGAATAACAATTTATTCAACATTCCCTCTCTTAAACTGATGTCAGTTTAAACAAAAGATGCACCCTCTCTCAAACTGTACAAACTCCAAGTAACCTTCTGAACTTCTCAAAAGCTAGCAATTTGAGAGCTTTTGTAAATATATCAGCTAACTGGTCTTCACTCCTGCAGTAGATGAGATCAATCACCTTTTCATTGGTGAGTTCACGCAAATAATGATACTTGACATCTATGTGTTTACTTTGACCATGTAAGACTGGATTTTGAGAGAGTTTTATAGCAGAATTGTTATCACAGTAAATTACAATTGTTTCTTCCTGTATGAACTGCAATTGACCAAGAATTTTCTTTAACCAAATTGCTTGACATGCACAAGAGGTTGCTGCAACAAATTCTGCCTCTGTCGTCGATAAAGTAACAATTGGTTGCTTTTTTGATGACCAAGATACAACTGCCAAACCCAGCATAAATACATGACCTGAAGTACTCTTCCTATCATCTTGATCGCCTGCAAAATCACTGTCGGTAAAGCCGATTAAATTAGACCTTGCACCCTTCTTATAGAATAATCCAAAATTGCTTGACATGCACAAGAGGTTGCTGCAACAAATTTTGCCCTGTGTCGTCGATAAAGTAACAATTGGTTGCTCTTTTGATGACCAAGATACAGCTGCCGAACCCAGCATAAATACATGACCTGAAGTACTCTTCCTATCATTTTGATCGCCTGCAAAATCACTGTCGGTAAAGCCGATTAAATTAGACCTTGCACCCTTCTTATAGAATAATCCAAAATCTCTAGTTCCCTGCAAATAACGAAGAATTCGCTTGGCAGCAAAGAGATGATTCTCTGTTGGATTCTCCATGTATCTACTAATCAGACTCACAGAGAACATAATATCAGGCCTTGTAGTAGTTAAATACATTAAACTACCAACAATCTGCTTGTAGAGTGTACTATTAACTTTCTTCCCTTCTTTATTCTTGTTTAACTTTACTCCAAATTCTGTTGGTGTAGTCACAGGATTACATTCTTCCATTGAGAACCTGTCCAAAATTTCTCGCAAATATTTGTTTTGAGAAATTGAAATTCCAGAAGAAGATTGAGCCACCTCAATACCAAGAAAATAATGCATCATGCCTAAATCAGTCATTTCAAAATCATCCATCATTGACTTCTTAAAATTATTAAACATGAGAGTATCATTTCCAGTAAATATGAGGTCATCCACATGTAAACAAGCAATAAGAATCTTCTCTTTTTCACTTTTCACAAAAAGTGTATGTTCATATGGACACTTGTGAAAACCATCTTTCAAAAAATGAGCCTCAATTTTACTATACCAAGCACATGGGGCTTGTTTTAATCTTTACAAGGCCTTTTTTAATTTGTAAACTTTGTGCTCACTTCCTTTCTTAATATAACCAAGTGGTTGATCAACAAATACCTGTTCCTTTAAGTCACCATATAGAAAAACTGATTTCACATCCAGCTGAGAGATGAGCCATGATTTTTGAGCTGCAATTGCAATCAACAACCGAATTGTGTCATGGCGTGCAACTGGTGCAAACACTTCAGTGTAGTCCACTCCAAACTCTTGCTTATAGCCTTTTGCTACTAAGCGTGCCTTAAACTTGTCTACTTCACCATTCTCCTTGAGTTTTGTTTTATACACCCACTTTACTCCAATTGTCTTGACTCCATTGGGAAGCTCAGTTAACTTCCAAGTCTGATTTCTTTCAATCGCAGCAATCTCGTCATCAATGGCCTTGCGCCATTTAGACTCCTTGACAGCACTTTCAAAGGTAGTAGGATCATAATCTGAAAATAGAGCAAGGCGAGTGATAGGATTTTCGGATTGATCAACTCCAGTTACCTCATAATCTGACATCCATGCTGGTCTGCGTCTAACACGATGAGAACGCGAACTTGCTGGTTCACTGGATGGCTCATCAAATGCTGTCACTGTTGGCAAAAACTCAGAAGTAGTAGGAACTCCATGTTAAGCATCTTCAGAAGAGTCATTTGAAAGAATCTGCTCCTCTTCAAAATCTAACACAACAGAGTTTTCATTAGTAGCAGCTTTTTCATTCCACGCCCAAAAAACTTCTTCATCAAAAACAACATCACGGCTGCTTACAATTTTCTTAGTGTTAGGATTATATAGCTTATAAGCCTTAGATTGATCACTAACACCAAGAAAAATATATTTTTCTCCTTTATCATCCAGCTTCTTCCTTTTCTCATTAGGAATATGGGCATAAGCAACACACCCAAATATTCTGAAACGGTTGAGACATGGTTTTCTTCCACTCCATGCCTCCTCTGGTGTCATATTTTGAACATACAAAGTTGGGCTTCTATTCCAAATATGAATGCTCCATGCGACTGCTTCAGACCAGAATGTCTTTGGAACGACACTTCTTGTTAAAATGCTTCGTACCATGTTGAGAATAGTACAATTCTTCCGTTCGCAAACACCATTCTGTTGAGGCGTATAAGCTACTATTAGTTGCCTCTTAATTCCACTTTCCTCACAAAATTTTGTGAACTCATGAGAAGTGTACTCTCCCCCACGATCAGTACGAAGAGCAATTAAGGGGTTACCACTTTCTTTTTCAACAAGCACTTTAAAGCGCTTGAAAACATCAAATGTTTCTAATTTTTTTTGCAAAAAATACACCCACGTTTTTCTACTGAAGTCATCAATGAACATTATAAAGTATCGTTTACCACCATTGGAGTTTGGTTTTATCGGACCACAAAGATCTGAATGAACCAGTTCTAACACCTGTTCTTCTCTTCGTGAGGTGCCTTGCGGAAATGGACTGTGTGATTGTTTGCTAAGAACACAACTTTCACAAGTTTCAGTAGGAGCTGCAATTTGAGGAAATTTGAGGAAGACCAGTCACCATATTCTTTTGATACAACGTTTTCAGTCCATTGAAATTTAGATGACCATATCAAAAGTGCCACAACCATGCTTCATCTTTTAATTTTGCAGTAAAACATGTATGCTCAATGTTATGGAGATAGAGAGGAAACAACCTGTTTTTAGTCATCTTGACTTCAACAATTAAATGTTGTTTGTCATCTAGAATTTTTAAGATTCCACCTTTTATGGAGACCTCATAATCCTTTTCTTGTAACTGACCAATGCTAAGAAGATTAGTATTCAACTCTGGAACAAAAGGAACATCAGCTATAGTGTGAGTAAAATCTCCATTGACTCGAATTGAAACTTGTACTTTCCCCATGACCGCAACTCTGGAGTTGTTCCCAAACTTCACATTATCTTTAAAAGATTCATCAAGAGTAGAGAAAACTGACTTATCTCCACTCATGTGATTGCTGCACCCGGTGTCAAGAAACCACAGATTCTTATTTGTTTCTTCTTTTACGTGACAAACCATAAGCAAAGAAATTTCTCCTTCATCCTGTTCAACAAAGTTTGATTCCTCTCCGTGCAATTTTGACAAATCAGTTTGACATTCATATTGAAAATGACCAAACTTGTGGCATCGATAACATTCAATATTGGATTTGTCAAAAAACTTTGAGGTGTAGCTACCTGTTCCTATTCCACGGTTGTTGTTGCCTCGGCCTCTACCTCTACCACGCCCTCCGCCATTGCCTCTTCCTCTTGCTCGCCCTGCTCCATGAAAGTCAGTTGAGGCATTCAACGCTACTTATTCTTTGTCTTGTTAAGCAATTTTTGGTTCATGAATCAACAAAGAACTTTGTAATTCGTTAATTGAAAGCAAATCAATGTCATGAGATTCTTCAATAGAACAAACCACAAAGTTATATTTTGTTGTCATTGTACGGAGGATCTTTTCAACAATTGTAACCTCCTCCGTCTTATCACCGTGGATTCGCATCTTGTTGATAATTGCCATCACCCAGGAAAAATAGTCTGTCACTGACTCTCTAGATTTCATTTGAAGTGTTTCAAACTTGGAACAAAGTATTTGAAGCTGCTGCCTCTTTGCTCTTGTTGATCCTTGATGTTTTTTCTTCATGGAGTCCCATATCTGCTTAGAAGTATCCTTAGAAAGAATAGTTTCTAAGATTGAACGATCAATTGCTTGGAAAAGGTAATTCTTCGCCTTGAGATCTTTCAGTTTCGCTGTATCTATCTCTGTTTTTTGTGCTTCAAACACTGTTGTGCCTGGCACTGGTCCTGAAATGCCCTCAGAAACCACTTGCCAATACTCATTTGATCTTAGAAAATTTTCCATCAATATGCTCCAATGATCATAATGACCATCAAAGCGAGGAATTGCAGGTTGCACAAAATTTTCTGCTGCCATTTGCTACAGCAAACTCTCAAATTCTCTCCCTTACGTGTTTCGCTCAAACCTCACGTGTTTAATTCTCCTAACCCTGCTTTGATACCACTGATAGGAAAAATTAAGTACAGTAAAAACAAGATATGTGAAGCAAAGAAGATCAAAGTTCTATCTATTCAGTAGCATATGACTTGCTTAAATAGCTAGATTACAACGGGAAAATAACAGTAAAATAGGAACTAATTGAATGACTAAAAAAATCTGCTAATAATCAGCAACTAACCCAAAGACTAGAACAAACAAAAGACTTGGTCAAATAAAACGTGAATAACAATTTATTCAACAAAATCATCACTGCTCTAATTTTAGCTTATTCATGCTAAGATTATTTTGATATGATGTGATGTATAGTAGCTGAAGGATGTAAAGAGATGCAATTGACCAACTTTGACTCTTCTATTGCATTTAAAATCTCTTAATTTTGAGTTCCTGCAATACTTGATGCTATCAATAGTACGCTTTATTGCAAAATACTAAGCACAATATGAACATTTTGATGCCCAAATCTCGTTATTTTGATCTTCCAAGTCAACTTAATACAATTAATCTGAGACGATAGAAGAAACAAATGGATTGCACACTGGGAGCCATTTGTCTGTTCAATCTATAGATACTTGAACGTTGTCGTCATTTATAAATTACTCGCTATTTTCCATCTTATTGGACATGATTTATTCAATTTTTTTTCGTTTCGTTTCTTTTTTGAGGTGAACTAGGTGAATTATTTTCAAATTTTGAATTGAAATAATTCAAGTTAGAGAATGAAACTTAAACTATTGAAACCAATATTATGAATTATATCTAAGAGAATAATTGTATTTTTTTAAAATTTCAAATTTATGTTACTACATAATTTTTACCGGAAAAATGGTACTGTTGACTTTGTTATGAAGTCAAGGACACACAGTTTGACTGGTTGATTAGTTTCTTAACAAGTAAATATGTTGATAAATGAGCATAGTGAAAACGTTACTGCGATAAAATAAACAAAATAACGTGGAGCTTGAGTGTTCGTTGTTTCAGCTTTAGATCCAGAGACAATTATGTGCGTATGATTTGTTTCTTGAGAGCCGAGATTTGTGAATGTAAAGTATATAGATATAATTGTAAGCTTGAAACACATGAGTATCAGTTTACTGCTTCGTATTGCAAAACATTGATCCCCTGATGATCCCCAACAATCAAGTTAAAATTACTATTTATAGGCAACAAGGGTAGTACATCAGCCAATAGGATAGCTCCACTTGAGCCCTAAAGTACTATGCCCAATGGGAATGGTCCACTTGAGAATACCGTTATACGTGCCAACTAATATTCCTCTAGGTGATTTGCAGGACTCATACGGATATCTAGTGTATCTGCCTTTTTGTCTCTTTGTTCCATCTTCGGGCCACGAGCTCTTCTCTTTCTCTTTTCCTGAACACAAGCTCCTGCCTTGTTTCCCAATAATGACCATCCGGTTGTTTCAGTACTGTGGCGGCATCAAGTCGACCGGTCATTACAGATCCGGTCACTCTAACAATGAAACCATCATAGATACTGCTCCTTGATTCTCTTTGCCAAATCATCATCTTGTTTTAATCTGAAGCCACGCATTTACTCTGCACACAGCCACGTGTAAAAGTCATTTTTCCCTGATACACAAATACACATTAGAATTCATACTCAAGATTTGGAGTTTGATTGTAAAATAGTCCATATCACATAAATAGAGACAGAAGACTAGACTTTAATCCATATCAACAACGTAACAGGATTAGCTCGGTCTTAACTACTAAGATAGACACTAACATAGTAAGTTTATCCTTCAACACTCCAGTGCTTGATTTTACTTTTTTCCATGTCCAGAGCGTGTTGCATTGTTAATCTATAGAGTGTTCTGTTGTGTCACCTTAGTTCTTAAAATAATATTTTCTTATGGTGGGAAGGCACTTAGTTACAGTAAAAACTAAAAGATCATCTATTTTTGCGCTTACTTTAATTTGCTTATAAAGACAAGGTTGCAAGTTGGTTTCTTTGAGGAAGATCATGCTCGTATATTTTGAAATCGTGAAAAATCTTTGCTACCTTTTTGCATTTGAAATCTGTGTTTTTTAGAGGTCCAGAAACTCATCATAGCTCTACTTATAGCAACCTCACTTATCCAAATACTTCTTTAATCAATTTGTCCCGTACCTGGTGTCTCTTTGTATCATAGATGCTTTCTCGTCATTTTGAAATCAAATTCTCCAAGACGTTTCATAGAACATTGTAGAAATTTAGGTTATGTACGGTTGTTTTTATTCATCTATTAAAACGGGTATATATAGATACAAATAGTTCTTTGTCACCCCTACTAGAAATACATAATTACATAATAGTCCTAATGTCAACACTCCTCCTCAAGGCGGTGCATAGATGTCTATCATGCCCAACTTGCCAATCATCGCGTGGAAGACCTTTCCTGATACAGCCTTGGTGAGTACATCTGCTAGCTGACTTCCATACTTGACAAATGGAAAATGTATAATCTTTTGATCTAACTTCTCCTTAATGAAGTGTCGATCTATTTCAACATGCTTAGTGCGATCATGTTGAACGGGGTTCTGTGCTATTTGAATTGCGGCCTTGTTATCACAGAACAAGTTCATAGGCCCTGTGTATTCAATTCTAAGATCCTTCAGAACATATTTAATCCATAATAGCTCACACAGGCCATTGGCCATCCCTCAAAATTCTGCTTTTGCACTAGACCTTGCGACAACCTTTTGCTTCTTACTTCTCCACGTGACAAGATTGCCTTCGACAAAAGTGAGATACCCCGTTGTTGATTTTCTAGTCAATTGATCTCCTGCCCAATCAGCATCTGTATAGCCTTCGATGATTGTTTTCTTATTCTTTGAGAACAAAAGCCCTTTTCCTGGAGCTCTTTTCAAGTATCGCAAAATGCTATAGACAGCTTCCATATGATCTTCTGTTGGATTCTGCATGAACTGACTCACAACACTTACAGCATATGCAATGTCTGGCCTTGTATGAGTCAGATAGATTGACTTCCCTACTAGACGTTGATATCTGCCTACATCTTTTATTTTCTCTGTCGAAGAGTTCTCAAGTTTGTGGTTTGTCTCCATAGGTGTTTCAATTGGCATGCACGCTAGCATCCCTATCTCCATCAACAAGTCTAGTACATATTTTCTTTGAGAAAGGGAAATTCCCTGTCTCGACCTTGATACTTCAATGCCTAGGAAATATCACAATTGTCCTAGGTCTTTTATTTCAAATTTTGATGCCAAGAGTTTCTGAAGTTGATCCATTTCATCAGAATCATTTCCTGTCAGGACCATATCATCAACATACACAATCAATGCAGTTACCTTCCCTTTGTTGTGTTTTATAAAGAGAGTGTGATCAGAGTTACTCTGTTTATAACGCATTGATGTCATTGCAGACGTGAGACGTCCAAACCATGCCCGTGGTGATTGTTTTAAGCCGTATAATGCCTTTCTTAATCTGCATACCTTTTTTCTGTAAGTGTGCTTCTGTATAGTTCCGGGTGGTAGCTCATTATAAACTTCTTCCTCTAAGTCACCATTTAAGAATGCATTTTTTACGTCAAATTGTCGCAACGGCCAATCTCTATTTGTTGCAACTGATATGAGGATACGAATAGTATTGAGTTTAGCCACTGGTGCATATGTTTCCTGATAGTCCACTCCATACTTCTGTGTGTATCCTTTTGCTACCAACCTCGCCTTATACCTATAAATACTTTCATC
Organism: Capsicum pubescens; assembly: GCA_030864215.1. Lineage (NCBI taxonomy): Eukaryota > Viridiplantae > Streptophyta > Magnoliopsida > Solanales > Solanaceae > Capsicum > Capsicum pubescens. Next base: position 119,213,729 of record CM061541.1, read on the forward strand.
TGCTTTAAACTTTACGGAATACACCCATTTACACCTGACGGTCCTCTTTCCTTCAGGTAGTGAGACTAGTTCCCAAGTTTGATTTTTCTGCAAGGCCTCCATTTCTTCGTTCATTGCCTTCCTCCATTGTGATTCTGCTAATGCTTCCTGCACACCACTAGGAATAGACACTTTGGCTAATTGATTAACAGTTAAAGCATATGATGTTGATAATCTTTTGGTGGAGGTATAATTACTAATGGGATACTTCAAATTGGCATTAAGGTCAGGTTCATATTTTATTCTTGGTACACCCTTATTTTTTCTTGATGGAAAACGGGAAGGAGGAAGATAAGGGTCATTAGACAGAGGTACCTGAGGTATATGATCATGTAGAACATTCTGAGAGAACTCATTGGTTAATGGCGTGGTTGTTGTTCTTTCTAGAATAATCTCTTTCATTTTCTTCAATTGTGGCTTCGCGAATTTTATTTCCTTCTTCCCTGGTTCCTTCGTTGTCTTCGTGTGAGACTACATCTTGTTCCAAGATACCAGTACATGCATTTAATCTTTCCTCGTAAGCTTCTACTTCCAGGAACTCTGTTTCTCCCTTTAAAGCTACATTCATTCTAGTAGTTTCTCTGTCACTCTCCCCCGGAAGAGATGAGGGTGTTATTGCGCCTTTATAATAAGGTTCTGACTCACGGAAAGATGCATCAAGAGTAACATATAATTTCTTATTTCATGGGTCATAACACCTGTATCCTTTCTGAAATTCTGAATAGCCAACAAACACACACCGTTTTGCACACGGATCTAACTTTCCTCGCAGAGCTTTGGGAATGTGAGTGTAAACTGTGCAACCAAACACCCTTGGCTCTAAGTTCGGCAGATATGGAAGAGAACAAAGAGAATGGAGCTTTTGCTGCGGAGTCTCAAAATTAATGACTCGAGATGGAACTCGATTAATAAGATAAGCCGCAGACTTAACCGCTTCCCCCCAATAAATGTTTGGCATATTGATGCCAAAGAGAGATGCACGAACAATCTCCATAATCTGCCTGTTCTTTCTTTCTGCTAGACCATTTTGTTGTGGTGTGTATGTGCAAGATGTTTGTTGACATACACCTCGTTGCCGAAGGTATTCATCAATGGTAGATTGCATAAATTCCATTGCATTGTCAGATTGCCAAACACGAATCTGTCATTGATATTGAGTATGTACCATATTATAAAAATCTTTGAACGCAATATACGCATCACTCTTCTTCCGAAGTAATGATATCCATGTCATTCTAGTACATTCATCTATGAAAGTAATAAAGTAACGATCTTGAGATAGAGATTCAACTTTTGCAGGGCCCCAAATATCAGAATGTATAACAACAAAAGGCTCAGAACATTTATTCAAACTTGATAAATATGGAACACGATGATTTTTCGCTAATTCACAAATGTCACAATGAAAAATTGAGCTATCTAAACCTAAAAACAAATCTGGTTTGAGTTTTTGAAGATGACCAAATGAGATATGTCCGAGCCTCATATGCCATAACCATATATGGTCGCGTGCCTTCTCAACCCCATGTGTGCGGAATGCATGGCTGAATTTCTTCTCTCCACCTTTAGTCAATTCCAGAAAGTAGAGATTTCCTCGCTTAACACCATAACCAAGAGTCCCCCGAGTCCGAATGTCCTGAAAGATACAAAAAAGAGGCCAAAAGGTTACAGTACAATTGAGAGAGGAGGTAATTTGGCTAACAGATAGAAGATTATGATCAAGAGAAGGTACAACTAAAATTGTGTCAAGTTTTAAAGTATCTGTGATGACAACTGGTCCTTCTCCTATAACCGGAGAAGTACCTCCATTAGCAGTAGAAATAAAGGGTTGAGAAGATGGTTTTAATGATTATAATTCATCTCGGTCCTTGGTCATGTGATCAGATGCTCCACTATCAATAATCCAAGTACTACTCGTAAAAGGTGCAGGAATATTAACATTGTTATTACTGGTAATACCTGACTATGTCATATTAACACGAGGTTCTATTTTACCATCCTTGTTTGGCTGACTAATTCCTGATGTAGTTGTGGCTGTAGCTCTGTTTGGAATGACTTTGCATGGTTTCTTCGAGAAATCTCACCAATCCGGATAGCCAATGATTTCGTAGCATCGTTGTTTTGAGTGTCCTGATTCACCGCAATGGCTACAAGTAAGATTATTAGGCTTACCAGATGGTTGATTAGTTCGACCTTTAACAGGACTGCTACGATGGACAGCCATGGTAGAACTCTCATGAATCAGCCGAGCACTTCCCATAGTCTGGCTCTGTTGAGCTTCTCTTCTGACATAAGCATATGTACTTTCAAGATCAAGCTTTGGGTCCTTTCGTAGAATCTCTCCACGCACTTGATCAAATTTGCATCAAGTCCATTGAGAAATATGTGAACTCGCAGCCTTGCCATCATAGAGTGCATCTGAAGAATTCCCTGAATCGATTCATCCTGCATATTTGTTCGGTGATCCATTTCCTGAAAAATTTCAACCAATTCATTATAGTACGTAGACAGAGGCCTTCCATTTTGCATAGTGGTGAAGGATTTCTGATTAAGTTCAAACAATCGAGTCTCATTCGAACCATCATAGAATGTTTTGGCAACAGCTTCCCAGATTTCCTTTGCCGTTGAAAGTCTGATAAACCGCTGCATTAGGGTGGGACTCATCGAGTCAATCAACCAGCTCTTTACCTTATGATTCTCCGTAATCCATATTGCATAATTCGAGTCAGTTTGTTCGGGTTTCTTTGTTTCGCTAGTAAGGTAGCCAAGCTTGTTTCGAGCTTCGATACGCATCTCCATCAATTGAGACCATAGTGAGAAATTCGTTTCGTCAAGAATAACTCCCGTTGGAAAAGGTGAGTTGTCTTGTTGAACTATAATTGAGGTAGGGTTTGTTACCGTTGAGTTCGTGGGTTTCGTAGTGCTTCCAGAAGAAGGCGTAAAATCTCCCATCTTGGAAAAACTGGAAAAAAACGGCAATCTACGGCAATCTACTAGGTTGCTCTGATACCATGTAGAAATTTAGGTTATGTACAGTTGTTTTTATTCATCTATTAAAATGGGTATATATAGATAACAAATAGTTCTTTGTCACCCCTACTAGAAATACATAATTACATAATAGTCCTAATGTCAACAGACATGCTTTCAGCAGAAAAAAGAGGTTAAGAATCTAAGAAGCTAGTCAGAAAGAGAGTGATAGATTGATTAGTGATTAACATTGAAGATCTATACCAAATGACAAATCACAGAGGTTGTTTCTTGGAGAGCTACCTATAAGGTTTGGAAGCTGTAAAGATATAGACTAAAATATTGAAGTGCTTCAGTGCCTTAATTTGTTTTCTTTTTGTGAAATTTATAGTCTCAATTAATGATGTCACACATTCACATGGCAATGGGCTTGCTAACCCATGGTGATAGATGCTAAGACGTATTTAGTAGCGTTTAATGATGTTTGTATGATTAGCTTATCAAAAAAAAAAAAATCATGTCTGTGATTATATTCTTATATCATAAAGTTGTCATGCATTTAAATTGTCTTTTATTTATCTACTATTCATCCATTCCAATTTATGAATAATGTTGGTCCGAGATGAATTTAAATGGAGAAACATGAAGTCTAGGATCCATATAGCCGAGCCCGACTTGTTTGAGCGTGAGATGTAGTTGTTATTTGTCTGTGCCATTTGATATACTCCCTTTTTATTTTGGGTTATTCCAAAATACTACACATGTAATAATACTCTAAATTTTCACAAATTTCAAGAACATAAAGTCATTTAGCTAGTTGAATGTGAATCTCTGTGTGAATTTTTCTCTGCCAAATAATCTTTTTTAATAACTATTTTACAGTTTCTTAGCATTATTTCCATGCACGACATGTGTAGACAAATTATCTTGTCTTTGTCGAGGTCAATTCAGTATAAAATGATTCATGCTAAGTATAGTTCAACACTGCTTTTGTCGGAAAAAAAACCATTGTAGTTCAACACTGGTATTTGACAATTTATTAGAGCTCTTACTGATTAAATCGTATATAAACAAGGAAGGGTCTCTTATCCAAAATGAAAAGGCGCGGGGAGAGGGTCAGGGTCTTAGAAGAATCTTTAGGTATTACAACACTTGAAATGTGTTTTCCTGTAAAAGTGCTCTATATTGCTTTATCATCTCGAGTCAGATAAGCAGAAGAACTTCTTAAGTGGTTAATTAACCTTGAAAAAAGTAATTTTGTGTGCACTATTCTCCACTAATGGTTCGGTTTTAATGAGCTAGATCATTGCAACATTCTTTTTAGGTCACTTCACCATTTGGAAACAATCTTTACCATAAAGAGAATGTAACTCATGGTCAATTTGCCTTCACAACTACTGAGGCTGGTAACTACTTGGCATGCTTTTGGATGGACAACCATGCCCCTGGGGCTAAAGCTGTTACAATCGGTCTTGACTGGAAGACGGGAATTAATGCAAAGGATTGGGAATCAGTTGCAAGGAAGGAAAAGATAGAAGTAAGTTTGCAAGTATATTTTTTCCATCCACGCCAATTCCCTCCAAGACCAGATTGGGAGGGGATTAGTTATTGTGTATGCTCCTTTTCTTTAACTTCTCAGGTTGTATTCTTTCATCATACATTTTTCCCTTGTAGGGTGTCGAACTTGAATTGGTGAAACTTGAAGGGATAGTGCAAGCCATTCATGAAAATTTAGAGTACCTGAAGAGTAGGTAATTAGATACTAGCTTTTCCAAATGTGCTCCACATCCTGGGTTATATATGTTTGCTGTTTGTTTCCATTTCTGTGCAAATCCTTTAATTTTTGGGTTGCATACATTTCCTCTTGCTTTATGATCCTTTCGCGAGTCTATGTACCAATGTTGGTTTCTAAAGCCTCAACTCTTGTTTCATTTCATATTTATGAGTAATATTTCCTAGTAGGAGTCTGCATATTTATAGTGATAAGAAGCAGGTTTTTCATGCATTATTCAAAAGACATTGGAGGAAATCTCTAGTGGAGACTGGAGAGAGGATTTTAAGATAGTGGATAACTAATCATTATATACTCAAATCGCAATTCTCTGATGCTGTCCTTAAATTAGAGTGCGCAACAAGTAATGGCAAACAGTGTAAAAAGTGTCAAGGGTAAATAAACTTTGGTTTTTGACTTTTGCAGTGAACATAGTCGCTGCTGTACTTATTGAATCCTATGAAGACTATTAACAAAAATCACCAGTTTTGCGACAAAATAAGAAATGGAAAAGCTAATTGATCAAAACAATTCGTTGTTTTTTTACTTTTCCAAAAAGAAATGATGAAAACATTCTTGCAGAAACTTGATGTGACCGATTGATGCTTTATTCTTCTGTTTTCTACTACTTCATATTAGCATGATTTTTTCTTGTATCTCGCGTGCAGGGAAGCAGAAATGAGGGAAGTTAGTGAGAAAACCAATGCTAGAGTGGCATGGTTAAGTTTAATGTCCCTGGGTATATGCTTAGTAGCTGCAGTGCTGCAAATATTCTATCTGAAGTACTTCTTTCGCAAGAAAAAGCTCATTTAGATTTGACAAATTCTTCCCTCTCACCATACTTCAGTAGCTTACAGATTAGATCAACCACAAAGTTTTTCCTTCTGTCATACCATCTTGATCATTTCTTCTCTGTCACTTGTATTCAGTTTATTGTTTCTGCAATGGAAAAATTTTAACATGGGCGAGGCCCATCTAGTGTTAGTTGTGTGAGGGATTTTTAATTTGGAAAAATAATATATTGTGGGGCCCATTATATCAACTTAATTAACTTACCCTCTTCCTCACCAATTTATCTTTTCCTTTTTTGCCTTTTATTTATCTTTCCTCCTTACTCTTTTTTTTTCTTCACATTTCTGGATTTATGTATTGTAAAATCAATTTGACTATTTCCTTGATTTTGTTTTATTTGGTTCGTTAAAGATTCAATTTTTTTTTGTATTTGTTAACAAGTAAAAATTAAATATTATTTTTAATACTACTGTCACACTTAAATAAATACATAAGATATTACAACAATAATAATATACGTAGTATATTCTCACATAGTGGGTCTGAAAAGGGTAGAGTGTACGCAGATCATATCACTACCTCAAATAAAGTAGGAAGACTGTTTTCGATAGACTCCCAACTTAGAAAAATACATAAGGTATTAATTGTTAAAATTTTCAATTTGAGAAAATTGGGGAATTTTTTTTTGCCAGAAAACTTTCAATAAAAAAAATTTTAAAATGAGAAAACAAGATTAAATGAACAATCTGACAAGTGTATTTATGGGCCCCTTTGTGTAAGCACAATTTAATTTAGTATTAAAAAATAAACTCATAACAAAATATATGGGCCCACTAATTTTACACATAAATTTATTAAACTAAAATTTAATCTTTTTAATAGTGAAAACTAATTAAAATTACACATAAATTTATTAAACTAATTAATAAATTTACACATAATAAATCTGACAAGTTTTCACTATTAATTAGTGGGCCTATAAATAAACTCATAACAAAATATATGGGCCCACAAAATAAACAATACATGTGAAAACTAATTTTACACATGTATTAAAAAATTGCTTACACCACCATTTATTTATGTACAAGTGTATTTATGGCCCCTTTATGTAAGCACATGTCCCTCTTTTCATCTCCTCCTATTTTGATTTTTTTCTTTTATTTTCTTTTTTGTTCCTACACTATACTTCTTTATTTTAATTTCTCTCCAAATTTATATATTCATTTTTTAATAGTTAAATTTAATCATAAATTTGAGCTCATAATCTTTAAGTTTTTAAATAAAATTTATATATTCAAAAACTAAGTAAAAATTACTATAAATCACAATTATTGACCAATTCAAAATATTTTTAAAATATATGAAAAAATTACTATCAATTTTTTTTAATTTGAATCTCGAAATTGAAACTAACACATAAATTGAAAGAGAGAAAGTATATTTTAGTCTTTCCCTATTTGTTTTGTTTTTTGGTTAATTAGTATCTCTCTCTCACTTATATTTTTTGAAGTTCTTTTTTTTCGACAGTTTTCTTTTGTTTTAATCTGTTTTAAAATCAATTTTATTTATTCAGTCCGATGAAAATAACCTTTCTCTTTATTTATTTATTTTAACAAATAAAAATTTCATGTTATTTCTTTAGTATGTATTATTAAATAACTATATAAAGTATTAGTAGTTAAATTTAAATTTTCAAAACATAATCAATAGGATTAATTTAGTAAAATAATTTTTTAATACAAACACAATTTAATTTATGTATAAAAAATAAACTCATAACAAAATAGTGAAAGACATTCATGTGTTATTAAATAACATAAATATTACCAACATAAATTGTGGCGCAGTGGATGAGGCTGCTCCACTCTTGATCAGATGTCGAGAGTTCGACACTGGGTACAGAAAAAACTCTGTTGGGAGCGCTGTCACTTTAATGGGCCCTGCAACGCGCTATTCGGATTAGTCAGGGCACCTGATAGGAAACCAAAAAAAAAATATTTAGAGTTTATGGACAAACCACGAGTTATTTTTATTATCATTAAATTAACTTGAAATCAGTTACGAATTTTTAAAATTTCATTTTTGTTCATTTAATCTTGTTTTCTCATTTTAAAATTTTTTTATTGAAAGTTTTCTGGCAAAAAAAAATTCCCCAATTTTCTCAGATTGAATTTTAACAATTAATATCTTATGTATTTTTCTAAGTTGGGGGTCTATCGAAAACAACCTTTCTACTTTATTTGAAGTAGTGATATGATCTGCGTACACTGTACCCTTTTCAGACCCACTATGGGGGAATATACTACGTATATTATTATTGTTATAATATCTTTTGTATTTATTTAAGTGTGAAAATAGTATTAAAAATAATATTTAATTTTTACTTGTTAACAAATACAAAAAAAAAATTGAATCTTTAACGAACCAAATAAAACAAAATCAAGGAAATAGTCAAATTGATTTTACAATACATAAATCCAGAAATGTAAAACAAAAAAAGAGTAAGGAGGAAAGATAAATAAAAGGCAAAAAAGAAAAAGATAAATTGGTGAGGAAGAGGGAAAGTTAATTAAGTTGATATAATGAGCCTCACAACATATTATTTTACCAATTTAAAAATTCCTCACACAACTAACACTAGATAGGCCTCGCCGCCCATGTTAAAATTTCTCGTTGGATATCTATCTTATGTAAGAGAAACTAGGTCTAGTAGTGCCCTATGTTTACGGGACAAGTGCAATCTAAATGTACCATCATTCTTCTACTTTTAGGTGAGCAAATAAATATTAGTATTAATTGAGACAGCTACAAGGGAGTCTCAAAAGTTCTAGTTCCTATTAACAAGGAACTAACCAAATCTATTAAGGTCTCATTTGTTTCATATTAAGATTAATCTGGTTGAATTGGAATGCACTTTGGATATTAAGATATCTAAATCTAAATACTGAAAAATTAAGATTGTTTGCTTTCTTGAGATATGAATGTACAGTGAGCAAATTATAAAATATAAAATTTTTAAAATTATAGTAATTAAATGTTACATCAACGAATTAATATATCCAAATTCAAAACTATAAATAATATGTATATTCAAGCAAAGATTTGATTGAAAAACTGCATCAAAGGAGTGTATCGATAGAGGCCTCTCTTCCTCTGACTCGTCCCTTTCTTCCTCATCTCCCCCGCTTATATGATTGTGATCTCAGACCCACCAGAATTTCAAAAACGAAAAAGAATAAAAAATATCTTATCACAATTTGTCATGAAAAGAGCATAAATGGTAAAAATAAAAGAGCTAAAATCATTAAAGGTAAAAGAGTCACAATTTGCCATGATTTTCATCCATGGTATTCTTTATCAGACCCAAAGTATCTATTGATGGAATTCTCATCTTTAATGGCTTAGAAGTAAAAAAGGTCGTGGAAGAAATCAACCTCAGCAGTGTAAGGGTTGCGGAAGAAATCAGATTTTAAAAGTTGTGTATACAATAAGTGACAATGAAGCGGCAACTCGTGTCTGCTTTAATGGTTTTAATACTGATATTATTATAATTAATTATTATAAATTATTTATCTATTAAAAATTAATGATATTTAATTTTAAAATTAAAAAAGTGATTTTATTATATTACCCTACTATTATAAATTATTTACGTATTAAAAAATTAATAATATTTAATTAAAAAAGTAAGATAGACATTTATAACATGACTGTTTCAGATACTTCAACCGCGATTTTAATTAACGTAAGTCATCAAACTATTAAAAAATTAATAATATTTCATAAAAAAAATAGACATAAAATAATAAATTAACTTAACATCTTATATGAGTCCACTTAATTTTTTTTCACAAGCATTTTTTATAATAATTTTACTATGTCACTTCTAATTAGTAGAATTTAAAAAAATATAATAAATCACAATAATTAAAAAATTAAATTATTTTTGAAATGTAATTGACTATCAATGCCACAAAAGTTTAGACAATGAGAATAACATATATCATTTGAAAATTACATAAAAAGTATTATAAATTACAGTAGTTAACAACTAAAATATCTAAAAATAAATTAAAAATAAGATTGATTATCTAAATTTTATTTATATCACATAATTTGAGACAAAAATAATACATATTGAACTCGTGCTAGCACTGAATCGTCGATATCTAGTAGGAAAGAAAGCGCCAGTCTATTTAAAGCGTTCACTAAAGAATTTAATAATTTTAAAAAGGGTGTCTTGAAATCTGGATGCTTTTAAGACTTCGTCATATAGCTCTGGAGAATCAGGTTAAGACCCAACAAGCGATGGCATCCCAAATACGGAAAAAAGAAAAAAGAAAAAAGAAATGCAAAATAGATTGAGTTCATTAAGTGCGAACAAATATAGCTTAAGGCATCTAATTGTTTTTAGTTGCACAGAAAAAAATCTATTGAACACGTGGACTTCAGCATATTGTGTAGGCTCAGTTGCACCATGAAACATATTCACCGTCCTATATCCCCAGAATGCATGCAGGAACTCTAAACCAAATCTTGCAAAAGTCTTGTGTGTCTTCCGACCAGCAATCTGAGGTAATCGCGAGGGAAATTTACCCAAGCTTGGATCTAAGGATATCTGCCAAAGATTGTACATTTCACAAAATCATTTACAGTGTCCAACAGACTTCTACTCGTGTATGTTCAAACACCACCAAAGGGTAAGACTTTTAGTAAATGGCTCCAAAGTTATTGGAATTATTCGTAAACACCATCCTTTTATGACTCATGCTCCGGATTTTTTTAGTAAGATTTGGATAGCTGCCAAATCAGCTCAACTATTGCCCTGCACTTGTCGGACAAAATATGAATCCGAACCAGTACAATGGGTCTTCTGCCAAACTGAATTTAAAAGAAAAATTTTTGCCTACACCTTCCTTTCAAATCAAAATTTCAAGCAGATGCATGACTATCAGTGATAAGATCAATCCACCCTTGTGCCAAGACAAGCTTTCTATTTAGTACCATACAAATTCATTACCGCTAAAATGTATAAATATCTAGTTTTACTCATTGGTATTTTCATAGTTGGTATCTTATGGCGTGTTACACAGTAAAACTATATTATGTCCACCATAGTCTCAAAGGGTGGTGTTACGATTACAAGATGCACAGGTTTCCACGAAAAAGGGAGAGGAAGAAGAAGACAGTTCTCCATATTATCACTCTAACGACATCAGCAAAGACTCGCTTCAAATTTGCTGTAGAGAGAAAGTTCATTTAGTCAATGCGGCTGCAATCTTCTTGTGGATGGCCTCAACACCAATACGAGGAGATAATCTAGGAAGTACCTCCTGCACAATAGATTCAATGATGAAGATTAATACCTCAACATTTTGTAACTTGCCATAAACATTGTTATATAAATGAAAAAATAACTGCACGAAATTAACCAAAGGTTCACAAGGTAGAGGATACATAGCCTATGGCAGCTTCAACTCTTTATCGAGAACTTAAAAGTTCGTACAAGGGTTGTCGCAACTGTGATTATTTAAGATTTATCATAGTAGTTTTTTCTTTTTCCTATTCTCTAGCCTTACTAGACACAACTAGTCTTGACTAAAAAGGTCAGCACTAAAGCTCCCGCTATGCACAAGGTCCAAGGAAAGACCCGACCAGGCGACCACAAGGGTCTATTGTACGGCATACGCAGCCTTAACTTGCATTTTTGCAAGAGGCTGTTTCCAAGGCTTGAATCCGTGAACTCCTGGTCACATGGTAGCAACTTTACTAGCTACTCCAAGTCTTGACCGCCGGAACCAAATAATTAAAAGACAAATCACCAGTTTGATGAAATTCTAAAGTACCTCTATAACACATTCTTAACAATGGGAAGGATATATATTGCAAACAATGCATTATCGGTTGAACAAATATCTCAGGTTTAACAACTTCCAAATAAATTACAATAATTCTAACATAAGAAATAAATCCCTAGTGTTAACCTTAATTCTTCAGTAACTTCCTCAATACAACTTGTAATAAGAAACATTCATCAACCCTAACTATGGTAAATTAAAAATTCCAGAATATCACTAATACCAAGTTCTCTTACATCCATTTTAAGTTTTATTAAGGACGTAGTGATATGTTAAAGTTGTTAATGACAAGTTACTTGTGTTAACTATGGCACTGGCATAAGTAAGCTTCCAAAAATATGCAACTGAGTGAGATTTTTGGTTGGGGAAAGAGAACACTCACCTTGCACAGTATTGTAAACATAACCACACTAAATATCTCATAGCACTGAAAAGGCTAAATATCTCATAGCACTGAAAAGGATAACTTTTTTCCTCGTTCTTTAAGGTAGAATGCACCAGATGTTTTAGACCACTACATATCTGTTTAGAACCCGTTTGGATGAGCCATAAGTTGGAAATACTAACTTATGGCTTTTGGTTTATTTTTATTATTTTGGCTTAAAATCAAGTGCTTATAAGCACTTCTTTATTTTACCCAAACACTAGAAGTGCACAATAGCTATTTTGGCTTAAAAGCACTTACAATAAGCCAATCCAAACAGGTTCCTAGTCAACAGAGAAGAACACCATGATCAAATGAGATGGTAGAGAACCAGCATTCTGTATATGGACTAAAGTGAGACATTTCCAGCAAGAAGATACAAGGTTCTCTTAATACTCACTGGTCAATGTATATGACAAAAGATGCACCAAATATGCCTCAATTCCAAACTAGTTGAGGTTTGCTATATGAAGCCTCCATATCCATCGATCCTACTCAATTCTTGTCTTAATCATTTTAACACTAAATTTTTCCATTAAGGGAAATTATGATTTTTGTAACAACTAGAAATTCTCTTAAATTCACCCTTATAGCTACACTGTCTTACAAGTATCTATAAGACTAAAAAAGACAAGCGAAAAATTTCTTGTAGTATAACAACAAACCAAGCGTTAACGTCCACCAGTTGGCCTTATTAGACATCCGTAAACAACTTCTTCCATTTGATTTAAGTTTACCTCGGCCTGTTCTAGATACTAGGATCATCACAATGCCAAATCTATCGACAGGAGCATTTGCAAAAAAACCATAAGCATGATTGAACCAACTTAGGCAACCTTATCATGTTTTATCCTCTACCTGAACTACTCTTAACATCTCCATTCCCATAATACTTGTCTTACGGATCTCAAAGCAGGGCTGTAGAAATAACCTTTCACTTTGTCAGGTGATTTCCTGTCGCATAAAAATTCTCATAAAATTCCATTTCAACCATCCAATCTTTAATTTTATGTGTTACATCTTTATATAACATACCATTATCCCGTAAGTAATTGAGTCTAGGCATCTAAAAATCCTGTGTCATCTGATCAACTCTCTAATTTATTTTGGGGTTAAACTTGCAGTGTATCTTTTCTATTTTAGTTAATTCTACTTGTCCCAAAACCTTTTAAGCGCCGTTTAGTTTGGAAACAAGTTATGCATGAATTCAGATTCAAAAAAAAAAAAACAAGTTATGCATGAATTAGTAATGTAGGATTAATAATGCACAGATTACAATGTAAGGATCAGTAATACAATGATGGTAATGTGGAGATCATTTCTTGAATCTTGTTGTATGTTTAGTTTGATATAGTTCAAATTAGTGTGATATGTACAATTTAAAATATTCGAATACTTCTTAAACAACATAAAATTATCTTACTATTGTGGGTTAAATTTTCACTTCAATATTTTTAATCCATGTATACTAATACTCACATTCTCATTCCACATTCTATCTTGCCTAATAATACTTTGATTCCTGCATAACTAACACATGCATTACTTATAAAGAAAACAAAAAGAAGCAAACAAATATTGTATAACTCAATGCTTTTTTCATTTGGAGATTGATCTCCAATCCAAACTATACATTGTAGAATTTAGTTTAAAGATTAAAACTTCTAAAGCCCCAAACAACTCCTTATTCTTTTTTTTAAAAGAAAGAAAAACCTTATTCTTTATGTTGCTTCTCTAGAATTAGTTTTGGATTGCTCCCTCATTATCATCCGTAAAGCGAATCTATCACACAGCCTAATCCTCAATAGTATCACTGGAACAAGTCAAAATTCCCCTTAACGTATTGAAAATGTTTCAAAATTGTCCTTCTACCTGTTGGATCATGATTACCTTGCCCTCCTTTTAACAGAAGATGATGTGAAATATGTGCATTAATTTATTGGTCCACATATTATGAGATGCAACCCATTGATGTTGTGTCAACAAAAATTAGCTCCTGTTGCAGGCCCGTTTGGCCATAAAAAAATTCACTTTTCCGGAAATAATTTTCACTTTATGTCAAATTCAACGTCAAGTTGATGTTTGGCCATGAGAATTCCAAACACATCGTGAAGTTGTATTTGAAAAAGTGAAAAACAAGAAAAACTTGTTCACTTTTTTCTATCCTTCTTTTCTCACAAAAATTCAAAAACAACACCAATTATATTCATGGACAAACACAACTTCAACTCCAACTTCAACTCTAACTTTGACTCCAACTCCAACTCCAGCTTCAAAATTTTTTATTTTCATGGCCAAACGCCCACTATATCTATATCTGAAAAGGCAACTGAATGATTGGAAGGTAGAGAAGGTGTCAGCATACCATAATTCAGTTGCAACCTCACTGATGAGAAAGACTCACTTATTTGGCAGAGACAGTGTAGTGGCAACAATCAGCCAGCTCAGCTTACAAAGAGTTGAATATAACTGGAGGACGAGATATTTTGGCAATGGAAGATGATATGGAAACCAAAAGTTCCTTACAAGGTAAACTGCTTTACCTGGTTGCTGGCAAAAGAAGCAGTATTGACACATGAAAACTTAAACAAAAAGGGTATCAGTTGGCTTCCAGATGCTTTTTGCGTGGGGAACAAGCAGAGACAATCAACCATCTTTTCTTACATTGCAAATGGACAGATCATTTATGGAGAATGTTCATAAGTCTAAAAGGAATCAGGTGGGTAAAACCTGGGAGCATTAAAGGAGTGCTAAGCAGCTGGAACAGAGATGACAATGTAGCTAAGAAGGAGGAGAGATAGAAGATTGTTCCAGCATGTATTTGACGGACAGTCTGGACAGAAAGGAACAGTAGGTGATTTGAGGATGTGCAGAACAGATTGCAGAAGATTAAAATGAACTGCCTAACCCTTTTTTATTTTTGGTGTAAACATGATGTATTAGCTCAGACAGAAGACACCTTTGATGTACTTGATTGTCTATAGGCATTAGAAAGAAGAATGATATAGTTGTTGTAATACTTTTTGAAGGGGAACTACATGTTTGGTTGTAGTATACCTGTGTGATATATAGATTAAAAATTACCAGTCTTCACACCCAAAAAAAAAGAGGATGAAGTGTTGGTTTGGGTTAATGGGTCAGGTTGTGAATAGGTTCGGCCTAATAATATGTGGACTAATAAATTAAGCCCGGTATTTAATTAAAAAAGTTCATATACTCCACATCATCTTCGGTTAAAAGGAGGGAATTTTAGACCAAAATTTAACGTTAAGGGCAATTATGATCCAATATGTTGAAGGAGGCCAACTTTGTACAATCTTCAATAGTTAAGGGCATTTGATCCTTTTCCATAGTATTAATGAACTCAGTTTTAACCAGGAACAACTGCAAGTACGAGCCCAAAGAAAGATTCTTGGCATAAACCGATGGTAATGAAAATATCATATGTACCTCATCTCACTGTTTTCACCGTGGAGAGTTTTGAATTCTAAAATGGACTGTGGAAAGGTTTGGTTGAGTGCCCCAAAATTTTTTATCATCAAATTTTCCTCGAGATGGGACAGATGAATAACTCCAAGTTCATGGATCTTGAGTAGTTCTCTCTTTGAAAGAAAAGGTGCCCTAACTAACAGTATCAAAACTTCTCTTCACTTTCTGTTTTCGAGAGAACTTCAGTCCAGGAGTTGCAATATTCAACTAAAAGTTTAAACACAAAATTACTGAGCGCAATAACAATGCATCGCCAAGGTTTAAAGGTAAGTTTTACAGATTGGTGGTTAGACCAACATTGTTGTATGGGGCAAATTGTTGGCCAATCAAGAACACCACGCTCTTTAGATGAATGTAATGAAGATAAGGATGCTCAAATGGATGTGTGGGCGTACTAGGAGAGATGGAGATATGATTACGAAAGAAGTTATACGTGCAAAGGTCGGAGTGGCCCCTATGGTGAATAAGATGAACGAGACTGTGATGGTTCGAGCATGTGACGAGAAGATGTGTGGATGAGCCAGGAAGGAGGTTGGAGAGTTTGGTTGTAGCCACTTTAAGTGGAAGAGATAGGGGCCTTGCCTCCCCTCCTCTTATCCTTAGAAGTAATATTAGTTCTTAATCACATAGTTTCTTATTCTTCAATGTATATTACTACTTTGCGTCATATACTTAATATCTTTTTTTTTTATAACCATGGTGTCCGAGCCAGCTTGCACGCACCTCGACAAATTCCACGGGATACCTGCTACCTCCCACCCGCAACAGGGACCAGGTAACTTTATCCACCAAGGTTGGAACAGATGGGAAGAAATCACCAAGTGTTTGTCTATGTTGGAAATTGAACCTGAGACCTCATGGTGCTCAATCCAATATCATTGAACCACTAGGTCACACTCTTGCGATCTCATATACTTAGTATCTTGCTACCATATTTTCTTACAACCCTGCTTAAAAAAAATTCCTGTGAGCCGAGGGTCTACCGAAAACAACCTCTCTACCCCACAAAGGTAAGGGCAAGGTTTGCATACATCTACCCTCAGCAGACCCCACTTGTGGAATTACGTATCTTGTTGTTAGACTGAGAATTGAATACAGATGTTATGGATGCTATGCAATAGGAAGAGACCAAACAACATGAAAGGTAAGTTCTAGGGAATGGTTGTAAGATCAATGTTACATGAGAATAGATGTTGGACATCAAAGGCCTAAATTGTCCACAAAAAGACGGATGGAAAATAATGTCACCAAAGATGGTTTATTTGACATAATTTATGCAGATTCCCGATGCTCTTATCAATTGGTGTAAACTTGTGATGATTTCTTTTTTTAAAAATTCCCTATGATGATTGAAGGTGCTAAGAGAATACAAGGTAGACTAACATCATATGTCTCGAAATGACCTACAATCACTTGGAACTAATGTGGACTTAGCTAAGGGAAAAAAACATAGTGGAGCAAAATCTTTTTTGGTTATATCACTTAGCAGGTTTCTTTTCCTTGTTACTCTTAAATATGAGTTTAGTCTGATTAGAGACTACTAGTTCTAGGAACCCCTATTTTTTCTGAAAAGACAAATAATTCCATTTTTTAATGACGAAAATCATTTAATATTGGAATGAAGTGAGCTTGAATAGAGAGCAAGGGATATAGCGGAATAATATTACTGACGTTAATTATTTTGCAAATGAGGCATGGCTCACCAATTGATTTTTTTTATAATCGCAAAAACCTCATGGGCTAGTGGCACACGGTTCGAAACTAGGTGGAGATAATGGCTGATTGATTGATCTTATAATAGTTGAATCTAAGTCAAGTTATATCACGTTATATCTGCTACACAGTTTACATTCTTCTGCCCATAATGCCAAAGGAAGTAAACTCTTTGGAGGGATCTTGGAACTGGAGTTTTGTAAAACCAGTTTTAGCTGGCACTGGGCTTGAGTCAGGTTATATCTTATGAAGATCAAATGAAACATTATCTAAATGAAGCAGCTTTAAAGACTTCCAATTCCATCTTTTAAAGATTTTCCAGCTGGTGTAGGTAACAGCTTTACACTGAATAGTCTGTCGTTGGGTCAACTCACCAAGAAGGCTTCAGTAATTTATTTCCCTTTATTTTATACAATAATGGGTTATTTTACTTGAGGCGATGGTAGGCTAGGGCTCTGGTTAATACTTATCAGAACCTATCTGAAGTGTGAAGATGAAGGGGAGCCTTGGAGTAACTGGTAAAGTTGCTGCCATGTGACCAGGAGGTCACGGGTTCAGGCCTAACAGCCTCTGGCAGAAATACAAGGTAAGGCTGCGTACGATACACCCTTGTGGTGGGGCCCTTCCCCGGACACCACGCATAGCGGTAGCTTTAGTGCACCGGGCTGCCCTTTTTTATCTGAAGTGTGAAGATGAGAGCAAGGACATTGTTTATCAAATTTCCTATTTCGGGTTATAATGATATATACTCTATGGATTTGAAATACGGTGTTGAGTGTCATCTAGATTCCACTATAGCCCAAACCCCTAGGTCATGGATAAATTTTAGGTTCATTGATCATTGTACTTCTCAACATCAAAGAATGCCAGCTCCTTCAGTACCATTAACAGTCAGCACCACGTGTTCAAGTTAATATCTAGAAACGATATGAAATGGTAGCAGCCTCTCTACCTCACCTCTGAGGTAGTGGTATGGACTGCGTACATTCTACCCTCACCTGACCCACTATGTGGGAATATACTGGGTACGTCGTTGTTTGTTGTTGACATGAGATGGGGTTAAAATTCAATCATCTCATCCACTAAAGATAGCAATTATTCATAAAGGCTTTGGCCTTGCACTGTTTCTTTCATAGAAAACAGAAAAAACAACTTAAGTGTCAAAACCTTGGATTTGATCATTTGAAGCCAGCTTCTTGACAGTGCCACAACAGTAGGTAGAAAGCAGAGTAGAACTTCCTTTCTTAAATTTGTCAGATTTTGAATTTCAAAGTACCTATAATAGAAAACTGTAATTGCCCTTCTAAAAATTAAAACCTGTAATTGCTAAATTATATGATTTTCCCAGCAGTGAATTTACTTGAGGATCTATAGATAAACAGAACTGTAATACGCCACTCTTTTTTGGGATTAGATCCCCTCCAGTACCAAATGCTTTCTCAATAGTCTGTTGGATTTACGCCATGTGGACTACTTATATTCATGGTCCGGATGCATTTGTCTTTCATGGAAAATGGAAGAGAAAGATTATTAGTCTAAATCATATCAGCCAACCAGCTACTTTCACCTAATTCCACCACTAAATTGCCTGCCACCCAATGGCCTTCACTGCCTCCCATACACCTATCTCTTCTATCTCTCAGTATACTTATCATTCTTGTTCAAGCAAGACTCAACATGTACTCACCAAATCACAGCGCTCTTTTGTTTGTCCAAAAAGTCTTAGGCATCCCTGGTGAAGGTAATGCACTAATGATCTGGAGAACCAATGCAACTCCGTTGGAATATCATGTGAATGACAACAGGAACAATTCAAGTAGCTGTTGTTTTCTAGATGACCATTTATTAAAAATTTCTATATTATCTTGATTGTTTATTGTTAAATAAATCAAATAATGGGTTTATTTTTTACTTTTTACTGGTTAGATGCAATAAGTCGAACAACTGTAATTTTAGAGCACACATGTAAGTCATTGGAGAGACTTTGGTGCTTCCATTGTTCAAGTGATCACTTTCCATGGGTGGAGCTCTGGCAAAAGCTCTTAAATTCTGAAGCTCTTCAGAAGAGTTTCCCTCTTTTCTAATTTTCATACCAATCTATAAATACTTTAAGTATCCATATCTTGAATGTAAATCATTGAGATCGTTGATGATTCACCTTAAAAAGAAGAACTTTTATTCTAAGATGATCAAAAGTTCTTTTTTTTGTTAAGTTTTTGGGATTCTTTTCCCCTCATCACTAGCCAGTCGGGATCCTATCTCTTATATGGAACACTCATTCCTAACTATTGATAGAAAGATCTTCGTCAAATATCGGACTTTATCTAGTTCACTCATAGTATGTAAATGTATTCATTACGTTAATACAACCTATTACTGAAAAATACTGGAGCATTCCGTGCGGGAGGTGATCCAGCGCAACACTAATTTGTGTGATCATTCGCCAGTACATGATGGAGGTTACCTCTCCAAGTTGATGAATGTACCATGTAATACATCCAAGATAAACTAATCGTGGTAAGACGTACTTTCCGTGGAGGGTTGATTAGTTTTAAGAGATATAAAGGGTTGATTAGTTTTAAGAGATATAAAGGGTTGATTAGTTTTAAGAGATATAAAGCAGAGGAAGAAAAAGGTTGCTTCATAATCCTTTTCCTTCACCTTCTCCTAGTGCCCTACTACTGGACTCCCAAGTTTTCTGGGGAAACAACATTACAATTAGTACATGCGTTCCACTCGAAAGATGATAAAAGTTACTGCCACAATTGTTATGTCCAAAGGTTTATAATAACGTCTTACTCAAAACAGTTCTACAAGGAAATGAGAGAAAGAGAAGCAAATCTAACCTCAGTGCCATCAGGACGAACTCTAGCCAACACGGGTATTTCATATTGATAGGCCTTCTCCCAATCAGGATTGCTAGTTATATCTCTAACCTGCCAAAACCCATAATATCAAACTTCAGAAACCATTGCATAAAGTCCATATACACTCCATCCATCCCATTATTTTTTGGGGGGAATTACACTCTATGTCTATTTTTCAAAATATTTATGCCACGTACCCCATACCTTGTAAAGAAACACTATTTAACCCATGGATGGAGCATATTTCTGAAAATTTCCCTTAATTTTTTTTTTCGTGTGTGTGTTAATACTTGCAAAATTGGAAGTGAAAGGGAGAACCTGTAATTGAACGTCGTGGAGAGAATGAGGAGTGGACAAACAGAAAGCAGCATTGAGTTTTTCTTTGAGGCCATCACACAAACAGCAACCAGGCTTCGAATACAGTATTAGCTTTCTTGACGGTGAAGAAGAAGATGAAGATGATGAAAAAGCCAAAGGGCTAAAGACTTTTTGGTGATTGAGGACTTCCACTCCTACTACTGCGTGCTTTAATGGTGGTCTAAATCCAATTGCAAGTCCACCTGCCATTGCTGCTTTGCTTCTCCTTCCTCTTCCTAACCCCCAACGGACAAAAGGTTGTCAATTTCACCGCCTCTTTGCCCTTTGCACCCTAAAGTTTGCTGCTCCTTCCAATTTTGGCAATTTGACAGGCGTTTATAAGAGAACTTGACGCAAGAGCCGGGCTATTCTTATTTATCTATTTGGGGCGAAATAGACGTGTATTACACATGCTATTTTTATTTATCTATTTGGGGCGAAATAGACATTATATTTGTATGAATTTGTAAATCAATACCTCTACTTAACTTTTGTTAAGTGAATTCTTAACCTATCAAAACATAATATTTCAAATCTTATTTGGATGTATGAACTATAACCGCCTTCACATTAATTTTTATATTATTTTTAAATGCTATATTAAATTTTACTTCATTTTTAAATATCACATAAAAAATTAAATATCAAAAAAAAATTAACTAAATAAATAACTTTTATAAATTATAAAAAAAATTCAATAATCATATTCTTGATGTTTGCTCACAAATTCCTTTTCAATTAATTGTAATTTTCAATTATAAATTCACACACACAAATACAATAAAATTTTAATTTTCAATTTTGAATATCTTTGACAAATCCACAAAATTCATTTATTGCTCTTTAAACTTGAACTTCAAACTTTTTCAAGCTTATCCTTGGAGTTTTATTAATTTTTCCATATCCATTATCACTTACTTTCAATTCAAATTCAAATTTTATTCCTAAAAAATATGATAATTTTGAATTGAGAAAGTGATTTGCAAAAAAAATAAAAAAGTGAATCTCGAAAGAAGGAAAAGGAAATTTCAAAAAATAAGATAGATTATTCTTTTTCTTAGGTGTGATGCAGGTGGGGGTTGAAGAAGAAGAAGAACAGGGAGATGGGGTGGGGTGGGGTGGGAGGAGACGATGAAGAAGAATGAAAAAAAAAACTGGAGGGTACTGGGTGGGTTTGGGGGCAGGAAAGGGGCAATGGAGGGGTTTGTTTTCCTTTTTTGTTTTTTTTTATAATTACTTTAATATAAAAATAATGTCCACTTGCTCCCAAGTGTGTCATCACACACGCTCTGTCCAACTCAGACACCTTAATGCCACATAAGCTTGGTCAACAATAAAAGAGATTTAAAATTTTATGTTTTAATGATTTGAGGGATTCAGATGACAAAAGGCTAAATAGAGATGTTCACTTTACAAATTCGGATAAGTACAATGGTCTAGTGGATGATTTCGTCTTTTTTATAAGCTTACATCATCAATATGCTCTTAAAGTTGTTTTGAGTTTATACTTGGACCCCTTAATTTACCATTGTACTTATTGAACATTAAAACTATTCAAAAGTCATTCATATTAGGCACAAAATGCTGACATGGTAAAAAAAGTGTGTGCAACACTCTTGAGACGTGTGAACCAAGTTTAAAATGTATTTTTTCTTTTTCTTTTTTTTTTTTAACTTTTACGCCTAAATTATTTTTTTTAAAAAATGATTATTTTTTTAAAGAAAAAAGGACAACCACCCTTTTTTTTCCGACAAACTTCTATTTTTTCAGCAAAATTTTATTTTTCAGTATTTACACCTAAAATTTCTGATAAACTTATTGAATTTACATTTTAACTTGAGTGATGAAGTTTGCTCGGAGGTGACCAAAAATAAAGATGAAAGAATGGCGGTCAACCTTTTTAACCTCAATGCCCAATAATCTGTTTTTTCTTTCTTCTTTCTTCTTGCAAATTTAATATTGATTCAATGTTTTGCTATCACAACTATAAAACCAATGATGTAGAAGCAAAGAATTAAAAATAAATAACGCAAGAACAAACTTTTGAAAATAAAAATGGGCGGTAAAAATGGACTAAAGAAGAGTGAAGAAGACGATGGTTTCATGGGGGAGGGGTGGGGGTGTGGTGGGGGTTACTTATAAGTTTTTTTTTTTAAATTTTAAAATAATTTTCTTGTTCTTTTTCTTATTTTAATATATTTTAAAATAACTTTTGGACTCGCACGACATGTGTCACTATTTAATTCGTCAAATTATCATGTCACCGCGAATATAATGCATGCGTTTAGATTTGAATTGTCAAAAAAGTGTTCAGATGATTCAAATTCAGAGGGGTAGAAGTGTTCAATAGGTACAAAGGTCAGTTGAGGGGTTCAAGTGAAATTTCGAAACAAGTTTAAGGGCATACTGATGACTTAAGCCTTTTTTGTTTGCTATTTTTTTTATTCTAATTTATGTGATATTATAAATTTTTGAGAGTCAATTAAATTTTTTAAATAATTTAAAATATTTAAGTTGTTAATTATTGTGATGTATAATACTTTATAATTTCTTAGATAATATATCTTATTCTTGTTGTTTCGATTTATGCGAGCTGATGAAATTTGGAGAGTCAACCAAAATTTTTAATGTAAGTTTTAGATTTTTATATTATTATTAAATGTTTTTAAGCTGTTACTTATTATAATTTATAATACTTTACATAATCTTCACATAATATATGTTACTCTCTCTATTTCAATTTATATGACAGTAATGAAATTTAGAGAGTCAACCAAATTTTTTATATACTAGTTTAGAATATGTGTATTGCACGTGAATTTTAACTGATCATCTTCAAGACATTACTCTTAATATAATGCAAAATAAAATTTTGAATTAAACTATTTAGAAATCCTAACTAATTAAACTAATAATTTCATAATTTAGAATGGGGTAACATTATTAGATATCGATTAAAAGTACAAAGATACTTACATATGTTTTAAGCTGGTGAATGAATTTTTAAAACTACCGTGCTTGAAAAATCCTTCTGTGACCTCCATACTCTCCTATATAATGCACACGTATAGAAAAGAATCACAAATTTATGAAAACAAATATACTACGGGCATGCAATAATGTTAGAACTAAATTGAATATACAAGCTACGACATTACAAAAAAATATGATTCATAAATCAAAATAATTTAATCTTCTACCCTAATTTGTGACGTTCATACCATCCTATCTGATCCACCTATATAAAAAAGAATCACAAATTTTGAAAAAATATACTACAAGCATGTAATAACATGTTAGAACTAAATAGAAGACATTACAAAAAAACATGATCATAAATAAAAAAGAATTTAACCTTCTACCCTAATAGACAACCTTCATATTTTTCTATCTAATGCACCTGATGTCTCATGTTTTGATGATGATCAGTTGTCTTTAAATGACCATGTCCTTAATGCCGCCCAAAACTAACCTCCAAAAGAAGTATATTGCGGTCGATACCAATTATAGTAACTCAACTATGTTGGGGTCGATCCCACAGGAAAATATGTTACTTAACTTGATGAAGTTCACAAGCAGTGTGAAAAAATAAATGGGGAAATTTGGAAGTAATCAATAAGTAGTAACCAAATCTTAAATGTTTTGAGTTGTAGACAATAGAAGACGAACACTAGGCTTGTGTTCCTCCTGGATTCTCAACTCTATAAACTTCTCGTGTTCAACCCACATATTCTGCTATTCTGCATGTAAAGTCAACAAGATATATATTATCAACCGTCTTGTGAACGTGTTGATAAATCTCACCCTTTATCTTGTGAGTCTCAGGGTGTTGCCTTATTGCTCCTTGTCTATGACTTCAGTCAACTTTCACCTTTTGAGTCTCAAGTTGATTAGATGAGATGATGGAATAATACAATGTATGTGAATCTCAAATTACTGTCTTAATTCTCTTTTCCTAATCACAAACTCCCTTGTGAGGACGTTTTCGAATATAGGTTATCCCCCAGCTTCTGCAGTAGCTCTGAGATTAATTATTGTAAAGAAGATTAAGATACATGCATAAACCCTAGAATAGATGAGTAATCCACTTCCTTTACGTAGCTAATCTGCTAGGGTTCCCACAATCCTAGTCAGGGAAATTAACCGCTCATGTTTATGCAAGAACCCATGATAATCAAGAAGAATTCATGTAATTAATTGCACAAAATAAGATGAATCAAATCCAAAGTCTTCAATTGAATAATAACCTAAAATCTTAAGAGTCATGTAAAAGTATGTGATAGTAGTAAGAATAAAATTAAAGAGTGTAACCTAATAAAAGATAAACCCTAGGGTATTTATAGTATCTCAAAAATACTCAGAAATCCTAATAAAAACGAAAAAGGAAAAGTTATTGTCGGCAAAATGTACGACTCGTTCGTCCACTCGTAAGTCTTTTTACGAGTCGTACTATGCCTTTCGTATCCATTCCAGTGTATGATCTTCAAGACTTCAACTTTCTGTTCTTCTTACGATTTATGCTCACGAGTCGTACCTTGACCATACGACTCTTGGCCTTCACTCGTATCCACTTGAAACTTCTTTTTTTCAATCTCTTGAACATTGGTATTCTTACGGCTTGTCCATTTGAGTCGTACTCAGACTTCCGACTCGTATTCCCCTGAGACTTCAATTCTGAATTGCTTTCTTGGGTTCTGCACTATGTACGGTTTCTTTATATGGCTCATACCCTTATCTTACGGCTCGTACTCGTAATCGTATCTTCTCATCACTTAGTTTTTATTCTTGGTCTTGGTTTCTGTTGTACTTACGAGTCAGCCGGTTTCTGTTGTACTTACGAGTCAGCCTACGAGTCGTATGAGGTGTTGATGACTCATGAGGAGACTCATACCTTCTACAGACTTGGTCTTTTCAGGTCTTTATCTTTAATTTTCCCTCCAACTCTATGGTTGACCTATTTTACCTGCAACAATCAACAAACCATATCATATCAACCAAAATAACCCAAGTACAAGCATAATTTCATTGTTTTAAGCATCGAAAGTGTCGTGTTTCCACGAAATATCAACACCCTCAACTTAGAAATTTGTGTGTCCTCGGCCAAAACAAAAATAAAAAACTATCACAAAACAAAATAATTCTTAAATAGGAAGATCCTAAGATACCTATGGCAGTGAACTTTTAATTCAGTTTTCACCCTTTTTATTTCCCCTCTTAATTTCAACTTTTCAAGAAACAACTGTGATAAGATTCGGTACATGGAATGACAAAAAGAAATCTGATGATGGCATTACATTAGTAACAGACAACTCGGCATATACAAATCACATTCGATGGACGGTCTAGTAACCTAACAACATAACCCATGTGCGCTCAAAGTCAAAGAAATCCCATTCACTCTTAGTTATGATTAATCCATTAATTCAGGGATATAACGAACAACGCTCTTGTTCACAAAGAAGTATCACCGGTGTATATAGAATTCCATAGGCTTGCCCATATGCTCTCTTCCTAAGTTTTTGGACAGTTGGGATAGGATCACTAAAGGACTTTACTCGACTTGTAACGTAGGTTAGGGGCTGGTATGGTATTCTTTGGGGATTTATTTAGTGACTACGCCTCTTTGACACTACGTTTTTTTCGGGATCCACTTATTTCTCACTTTTCTTTATTTTATTTCTGCCGTTATGTCTCCCTTTTTATTTTAAAGCACATTTCATGGTCTAGGTGCAGTTTTGTTTTCTAACTTTTTTTTTTCTTTTTCTTGCAACTTTTTTTTTTGTTTTCTTTTACTTTCACCGCACCTGTCCTTTTTTATTTTTTCGTTCACACTTCTTTCTTCACACTGATTTTTCCTACGCACCCCTATAATAGCCACCCTCATCTTAGGTGATTTGCCTGAGTTGAGGTGCACAGTGTTCAAGGAGGACCAGGGCAATATAGGTTCATTATAGAAATGGGTAGGTGAAATTGATGTAAAATAAAAATTTGGTCAGTTAGGGCTCAAACATTTGGAACAAAGGGATTCATAATTCAGTTGGTTGGGCATTTAGGCTCGAGTGGAATTAAAACAAAAATGACCTATGATCATTTCCTACTCGACTCTCCTTGACCTAGTTAAAAGCAACCAGGCAAGTTCTAGATTCTGATACACCGGAAACTCAGTAATACCTCACACACACTTGCACAAGGTTACATTACTAAGTACTAATTATCCAGTTATGTAATTGTCTGCTCCAGTTGTTCTATTCCTAATCCAAATGTCATTATTAGATTCATAGCTATTTCAGACATATACACATATCACACAATTAACACAAAAATTTAGGAGAGGTATCAAATTTTCAGCTCAAATTTTTTTCAAATCAGATAGTTTCCATCATAATCATTCAAAACAAATCAACTGCCATAGATACAAATTCTCATCCTATTTTCAGCTATTTCCAGCACAAAATACACAAAAACAAAAACAAAAATACAACATACCAGTTCTTCAAAATTTTCAAATTGTGACCACGGGCTTTGAAACATAGCAAGTATGGCCCGTGGCGACCTTGATACACCCCATATCCAACTTAAAGCATATGCATGATGAGTGGTGACTTTACCACTTATCCGTACTAACTATTTATGTGCACTACTTTGTTTGTAAAGTTAAATGAGACACAATTGTTATTTAATGCACTAATCTGTAAAACCCCGATTTGTTGAACCGAAATGCTACACGGTGCTCATGACCCCGAGGGACCACAAGCTAACCCATGACTGATATCTGTACCTATATACTGCAAATCATGATATAATAATGCGGAATACATAAAACTATAAGGCCATAAGGTTCAACTGAATAAAACCATGTGGGTGAAAATACCCAAAACAACTCAATCTGAAAGCTAAGTTTGAACGTAAATCTGAAAGCCTCTAAACTATCTGAATAAGGAGTTGAAGGAACATGTATCCAACTAACTCCGTAAAACTGAACTGAAGAAATAAATAAATGTATCAAATCATATTGTCCTGGAATCAATGAGGACTCACTGTGTCTCTGCGACTGGAATGCTACCGCTACTGCTGGGCTGTAGCTCGTGTCTCGGAATATATGGTGTAACATAAAAAGAAAGAACCATAGCGAAAATGCGTCAGTACAACTGGAGTACTGAGTATACGAGAAAGGTAGGCTGAACATAAAGGGTTTCATGCATGAACAACACTGACTGACTAATATGAATGTGAGAGTGCAAACACACATATATAGAAACTGGGACCGTGAATACATGATAGCATGACCTATAAGCTAATACATGGTTTACTGATAACTGTCATGACTGATACTGCAAACTGATAACATGGACGACTATATCTGACAGTTCTGTATATACTGAAATCTGAAGAACGCCCTGAGTTCTTTTACTGAGACTGATACTAAAACTGTGGGAGGTAGTGTTTAACCGATATGCCCCATGTATGCCGTTATGGCTAAGCTGGGGTCCAATCTCTGCCCCGACTGAAGGGGTGTCAATACCGTGCTACGGGTAAGGACAATTTATGAGTGGCCCTTATCTGGAAGGTACTCAATGAGAACGGTAGGAACCCTAAACTGATAGGTTAAACCACCTCATCAACCCTAATCTGACAGGTTAAGATGTCTCAACCTACGCTGGCTACGTAGTTCTGGAACACAAGGATGACTACTAAGAATCACACCCTAAACTGGAGGGTGAGTTTCCATCCTTGGGTTTACTCGGTGCTAACCTCTACTACCATCTGGAGGGACTGGACATGAATAACTGACTATACATGACTTAACCTTATTGAATTCCGTTGACTGGCGGAACGTTACTAATATCTGACAACTGAATGAGATCATGAGGTTTTCTTGAGTTACATGACTGACTGAAGTCTATGGAATCATAGCTTGAGTTCGGATATCGTGAAACATAACATGGCTCTAGGCATACAACTATAGTTTTCGGGTACGAATACCCCCAGGACTCGATAGGAGGAAATTGACACACATGATATGACTTGATCACAAGATTTGAGTCCACACTTCACAATATCATAAGTAACGATTTCATAATAAGAATGATTCTCAACAAACTATCACATGATCGGGAATGCACACAACATGTATATACTTGCATGGCTTCAATAACATAGTCATTCCATATCACAACAATATCATGAGCATCTCATACAATATCTTCAATTCAAGACAATAGCATGGGGATCACGTTGAACATAAACTTAGAACATGGAATAGTCATTTACGACTTATTATGTCATAAAAGCATGATTTCTATTCCCTTAGGTATTTTCACAAACACCTTACATGCACATCTTAGGCATAGGTGGATTCATCAAGATTACAAATATTAAACCACCAATTTCACATATTTATACATTAAATACCACCATATCCTCACACAAAACATACAAAGATCCTATCTTAGGCATCATCAAACTCCAACCACATGAACACCAACCACCAACAATATAAACATCATAATACATAATTTAGAAGATGGTTCTTGAGCTTCATGGATGAAAGGAGTCCATGAATCAACTCACGCATACCTTAGAAGGAAGATTCTTGATGATTGACGGAGGAATTTTCTTAAAATCGGATCTTCAAGCTTAGTTATGCAACCCTAGTTGTTTTTCTCTTTTAGTGCTCTTGGATGATGAGCTTTGAGATGTTAATAGGGTTGTAATATGTTTAGAAGCTATATATTTCATAGGGTTAAGTTTAGGGACGTGTAAGGAGTGTTAAAAGACTTAATTACCCTCAAAATAACTCAAAACGGAGTGTTTTTGGCACTTGAAACTGACTTAGGCGGCGCCCAAGTAATTGCACAAGCTAGGTTGGGCAGCTCCTAACCAATCGCCTAAGTTTGGTTGGGCGGCGCCTAACCAATCGCCTATCCTTACTGTCTCTCACGAAAATGGGCATAACATTTCGCTCGGGTATTGGATTAAGGCGAAATTGGTATCGTTGGAAAGCTAATTCGATTATCTATAATTTTATGGGTCTAGATTAGCCAAAATAAAACATTAACATCGAGTTATACTCATTCAAATATGACCCTTACAAAATCGAACACTAAAACTTGATGGATTCAAAAACTCTTAGCTTGCATCACTCTAAGCGACTCATATGAGCATGCTTAAGAAATCACAAGCTATCCTATCGCTAGGGTATTCATTATAAGTCATGCACTAAAATGCTACTCACAGGATAGGAGGTTTCATACGTAGGAAAACTTATTCACTTCTTAGCTTAGAAACATGCGGGGTATTACAATATCTCCCCCTTGGGAACATTCGTCCTCGAATGAGAATTTATTGAGAGGGGATACAAGACAATAGAACCTGAACTGAACATGAAGAACTGAAACTTGATCTCATGACTAACATGCTAAACATACTGAACTCGTGCATATCTGATGCCCGAACAACTGATACATAAATGTATGACTGAGTATCCAATGTTTAATAGGTACCAAGTTTATACTGGAAACATGAACATGAAAATGAATAAGCTTAAGGAGTACTGTTACCTTGAGCTTGATCTGAATTGGTGGGGAAGAGGTGAGGATACTTGGTACGCATATATGCTTCTGCTTCCCAAGTAGCTCCCTCATGAGACTAATTTCGCCAAAGAACCTCGACTAGAGGGACTTCTTTGTTCCTCAATCTACGAGTCTGATAATCTAAGATTTTGACTGGAATCTCTTCATAAGAGAGGCTGTTCTGAATGTCGATGCTCTGAATAGGGACAACAACTGCTGGGTCACCTATGCACTTCTTGAGAAAAGAGACATGGAAAACTAGATGGACTGAGGCTAGATCTGAAGGAAACTCAAGCTCATAAGCTACCTTGCCGAAGCGTCAGAGAATTCTGAAGGGACCGACATACCGGGGACTGAGTTTCCCTTTCTTATCGAACCTCTTCACTCCCTTTATGGGAGAGATCTTAAGATAGACATAGTCATTGACCTCGAACTCAAGATCTTTTCTACGAACATCTGCATAGGACTTCTGTCGGCTCTGAGCAGCCCGGAGTCTCTCCCTGATCAATTGAACTTTCTCTAAAGTGTTGAATACTAAGTCAGGACCTATGACTGAGGCCTCACTAACTTCGAACCAACCAATTAGAGATCTACATCTCCTACCATAGAGAGCTTCGAATGAAGCCATCTGAATACTAAAATGATAGCTATTGTTGTATGCAAACTCAATCAAAGGCAAGTGGTCATCCCAATTTTTCTTGAAGTCAATTGCACACGCCCTTAGCATATCTTCATGATTCTGAATGGTCCTCTCTGCTTGACCATCTGTCTGAGGATGAAACGCTGTGCTGAGATGGACTTGGGTACCGAGACCCCTTTGGAATGCTTTCCAATAGTGAGAGGTGAACTGGGTACCTCTGTCTGAGATGATAGATAGTGGAACACCGTGTAACCTGACTAACTCTCTGATATAGAGTTTGGCATAATTCTCGGCGGAATAAGAAGTACGAACAGGAAGGAAATGAGCTGACTTGGTTATTCTATCTATACTGACCCAGACTAAATCATGCTAATGATGAGTTCTAGGCAAACCCGTCAAGAAGTCCATGTTCTCTTCTTCCCACTTCTAAGTAGGAATGGTGAACTCTTGCTTGGAAATACTAGGTTTCTGATTCTCTATCTTAACCTACTGATATGTAGAGCACTTAGCCACAAACTCTGTAATATCTCTCTTCATCCCACTCCACCAATAGATCTCCCGCAGTTGCGGTACATCTTAGTGGCCCCTGGATGAATAGAGTATCATGCACCATGCGCTTCTGCAAGAATTTGCTGACTCAATTCATCTACACCTGGAACACATAGACGACCCTGACAACGAAGAACACCATCTCCCCCTTGGGAGAAAACCTCGACTTTCTGATTCTGAACTGACTCTTTGAGCTTGATAAGGCTAGGATCCCTGTCTTGTTTCTCTTTCACCTCAGAAACTAAAGATGACTCTGAACTACTGTGAACATATACACCACCCTCTGAAGAATCGACTAAGCGAACGCCAAGTATGGCAAGCTGATGGATCTCCTGAACCATCTTTTTCTTGCTACCCTCAACGTGAGAACTACTACCCATGGAGAGTCTACTGAGAGCATCGGCCATAACATTGGCCTTGCTCGGATGATAAAGAATACTCATGTCGTAATCCTTCAAGAGCTCTAACCACCTTCTCTGAAGAAGATTGAGATCTTTCTGGAAAAAGACATACTGGAGGCTTTTATGGTCTGTGAAGACATCTACATGAACTCCATAGAGATAATGCCTCTAAATCTTCAAGGCAAAAACTACCGCTGCTAACTCAAGATCATGAGTAGGATAATTCTTCTCATGTGGCTTTAACTGTCTGGAGGCGTAGGCTATGACCTTACCATGCTGCATCAGGACACAACCTAAACCCACTCTGGATGCATCACAATAGACTACAAAACCGTCTGAACCATCTGGAATAGCTAGAACTGGAGCTGAGGTGAGTCGAGTCTTTAACTCTTGAAAGATCTTCTCGCATGAATCTGATCACTAAAACTTAATATTCTTCTGAGTCAATCTGGACATGGGAGATGCAATAGAAGAAAATCCCTCGATAAACCACCTGTAATAGACAACCAAACCCAAGAAAATCCTGATATCTGATGGAGATACAGGTTTGGGCCAGTTTCTTACTGCCTCGATTTTCTGAAGATCTACTCTAATGCCATCACTGGAAACAATATGGCCAAGGAATGCTACTGATCTTAGCCAAAATTTGCACTTGATGAACTTAGCGAATAACTGGTGATCCCTGAGAGTCTGAAGAACAATCCTAAGATGGTCTGCATGATCATGCTCTATGCGAGAATAGACCAGAATATCATCTATAAAGACTATGACAAACATGTCCAAGTACTTCTTGAACACACGGTTCATCAAATCCATGAAAGCTGCAGGGGCATTGGTAAGACCGAATGACATGACTAAAAATTCGAAGTGACCATATCGAGTACGGAAAACTGTCTTCGGAATGTCACATTCTCTAACTCTGAGCTGATGATAGCCTGATCTGAGGTCTATCTTGGAGAAGTAACTGGTACCCTGAAGTTGGTCGAATAAATCATCAATCCTGGGAAGAGGATATCTATTCTTGACCATGACCTTATTGAGTTGACGATAATCAATACACATCCTGAGAGAACCGTCTTTCTTGCACACGAATAATACTGGCGCACCCCATGGGGAAACACTGGGTCTGATGAATCCCTTATATAAGAGATTTTTCAACTGATCTTTCAGTTCCTTGAGTTCTGCTGGTGCCATTCTATATGGCGGAATAGAAATAAGTTGAGTATCCGAAAAAAGGTCTATGCCGAAGTTTATTTACCTTTCGGGAGGAATGCCTGGAAGATCTTCGGGAAAGACATCTGATTATTCATTAACAACAGGGACTATTTTGAGACTGGGAGATTCAGAACTGGAATCTTTAACATGCACGAGATGATACACACACCCCTTAGAAATCATTTTCCTTGCCCGAAGGTAGGAAATAAGTTGACCCCTGAATGCTAAAATGTTACCCTTCCACTCTAGGAAGGGCTCATTCGGGAACTGAAACTGAACTATCCTATTTCTGTAGTCGACTATGGCATAGCAGGAATGAAGCCAATCTATGCCGATAATGACATCAAAATCAGTCATTTCTAACTCAACTAAATCATCCGATGTGGATTTCTAAGATATCATAACCGGGTAGTTCCTGTATACCCATCGAGCTATGATGGTTTTACCCACTGGGGTAGAGACTGAAAAGGGTTCTGCTAGAATTTTGGGACTGATTCTGAAATTGCCTGCTATGTATGGAGTAATAAAAGACAAGGATGCACCTAGGTATAGCAAAGCATAAACATGAACATGGAAAATCTGTAACGTACCAGTAACGATATCAGGAGAATTTTCCTGATCCTGCCGGGACTGAAGAGCATAGAGTCTGTTTGAGTCCACACTTCACAATATCATAAGTAACGATTTCATAACAAGAATGATTCTCAACAAACTATCACATGATCGGGAATGCACACAACATGTATATACTTGCATGGATTCAATAACATGGTCATTCCATATCACAACAATATCATGAGCATCTCATACAATATCTTCAATTCAAGACAATAGCATGGGGGTCACGTTGAACATAAACTTAGAACATGGAATAGTCATTTACGACTTATTATGTCATAAAAGCATGATTTCTATTCCCTTAGGTATTTTCACAAACACCTTACATGTATATCTTAGGCATAGGTGGATTCATCAAGATTACAAATATTAAACCCCCAATTTCACATATTTATACATTAAATGCCACCATATCCTCACATAAAACATACAAAGATCCTATCTTAGGCATCATCAAACTCCAACCATATGAACATAAACAACCAATAATATAAACATCATAATACATAATTTAAAAGATGGTTCTTAAGCTTTATGGATGAAAGGAGTCCATTAATCAACTCACGCATACCTTAGAAAGAAGATTCTTGATGAATGACGGAGGAATTTCCTTAAAATTGGATCTTCAAGCTTAGTTATGCAACCCTAGTTGTTTTTCTCTTTTAGTGCTCTTGGATGATGAGCTTTGAGATGT
Organism: Capsicum pubescens; assembly: GCA_030864215.1. NCBI lineage: Eukaryota > Viridiplantae > Streptophyta > Magnoliopsida > Solanales > Solanaceae > Capsicum > Capsicum pubescens. The sequence continues at coordinate 119,247,701 of CM061541.1, forward strand.
TAATAGGGTTGTAATATGTTTAGAAGCTATATATTTCGTAGGGTTAAGTTTAGGGACGTGTAAGGAGTGTTAAAAGACATAATTACCCTCAAAATAACTTAAAACGGAGTGTTTTTGGCACTTGGAACTGACTTAGGCGTCTCCCAAGTAATTACACAATCTAGGTTGGGCGGATCCTAACCAATCTCCTATGTTTGGTTGGGCGTCGCCTAACCAATCGCCTAAGTTTGGTTGGGCGGCGCCTAACCAATCGCCTATCCTTACTGTCTCTCACGAAAATGGGCATAACTTTTCGCTCGGGTATTGGATTAAGGCAAAATTGGTATAGTTGGAAAGATAATTTGATTCTCTATAATATGGTTTATCTAAATCAGCCAAAATACCACATTAATATCGAGTTATACTCGTTCAAATATGACCCTTACAAAATCAAATACTAAAACTTGATGGATTAAAAAACTCTTAGCTTGCATCACTCTAAGCGACTCATATAAGCATTCTTAAGACATCGCAAGCTATCCTATCACTAGGGTATTCATTGTAAGTCATGCACTAAAATGCTACTACAGGATAGGAGGTTTCATACGTAGGAAAACTTATTCACTTCCTAGCTTAGAAACATGCGGGGTATTACATAATCTCCAGATTTTGAAGGTATATAGTTGAGAATGAGAAAAGATATGGAATGATGCTTAAAGTAATAAAAAGGGAGAAAAAAAGAGAGAAGCTAAAGATCGGGATTATTTTAGCCTCAGTAACTACGATCGCAGTCCTCGTGTCGCGATCGCGGCCAGTCAAGATAGTCAGCATAATGCAGTCATGAAACACAACCACGATCACATAAACTCAGTCACGGTTAAATTTGCGTGATCGCGGTTCAGCGGGAATATGCCTAAGGGCAGATTTGTAAAATCACATAGATGAATCCTAAATCATATATAGGCAAAAACTCTTTTTTTAGGCGTTTCTTACCTCATAGAGACTTTTGGATTGAAAGAAAGAAACCTTAGTTGGGAAAGTGTGTATTTAATTGTGGAGGCTTAATTTCTTAGTAATTTTGTGAAGAATGAATGTTTTAGATAATCCTTATGGATATCTCTCTTTACTTTCTTCATGAGTAGCTAAGTAATTTAGTCTTGGGATTATGTTGAATTAAAGTGTAATTGTGTGTGGATGTTGTTGTGTTTGCATGATTTTTAGTTGTTGAGTATGAATTCCACCATTGCTTGAGTTAATGAGCTGAAATTTGATGGGTGAAAACCCCAAATCTCCAAATGGGTTTGATGGGTGAAAACCCCAAACTCAAAAAAACCTTCATCATCCTTAAAAGAGGGATGAAAGTGAAGTTGAGGTAACCCATAATATCCTTGAAAGAGGGTTATAGGGGGACAAGGTAATGGTGGATAATTAGGTCTATGTACTGCCTTTTGCAATCTTAGGCTGCATTTGTTTTTTTAAGATTCAGACGTCTGAATCTGAATGCACATCAGAATAATTAAGATGTTGTCTCTAGATCTGAAAACTGAATGATTAAGACTTTGTTTTTCAACATCTGAATGTGCAAAAAAAATTAATTTGTATATATATAATAAAATAAAAAATACAATTCAAATGAAAAATTAATTATATATTAAAAAGTATGTAATTTAATATAAAAAAATTATTATTTGATTAAAAAAATATTTATATTTGTTAATGATAGTGGAGATGGTTTATAATGATGGTTGCGGTGACAATGATTGATATTGGTGATTAATAATGTTGGTGGTGATAGTTATGATGTTAGGTATTGTAATAACTATTACGATGGTGGTGATTGATAGTGATGGTGGTTGTGATGTAACGTTGCTTGATGTTAGTAGTTGAAGGTGTTGATTGTGATGATTGAAAAATGAATACATAATGATTAATGATGTGTTGGTGCTAGTTGAGGATGTTGTTAGTTGTGATAGTGGAGATAATTGTTAGTAGAGATAAATTATAGCGATGATAGTGGTTGAAATGGTGGTAGAGGTGGCGTTACTAGTGACAATGGTGGTGGCGGCCGAAGAATGTGTAGATATTGTGATGTATTAGTGGTAGTTAGCGGTGGTGATAGATGAGGGATTGACTGGTAGTAGTTGATGATGGCGGTGCTATTGACGGTGGTGGTGGCGGTGAATAGAATTAGAATAATAGAGGTAGTAGGTGTAATAGTAGTTGACAATAGTGGTTGGCAGCAATATTTGTTGTTGATGGTGGTTGTGATAGTTGAGGTGGTTGGTGGTGGTCGGTGGTATTGACAATCGTAGCGGTGGCAGGGGTGGTTAGTGGTGGTGACTGATGATTATGAATAGAGTGGCGGTGAATATTATCCAACACTAGAATACCTCTTTAGACCTATTAAGACTTGGTTCTAGATCTGAATGAATAAGACATATTCAGACCTATTAAGAGCTAAAGTTATAATAAAAACCAAATGCACTTAATGGTCTGAAGTTTGAACCATTCAGATTCAGACCTCCATTAAGTGCAAACAAATGAGGCCTTAGAAATAAGTATGATTGGAGTGTAAGCCACGTCAAGAGCATCATCCTAGAAATAGGGATGCTTGATATAGGTTTTGGGTGATTATAACTTGTACACTTGTTAGGTGCTCGAAAGAGCCAATGGGTGAAATCGTTGTGGTTTTATTAAAAGATTGGCCATAATGACTATAGACCTAACCTATATTTTACTTAATAACTAAGTATTATGTTAAACCATCAACAACCTGCATGCTTTACCTTTAAGTAGACATAATCCTAAGATCTCCTCAAATCTTGATTTCAAACCAAAAAAGTATCATATTCGTGCATTGGTAGTGAAAATTGTTATAAAACAATCCCCCCATTTTATTTCACATGTCTTGTTTATTATCATTCTGGGTAAACTTTTAATAATTAGAGCACCCATAGGACTTAAAGTCTATAATTCGCTCCTTGTGGATTCGACCCCAACTCTAGTTGGGTTATTAACAACGATCGCCTCGCCCCTCAATCATGGGAGTAAGTTGAGCTTATCAATGCAGTGTCCCCAGTGCATCTAAAAATAAAGTACACGGGGTCAGGAACATACTTTAGTGTTCAAGGACCCATATCATTCGACATCCTCATGTGGGCTCTTAGGTCGGGTCCCACCATTATCATCATGAGTCCCATCAACTACCAGGATTGTGTCAACAACACTGGCACCATCAAGCGATGGGTCTGCTTCACCGTCTTTCTCAAAATCAATAACTGTCTGTCTTAAACTATCGGCTCCTACATGCATATCCTGGACCCTTACCTGGCAGTCCTACTCTCTCTATAGGCTATCCCCCTTAGACTTCTTCATCTTTCTTTTTTTGCGCTGCTTCGATGCTCTTTTTCTCTTCTCTTCTCTACCAGTTCCTCTACTGGATCTAGAATATCCTAAATATTATCAACATGAACTTTTGGCATAACCATCGTTACCACGGACTCTGGGATAATTGGTCTGTCATACAACTCATCCACCATCCTCTTTATCTCAGCCACCTTTGCTTTGTCCTCTGCCATATTTGAGGTCTGGCCGTACCCTCAAGGTACAAATCGTTACCAACAGTCGTAAGTAGACCAAAAACAACCCTATAATATATGATATCTACCCAAGTTCTTGTGACTTAAGTGTACGAGTTGTATGGTTTGGTTACGACTCATTTAGGCAAGTCGTACCCATATCAGAATCTACACTCAGTTAGACTTCCATGTTTCCAGTGGTTACGAGTCTTGTATGACTCATTTCTTATGGGTACGAGTCGTAAGAGGTCTTTTGTCCACTGTAACATAGAAGTTCAACTGCAAAGTTGACTCCAATTGAAATTTCTCAAACTACCCTCTACTTTATGCAGTAATATCACCTAATTTTAGTCAAAACAATACATAATATCAATACCTAAAATCAAGTTCACCCCCAATTTCCATTTTCAACTCAAATCCTATGAACTAAGGTACCAAATTTCAACCCACAAGTAAATTCAACTTGAAAAAAAACTAAAATCTCACTCAGAATCAAACTTAACTTGAAATGTATTGTATTTAAGTTGAAGAACTTACTTATGAAGTAGAGAAGGCAGGTTGCTTGATTTTTTTAATTTCATCCCCAAATTTGTGCTTAATTCATGCAATGTGATAGAATTTGAGCAAGTTGGTAGGTGATTCAAAGTGAAACCTTGTTTGTAGAACTCCAAAATCGATAAAAATGAAGCTATTGTGGTTTAGAATTTGTTTCGGATCTCGGGTACCCGTATCGGGTGCCCTATTTCCTTTTAAATTTGAGTTGGTCCAGGTTGAACCGCAACCCTGAACTGATAATCTTAGGTATGATTCACGTGTACGACTCATACCCAGGCTTACTAGTCTTTTTCTTTACTTGTAAGACCTGGAACCTTAATTTGGTTCTGAAGTAGATACGATTCACTGTGACGAGTCGTACCTTGAGGGTACGACTTATTCGGACAGTCGTAAGGACTCCAGAAAATTTTACCTAGATCATCTTAATCTCCCAAGTCCTTATGACTCTTACTCATGAGTCATACCCTTAAGATACGACTCATGAATAGTCTGTATGACCTAACTTCTTGAACTTTTCTGCATCTTTTCTACAATCTTTAGCCCTGCACACTGAACAAACATATTACACTATAAATAAATAAGTACAAAACATGGGTTGCCTCCCACGCAACGCTTGATTTAACGTTGTGGAGCGACGTGGCTAAGGTGGATACTCAGATTTCACCAACTAGCCTCATGGGTTGCCTCTCATGCAACACTTGATTTAACGTCATGACACGACGTAATTGCCTTGGTTACTTAGAATTTACCAAGGTCCACTTTAAAAATCACATATATTTCCCTCGTTTTACCTATGCACTGCTTTACCCTTTTCCCATTCACTTTAAATGAGGCTTCACCATCTTTCATCAATTCCAAAGCTCTATATGGGAACACTCTTAGCACAGTAGAGGGACCATACCATCTAGACTTCAACTTACCAAGAAACAAGCGAAGACTTGAGTTGTAGAGCAATAACTGGTCACCTTTTTTGAAAATACTTTTCTCAATATTGCGATCATGATGCAGCTTTATCTTTTCATTGTAAATTGCAGAACTTTCATATGCCCAGAGTTGGAATTCATCCAACTTATTTATGTTGTTTATCCTTGCCTTTGTTGTATCTTTCTACTTAAAATTTAGTTTTCTAAAGCCTATAGTGATTTATGTTGAAGTTCAACAGGAAAGTGACATACCTTACCATACACCAACTGACAAGGAGAAGTACCAATGGGGGTCTTGAAAGCTGTTCGATAAGCCCATAATGCATCATCTAGCTTACGTTACCAATCAATCTTATTGGCATTTACTATCTTCACCAAAATGGACTTGATCTCTCTGTTGGACACCTCAACCTGTCCACTAGTCTGTAGATGATAAGGTGTTTCCACCTTGTGTTTCACTTCATACTTCTCAAGAAGACTTTTGATTAGACGATTACAAAAATATGACCCACCATCACTAATGGTAGCATATGGCATGCCAAATCAAGAAAAAATGTGTTTTTCAAGAATATAGTGACACGACGTGCTTCATTTTTGGGGAACACAACTGCTTTCTCCCATTTAGAGACATAATCCACAACCACAAATATATACTTCATGCTAAATAAATTCACAAAAATACCCATGAAGTATATACCCCATACATCAAACAATTTCAATTCTAAAATAGGATTCATAAAAAGTTCATGTCGTCTAGAGATATAACCTTGGTGTTGACATTGATCACAAGATGAAGCAAAATCATGAGCATCTTTGTAGATTGTTGGCCAATAATACCCACATTGCAAGATTTTGTTGGTTGTGCGGGTTGCTCCATGATGAACCCCAACTGGTGAGGAATGACAATCCTCAAGTATGCTCATCATCTCCACCTCAGGTATACATCTACGAATAATCTTATCCACACAAATTCAGAATAAATAAGGCTCATCCTAAAAAAATTTCCTTACCTTATGCATAAACTTCTTTCTTTGTTGGAAGAAAAAATCTCCTGGGACTAGATCACTGGCTATATAATTTGCATAGTCTGCAAACCATGAAATTAGATGTTGGGAATCTGCCAATAATTGCTTATTTGGAAAACTGTCATCAATATCCCATTTTCCACTTTCTCCATAGCTTCCTCCTCAAGTTTAGGCAAATGATCTGCAACTTTGTTTTCAGTGCCTTTTCTGTCCTTGACTTCAAAAGAAAATTCTTGCTGTAATAAGACCCACCTAATCAGTCTAGGTTTTGCATCTTTCTTTTCTATCAAGTACCTTAATGCTTCATGATCAATGTGCACAACTACCTTCATCCTAATTAAGTAAGATCTAAACTTCTCAAAGGCAAAAACCACTACCAACAACTCTTGTTCAGTCACTGTGTTGTTCTTTTGGGTAGGGTTCAATGCCTTGTTTGCATAGTAGATCTGATGAATAATCCTTTCTTTTCTTTGACCTAGGACAACTCCTAAGGCCACTCCACTTACGTCACACATAACCATAAAAGGCAAGGACCAGTCGAGAGACACAATGATTGGAGCCTACACTAACTTCTATTTTAGGCTTTCAAAATCCTTCATACATGCATCATCAAAAACAAATTTCACCTCCTTCTCAAGAAGCTTGCAAGGAGGATTAGCAATCTGTGAGAAATTTTTGATAAAACGCCTATAAAATCCTACATGCCCTAAAAAGCTCTGAACCCCCTTCACAAAACTTGGGGGAGGTAATTTCTCAATCACCTCTATTTTTTCTCTATCAACCTCTATGCCCCCTTTTAAAATCTTGTGCCCAAGCACAACACCTTCTTTTACAATGAAATGGCACTTCTCTTAATTAAGTACCAAGTTGCATTCCTCACATCTTCTAAGAGCATTTGCCAAGTGAACTAGGCAGTCATCAAAATAATTAACAATGACTAAGAAATCATTCATAAATACTTCGATGGTATCTTCTACCATGTCAGAGAAGATGGACATCATATATCTCTGAAATATGGATGGAGCATTACATAACCCAACTGGCATATGTCTGAATGCTAAGGTCCTATAAGGACATGTAAAAGTCATGTTTTCTTGGTCCTTAGGTGCAATAATAATTTGGTTGTAGCCTGAGTACCCATCAAGAAAATAGGAACACCTTTTGCTCGCAAGTTTATCCAGTATACGATCCATGAAGGGCATTGGAAAATGGTCCTTCAGAGTCCATACATTAAATTTTCTATAATCTATGAATACTCTTCATCCTGTGACTGACCTAATTGGAACTAGCTCATTCTTCTTGTTAGGTACAAAAGTAATCCCGCCTTTCTTCAAATCATATTGTACTAGACTGACTCACTTGCTATCAGTAATGGGATACACTACACCAACATCCAGCCGCTTGATTATCTTTTTCTTCACTACCTCCTGCATATGAGGTCTGAGTCGATGTTGATGTTCTATACTTGGAATACACTCTGATTCGAGTTAAATTTTATGAGTACACAACCCAGGCGGGATACCCACAATATCTGCAATGGACTAACCAATGGACTTTTTGAACCTCTGTAATACCAATAATGATGCTTTCACTTCAGTATAAATCAAATCGGCTATAATAATTACCGGCAAAGTATTGTTGGCCCCCAAAAATGCATATCGCAAATGAGAAGGGTTGGCTTTTAACTCTAAGACCGGTGGCTTTTTAATGGATGGACGAGTAGGTAGAGTAGTTCTATTCTTCAAATCTAAATCAAGCTTCGTTGGTGTGCAAGTGTAAAAACCACTCCCATAAAGTGTACACACCATGTCATTATACTCATTAATGCCATCACTGCCAAAGTTCATGATCACGGATGCTAGAGCTTCAACACCCAATCTCTCTTCAATAGGAACAATATCAGATGCGTCATCCTAAAGAGTCACTGAATCAACATCATGGAATGAATCCGCCTTCTCATTATGCACATCAATCACGGATACCACTTTTAACTCATCAGGTTGCTTCATGGATTTACATTCCTTGAATATCACTTGTTCATCATTGAATCTCAATATTAGATGTCGTAGTTCAAAATCAATCAACGTCCTTCCTATAGCCAAGAATGGTCATACCAAGATAATTGGGACTTAAAAATCTACTTCACAGTCTAATATCATAAAATTGGTAGGAAAGATAAAAGAAGCCACCTTCAGCAATACATCATATAGAATACCAACTAGTTTTTTCACAGTGCTGTCTGCCATCACTAGTCTCATAGTGGTTTATTTGAGAGCTCCCAACCCTAATTATTTAAATACAGCGAATGGCATGAGGTTGATGCTAGCTCCTAAATCACATAATGCATGAGTGAAGTTGAAAGATCCAATGGTGCAGGGTATGGTTAAATCCCCAGGATCCTCTTTTTTCTCCACCAACGATCTTATAGCTACAACATTGCAATGGTGAATATTATCGACTAGCTCATAACTAACTGACATCTTCTTGGTGATCAAATATTTCATGGATTTTGCATATCTTTGCATTTTCTCTAATACCTCTACAAGTGGGATATTGGCTGATAGCTCCTTCAACATAGGCCAAATTTTTTGATACTTACCCTCTTCTTATTTGTTTTTTAGACTTTGAAAAAAAAGAGGATGAAGTCTTGAGAAGGGATTCAAAATAGGCTTCTCGGCCTTATCTTCTTCTATATCTTGCTTGCTACTACTTTTCACCTTTACAAAATCATCTTCATTCTTTTGTTAATCAATAGTGGATACTGACGGATCTATAGTGGCTTTACAATGGCATGGCAGTGACTATCATTATTTGGATTTATAGTTGTGTTACTAGGAAGAGCGCCAGGTTTTCTCTGATTCAACATAGCCAACATTTGGCCATACATCTGCTCCAGTTATTTGATTGTAATAGCATATGACTCAAATTTTTGATTCAGCTCGGACAGGTCTGCCTTAATCTCCTTAAGACAACTCTCTTGACTTTCTTTCCCTTTGACCAGTTTTGATGACATTGAATCCATTCTAGACTCAGTATCTCGGCTACCTAGTGGAACATACTTATTACTCTTCTCCTTGTAGTCATCTTTCCGCTGCTAATCACCATCTCTCTCTTTACTTCTGTCTCTGTATCTATCATTTTAATAGTTCCTACCTTGTTTACTTGCCTTTGGGATCAGAATTCTGCCAACCTACGATTAAGATACTTTACCTCCTCTTCATATTCAATCTTAAAAGTTTTAAAAGTAGATCCCTGTGTCGCAACTGCATTTACTTTCTCAACACTTATTCTTGCAAATTATTTGGTAATCAACCCAATATCTATCTAAAGTTGTACAACTTATGCCAAGTAGTGATTGAACCTCTTGGAAGTTCCTCTAACCATAGTGATGCTTCACCTGCCAATGAAAATAGGAACAACCTCAATTTCAAAGCTTCCTGATCCATCCCCGGAATAGTGTAGGACGTCCAAATCCGAGTAAAATTAGTAGGATGCATTTTTCATCATCAATAGCTGATCCTAAAAGCACACCTTAAATTCAACAATTGGATCATAACGCTAGTAAAATCAAACTTTACATTAGCTATTAAAGCAGGAGGAATGGTGGCTCCTGTCTCTGCAAGTTCAACATAACCCATATCCTCTTCATCCTCATATGGGTGCAAGTGTTGATATGCAGGGATCAAAGGATATCTACCTCTCTGAACAATGTATCGATGCTCATCTACTTAACGTGGTCTAGCTAGTCCTTCTTGTTGAACTAACCCAGCCTCTTCAGCTAATCTGGACTCTTTGGCTTCTCTTCTCTCTTCTTCAGCAATAGTTATTAACTATTGCATCTATAAATCTATAAAAGTTTATGGATTTCCTGGAACATGCTGGAGTTTTGAGTTGGGATCAATAGGTGTAGGAGGAGAGTTTTGAACCCCAGTTAGAACACCATCACTAACTTGTCCTGACATTCTTCTAGGTGTTTGAAGAATTATTTTAGGTTGTAGATCAAAAGGTAGTAAGGGATTGGCTGTTCTCCTCGTGTTTTACCTACACCAGTGAATGCCAAATCACAACAGAAAAATAAAACCCACGAACTTTACCATCTTAATTAATTGTTCAAACCATTTTCCCTGACAATGGTGCCAAAATTTGATGTCGCCCAAAACTAATCTCCAAAAGAAGTATGCTTCGATCGACGCCAAATATAGTAACCCAACTAGGTTAGGGTCGATCCCACAGGGAAAATGTTTAACAATAGCTTAACTTGATGTAATTCACGAACAGTGCAGAAAAGCAAATGGGGGAATTTGGAAGTAATCAATAAGTAGTAATCAAATCTTGAATGTTTTGAGCTGTAAGTAGTACAAGACGAACACTAGGCTTATGTTTCCCCTGGGCTTCTCAACTCCGTAAAATTCTCGTGTTTAACCCACATATTCTGTTGTTCTGCATGTAAAGTCAACAAGACATGTATTATCAACCATCTTGTGAACGTGTTGATAAATCTCACCCTTTACCTTGTGAGTCCCAGGGTGTCGCCTTATTGCTCCTTGTCTATGAATTTAGTCAACTTTCACCTTTTGAGTCTCAAGTTGATTAGATGAGATGATGGAATAATACGATGGATGTGAATCTCAAATTATTGTCTTAATCCTCTTTTCCTAATCACAACCTCTTTTGTACGGACGTTTTCAAATATAGGCTATATCCACCATATTCTGAAGTATCTCTGAGATTAATTATTGTAAAGAAGATTAAGATACAAGCATAAACCCTAGAATAGATAATTATCCCACTTCCTTTACGTAGCTAATCTGCCAGGGTTCCTAAAATCCTAGTCAGGGAAATTAACCGCTCATGTTTATGCAAGAACCCATGATAATCAATGAAGAATTCATGTTATTAATTTCTTAAAATAAGATGAATCAAATCCAAAGTCTTCAATTGAATAATAACCCAAAATCTCAAGAGTCACGTAAAATTATGTAATAGTAGTAAGAATAATGTTAAAGAGTGTAACCTAATAAAAGATAAATTCTAGGGTATTTATAGTATTTAAAAAATAGTTAGAAATTCAAATAAAATGGAAAAGGAAAAGTTATTGTCGGTAAAATGTACAACTCGTTCATCCACTCGTAAGGTGTTCTTACGAGTCGTACTATGACTTTCATATCCACTCCAGCGTCTAATCTACAAGACTTCAACTTTCTATTCTTCTTACGACTTATGCTCATGACTCATACCTTCACCATACTACTCGTGGCCTTCGCTCGTATCCACTTGAAACTTCTTTTTTCAATCTCTTAAATAATGGTATTCTTACAGCTTTTCCATACGAGTCATACTCAGACTTTCAGCTCGTATTTCCCTGAGACTTTAATTATGAATTGCCTTCTTGGGTTCTGCTCTGTGTACAGTTTCTTTATACTGCTCGTACCCTCATCTTATGGTTCATACTCTCAGTCGTATCTTCTTATCACTTAGTTTTTATTCTTGGTCTTGGTTTCTGTTGTACTTACGAGTTAGCCTACAAGTTGTATGAGATATTGATGACTCGTGAGGAGACTCGTACTTTCTGCAGACTTGTATTTTCAGGTCTTTATCTTCAATTTTCCTTCCAACTTTATGGTTTACCTATTTTACCGGCAACAAGCAACAATATCAATCAAAATAACCTAAGTATAAGCATAATTTCATTGTTTTAAGCATCAAAAGTGTCGTGTTTCTACGAAACATCAACATCCTCAACTTAGAAATTTGTGTCCTCGGGCAAAACAAAAATTAAAAACTATCACAAAACAAAACAATTCTTAAACAGGAAGATCCTAAGATAACTATGGCAGTGGACTTTCAATTCAGTTTTTACCCTTTTTATTTCCCCCTCGTAATTTCAACTTTTCAAGAAACAACCACGTATAGGATTCGGTACATAGAATGACAAAAAGGAATCTGATGATGGCATTACATTAGTAATAGACAACTAGACATAAACAAATCACATTCGTCGGATGGTCTAGTAACCTAACAACATAACCCATGTGCGCTTACAGTCAAAGAAATCCCATTCACTCTTAGTTATGATTAATCCAATAATTTAGGGATATAATAAAAAATCCTCTCGCTCATAAAGAAGTATCACCAGTGTATATAAAATATCATTGGCTTGCTCATATGCTCTCTTCCAAAGTTTTCTGACAGTCAGAAACGGATCATTAAATGACTTTACGCGACTTGTAAAGTAGGTTAGGGGATGGTATGGTCTCTTTTTGGATTTATTTAGTGACTACGCCTCCTTTACACTACGTTTTTTTGGGGTCCACTTATTTTTCATGTTTTCTTCATTTTATTTCTGCCCTTTTGTCTTCCTTTTTATTTTAAAGCACATTTCATAGTTTAGGTGCGATTTTCTTTTCTAACTTTCTTTTTCCTTTTTTTTTCTTTTTTTCTTGCAACTTTTTCCTTTTTTTTTTCTTTTGTTTTCTTTTACTTTCACCATACCTATCCTTTTATATTTTTTCTTTCACACTTTTTTATTCAAACTCATTTTCCTACGCACCCTTATAATAGCCACCCTCAACTTAGGCGATGTTCCTGAGTTGAGGTGTACAATGTCCAAGGAGGACCAGGACAATACAGGTTCATTATAGAAATAGGCAGGTGAAATCGATGTAAAACAAAAAAATGGTCAGTTAAGGCTCAAATATTTGGAACAAAGGGATTCATAATTCATTTGGTTAGACATTTAGGCTCAAGTGGACGTAAAACAAAAATGTCCTATGGTCATTTTCTACTTGACTATCTTGAAGCAATTTCTAGATTCTAATACACCAGGAACTCAATAATACCTCACACACACTCGCACACAGTTACATTGCTAAGTACTACTTATCAAATTATGTAATTGTCTGCCTTAGTTATTATATTCCTAATCCTAATGCCATTATCATATTCATAGCTATCTCACACACATACACATATCACACAGTTAACACAAAAATTTAGGAGGGGTATTAAATTTTTAGCACAATTTTTTTTCAAATCAGACAGTTTCCAACATAATCATTCAAAATAAATGAACTGCCACAGATACAAATTCTCATCCTATTTTCAGCTATTTCCAGCACAAAATACAAAAAAAAAACACAATATGCCAGTTCTTTAAATTTTCCAGATTATGGCCACGGGCTTTGACACATGGCAAGTATGGCCCGTGTCGACCTTGGTACACCCCCATCCCCAACTTAAAATGTATGCACTATCCCCCATGTATCTAAAAAATAAGGAACACAAGATCGGGAACATACCTGGGCACTTAAGGCACCAATTCATACAATATCCTCACATGGGCCCTCAGTTTGGGTCCCACCACCATCATCATAAGTCCCATCAACTACCAGGACTGTGCTAGCAATAGTGGCACCTTCAATCGGTGAGTTTGCTTCATTGTTTTCCTCAGCATCAATAACCATCAATCTCGAACTACTGGCTCTTGTATGTATCTCTTGGACCCTTAGCTGTTAGTCCTGCTCGCTCTGTAGGCTATCTCCTTTCCTTATTAATTGCTTCTTTTTTCTGTGTTGCTCTGATGCTTTCTTTTCTTTCTTTCTCTTCTTCCACTACCGGTTTGTCTACCGAATATGGAATAGCCCAAATATTATTAACATGAACTTCTGACACAACTATCATAATTACAGGATCTGGGATAATTGGTCTATCATACAACTCGTCTACCATCCTCTTTATCTCGGCCACCTCTGCTTTGACCCTCGTAATATCTGAGGCATGGCCACTCTCTAGCTGATGGGTCATCCGTTGCTTGACTGCATCCGATCTCAACTGCACTCGTCTATCTTGGTTTTCCAACTACATGTCAACATAGGGCTTCACACCCCCTTCTATATTTTGCACCTTGGCCTCCAATGTTCCCACTCGCGTCATTGACTTAGGCCACATGACTTTAGAAATCATCATTAAAACAGCTGTCATACCTCTCGGGTGAGGTGGTACAGATTAAACCAAAGGAGGGGCACTAGGAGTACCCCTTGCATCTGAAGTCTGGGTGGTCTCAGTCTGTCCACCTGTCTCAGAAACCTCAGCTTTCTCAGTTTGACGAATCTATCAGTACAACTCTGCTAACTTGTCTGCTCTCTCCACACCTGCCTGGCCAATCGATTGGCTGCATCTCTGATTAGTCCTAAGTCTACGTATTTGTGGCCTCTATCATCTTATCAATACCCAAGAGTTCCTAAACCCCCATAGCCAAACACATCTGTGTAATCATACATGGATAAGCAAGTAGTAATTTTTCTTCACCTACAACTCGGTCTCTTATCTCCTGAGCTAAGAACTCTCCTACATCAAACTTATATCCGGCCATGAATCCAGTTATCAAAGCTGCCCAAACTGGGCTGAGTATGTTGTCCTATGTAGTGAGGCACAACCTGTGTCGGGCCAGTGTCCACCACACCTTGGAGTCGAAGTTGAGCATATTTTTTTTTATCTTTTGGGAGACTACTCTCGGGACTCCGACAACCCAAACTGTATCCTCACCATTCAATGCAATCAAACTATCAATCCACCAAAAGTGGCCCATCTTATTATCCATCCCCAGCTATTTTTGAGTAATTTTTCTCATCTCTTTTATTTGGTACTCCATCTCACCCGTGTCCATCAGAGGCTGATAGTTCGATACGTACAAGAATCTAGAAATTGTGTGTTAGGAGATATTGACCTGCACTTCCCAAATGAATATCGAGGCAATAGGGTCACCAACTCTCCACAACTGTCCCTGTGGATACTATCTATGTATCTCTCCTTTGTACTCCACATAAAACTTTGGGACTAATGCAACACTATACTTGTCAGGCATTCTGGTCTTCCACTGAAAGCCATATTTCCTGAATTGGGCCTCAAATCTAGCCAACTCAGTCATCCCAGTTGTAGTCAATCTCCGCTCAAGATACAGACTCTAATTGATTTTTCATTTTAGAGTCTGTTCAAATTATCATTATATATGGCCTGCATACCGAGGTACCCCCATTGTTAAATGATGGGCACTAGAGCAGGTGTAAGAGCTAATGGAGGGTCCTATCTATCAATTAGAGTAGTATCCACCTCCTCCATACTAGCATTCTCAGAGCTTAATTTCTCTGAGCTCGACTTTTCTTTATCATTACCACTTCCCTCTTCAGACTGGGACAATATCCTGGGTGACGAATTGTAGGGATTCTTCTTTATGTGTACTCACGTAGGTGTATCCTATGGAGTGACTACTTTATTTCCTCGAGCCTTTCTCTAATCTCTTGGCTCGAAATATCTCTTTATTAGGATTTAGACTAAGTCGCGCTGCTGCTGGATGACTCTGTGGATTCAAAACTTGAATATAGTGCCTTTTTATTTCCCTTTTAGTCACTTTCTTAGAAAATGACGCACCTTTGGGAGGCATGGTACCTAAATATACACATACATTAGTAATTAAATAAGGAAGAGAAAGAAAAAAGAAGAAAATAAATATCAGTGTGAATATTTTATATAAGGTACGAGGGGGGGAGGGGTAAGAGTCATATCGACTGGGTATGACTCACATGACTGAGTCGTATGCTAAAAAGTGTATGTATGATTGTTCACTGGTTTGCTTATGAGTCCTTCCAACTAGTCGTAAGGATAAGGTACGACTTGTTACAATAGTCATAAGCAGACCAGAAACAACCCTCTAATATATGATATTTACCCAGGTTCTTACGACTTAAGTGTACAAGTCGTATGGTTTGGTTACGATTTATTTAGGAAAGTTGTACCCATACCAGAATCTACACTCAGTTAGACTTCTATGTTGTCTATGGTTACGAGTCTTGTTACAACTCGTTACTTATAGGTATAAGTCGTAAGAGGTTTCGTGTCCACTGCAACATAGAAGTTCAACTTCAGAGATGACTCCAATTCAAATTTTCCAAACTACCCTCTACTTTAACAACAATATCTCCAAATTTTAGTCAAGACAACACACTATATCAACACTTAAAATCAAGTTTGTAGAGACATAATTTTGTCCCCCCCCGAGAGTGTTACCACTTACCCTCACTTTATCGTAGACCTTCACCCATGTGATAATTTCTATTCAATAACAAATCCAACAAACTCTCAACCATTTTTTGACATCTCACCCTAACAAATTTAACAAACTTACCCTACCCCTCACATACCCCCTACCACTACCTTATACCCCTACCCCCTACCCTTTAACTCTTTCATATTTTTTTTCACAAAGGAGAATACACAAAGGAGACCCCACTGGATTACATACTCACTCTCACAATACCATTACAACAAAAATATATACACCTCTATTCCCATTCAATGGGGGAACCATTTTTTTCCACTCTCTCACACACAGTAATTAAATACACATAGGCACTCTCAATAAACACAATAACACACATCACACATAGACTCCCTGACTTCTATTCAACACACAGTAAAAACACACATTGGAATTAGAGAATGAACTGAAGAGAGAAATGCAAAAGAATAGAAATAAAATTATGGGGTTGATTTGGAGAGGATAAAAATCGACAAGTGAGAAAAGGGTATGATTGAAGAGAAGAGAGAGAGAAATAAGGAGAGAATAGAATGAAGAGAGTAAAAAAAGGGTGTTGGTCCAGCTATTTTCCAGTGAAATCATCATCGGAATCACCCTTTGGTTACTATTCTATATCCAGAGAACTCCACTGGCAGCAAAACCAGCGATCAAAACCCCCGTAGATAACCAAAACTCCATCACCATCGGCGAAATCCATTGATAAAATCCAGTTCTCCATCACTTCGGTCAGCTCAGAATCGTTGGTGAACTCCATGGACAACCGAAAAACACACAACAGTTCCATCTAGCTCCCTCTCCAACAACACACATAAAAATACAAAGAGAAAATGGGTTTTAGGAAAATAGAGTTCGGGTTGAGATTTGCGAATTTGGTTTTCATTCAAGGTTCTGGGTTTGAAGTCGCTCCTTTCGTCTATTGTTGGTGTTGATATCATTATAATTGCAAAACATCGATTGAGGTCCAATTCTTTAACTCTCTCTTATTTTATCTTAAATTTGGGAAATTAATTCTATGATTGTATGTTGGATGATGATAATTGAGTGATTTTATTGACGTTGATTTTACTTGTTATGGATGATTGATTGTGGTATGAATTCAGTGTTGGTGTGGGTTGGATAACCATGATCATAAATCAAAAAGAATTTAACCTTCTATCCTAACAAACATCCTCCATATTTTTCTATCTAATGCATCTGATGTCTCATGTTTTGATGATGATCAGTTGTCTTTAAAGGACAAGGTCCCTAATATTGCCCAAAACTAACCTCCAAAAGAAGTATGCTGCGGTCGATGCCAAATATAGTAACCCAACTAGGTTGGGGTCGATCCCACAAGAAAACATATTGCTTAGCTTGATGTAATTCACCAGCAGTGTGGAAAAATAAATGGGGAAATATGGAAGTAACCAATACGTAGTAACCAAATCTTACTTTTAAAGAAACAACTGTGTATAAGATTTAGTACACGGAATGCCAAAAATAAATTTGATGATGGCATTACATTAGTAACAGACAATTAGGTATATACATATCACATTCGTTGGACGGTCTAGTAACCTAACAACATAACCCAAGTGCGCTCAAAGTCAAAGAAATCCCATTTACTCTTAGTTACGATTAATCCATTAATTCAGGGATATAATAAACAATGCTCTTGCTCACAAAGAAGTATCACCGGTGTATATAGAATACCATTGGCTTGCTTATATGATCTCTTCCAAAGTTTTTGGAGAGCCAGAATAGGATCATTAAATGACTTTACTCGATTTGCAACGTAGGTTAGGGGCTGGTATGGTCTCTTTTTGGATTTATTTAGTGACTACGCCTCCTTGACACTATGCTTTTTTGGGGTCCACTTATTTCTCACTTTTTCTTCATTTTATTTCTACCCTTATGTCTTTCTTTTTATTTTAAAGCACATTTCATAGTCCAGGCGCGGTTTTCTTTTCTAACTTTTTTTTTTCTTCTTTTTTTCTTTTTCCTGCAACTTTTTCTTTTTTTTCTTTTGTTTTTTTACTTTCACCACACCTGTCCTTTTTGATTTTTTCTTTCACACTTCTTTATTCAAACTCATTTTCCTACGTATTCTTATAATAGCCATCCTCAACTTAGGTGATTTGCCTGAGTTGAGGTGCATAGTATCCAAGGAGGACCAGGGACAATACAGGTTCATTGAAGAAACAGGCAGGTGAAATTGATGTAAAACAAAAATTTGGTCAGTTAGGGCTCAAACATTTGGAACAAAGGGATTCATAATTCACTAGGTTGGGCATTTAGGCTCGAGTAGACTTAAAACAAAAATGGCCTATAATCATTTCCTACACGACTCTCCTTGATCTAGGTAATAGCAACCGGGCAAGTTCTAGATTCTGATACACCGGGAACTCAGTAATACCTCACACACACTGGCATAAGGTTACATTACTAAGTACTAATTATCCAGCTATGTAATTGTCTGCCCTAGTTGTTATATTCCTTATCCTAATGCCATTATCAGATTCACAGTTATTTTATACATATACATATATCACAGTTAATACACATTTAGGAAGGGTATCAAATTTTCAGCTCAAATTTTTTTCAAATCAGTCAGTTTCTATCATAATCATTCAAAGCTAATCAACTGCCAAAGATACAAATTCTCATCCTATTTTTAGCTATTTCCAGCATAAAATACACAAAAACAAAAACAAAAACACAACATTCCAGTTCTTCAAATTTTTTAGATTATGACCACGGGCTTCGAAACATGGCATGTATGACCTGTGGCGACCTTGATACACCCTACCCTAACTTAAAGTATATGTATGATGAGTGGTGACTTTACCACTCATTCGCACTAACTATTTATATGCACTGCCTTGTTTGTAAAGTTAAATGATACACAATTGTTATTTAATGCACTAATCTCCACATTTTACAGGTATATAGTTGAGAATGAGAAAAGATGTGTAATGGAGCTTAAAGTAATAAAAAAGGAGCAAAGAAGAGTGCAACTGAAGACCGGGATTATTTCAGTCTCAGTTACTGCGACCGCGGTCCTTGAGCCGTGGTCGTGGTCAGTCAAGATAGTCAGCATAGTGCGGTCAGGGAGAACAATCGCGGTCGTGTAGACGCGGTCGCGGTCAAAGCTGCACGATTGCAGTTCAGCAGGAATATGCCCAAGGACAGATTTGTAAAATCGCATAGATGAATCCTAAATCATATATAGGCAAAAACTCTTTATTTTTTGGGTGTTTCATACCTCATTGAGAGTTTTGAATTGAAAGCAAGAAACCCTAGTTGGGCAAGTGTGTAATTAATTATGGAGGCTTATTTTCTTAGTAATTTTGTGAAGAATGAATGTTTTGGATAATCCTTATTATATATCTCTCTTTATTTTTTCATGAGTAGCTAAGTAATTTAGTCTTGGAATTATGTTGAATTAAAGTGTAATTGTGTGTGGGTGTTATTGTGTTTGCATTATTTTTAGTTATTGAGTATGGATTCCACCATTGCTTGGGTTAATGAGTTGGAATTTGATGGGTGAAAATCCCAAATCTCCAAATGGGTTTGATGGGTGAAAACCCCAAACTCAAAGAACCCTTCATCATCCTTGAAAGAGGGATGCAGGTGAAGTTGAGGTAACCCATAACATCCTTGAAAGAGGGTTATAAGGGGACGAGGTAATGGTGGAAAATTAAGTCTATGTACTACCTTTTGCAATCTTAGAAATAAGTGTGATTGGAGTGTAATCCATGTTAAGAGAATCATCCTAGAAAGAGGGATGCTTGATTGAGGTTTTGGGTGATTATAACTTGTACACTTGTTAGGTGCTCGAAAGAGCCAATGGGTGAAATTGTTGTGGTTTTATTGAAAGATTGGCCATAATGACTATAGACCTAGCCTATTTTTTACTTAATAACTAAGTTTTATGTTAAACCATCAACAACCTGCATAATTTACCTTTAAGTAGACTTAATCCCAAGATCTCCCAAATCTTGATTTCAAACCAAAAAGTATCATATTTGTGCATTGGTAGTAAAAAATTGTTACAAACAAATCCCCCCATTTTTTTACATGTCTTGTTTATTATCATTCCAGGTAACCTTTTAGTAATTAGAGCACCCATAGGACTTGAAGTCTATAATTCGTTCCTTATGGATTCAACTCCAACTTTAGTTGGGTTATTAACAACGATCGCCTTACCCCTCAATCATAGGAGTGAGTTGAGCTTTATTAATGCAGTGTCTCCACTGCATCTAAGAATAAAGTACACGGAGTTAGGAACATACTTCGGCACTTAAGGACCCAACTCATACAACATCCTCACGTGGTCTCTCAGGTTGGGTCCCACCATTATCATCATGAGTCCCATCAACTACCGGGACTATGTCAACAATAATGGAACCATCAATCGATGGGTCTTCATCACCGTCTTTCTCAAAATCAATAACTATCGGTCTCAAAGTATCGGCTCCTGCATGCATATCCTGGACCCTTACCTGCCGGTCCTTTTCACTCTATAGGCTATCTCCCTTAGCCTTCTTCATAGCTTTTTTTTTGCACTGCTCCGATGCTTTCTTTCTCTTTTCTTCTCTATCGATTCCTCTACTGGATCTAGAATATCCCAAATATTATCAACATAGACTTCTGGTACAATAGTCTTAACCATAATTTTTGGGATAATTGGTCTGTCATACAACTCGTCTACCATCCTCTTTATCTCGACCACCTTGGCTTTGACCTCTATAATATTTGAGGTCTGGCCATACCCTCAAGGTACGACTTGTTACCAACAGTCCTAAGTAAACTAGAAATAACCCTATAATATATGATATCTACCCAGGTTCTTATTACTTAAGTGTAAGAGTTGTATGGTTTGGTTACAAATCATTTAGGCAAGTTGTACCCATACCAGAATCTACACTCAGCTAGACTTCCATATTGTCAGTGGTTACGATTCCTCTTATGACTTGTTACTTATGGGTACGAGTCATAAGAGGTTTTGTGTCAACTGTAACATAGAAGTTCAACTTTAGATTTGAATCCAATTCAAATTTCCCAAACTACCCTCTACTTTATGCAACAATATCTCCTAATTTTAGTCAAGACAACACACAATATCAACACCTAAAATCAAGTTCACCTCCAATTTCCATTTTCAACTCAAATCCTATGAACTAAGGTACCAAATTTCAACCCACAAGTAAATTCAACTTGAAGAAAAACTAAAATCTCTCTTAGAATCAACCTTAACTTGAAATGTAATACATTTAAGTTGAAGAACTTACTTGTGAAGTTGAGAAGGTAGGTTGCTTGATTTTTTAAATTTCATCCCCAAATTCGTGGTTAATTCATGCAATGTGATAGAATTCGAGCAAGTTGGTAGGTGATTCAAAGTGAACCCTTTCTTGTAGAGCTCAAAAATTGATAAAAAACAAAGGTATTATGGTTTAGAATTTGTTTGGATCTCGAGTACCCGTATCGGGTGCCCTATTTCCTTTTAAATTTGAGCTGGTCCGGGTTGACCCATGACCCTGACCTGATAATCTTAGGTATAACTCATGTGTATGACTCGTACCCAGGCTTACTAGTTTTTTTCTCCACTCATAAGACCTGGAACCTTAATTTGGTTCTGAAGTAGATACGATTCACTGTGATAAGTCATACCTTAAGGGTACGACTTATTCGGAGAGTCATAAGGACTCTAGAAACTTTTACCTAGATATGCTTAATCTTCCAGGTCCTTATGACTCTTACTCATGAGTCATACCCTTAAGATACAACTCGTGAACAGTCTGTATAACCTAACTTCTTGAACTTTTCTGCATCTTTTCTACAATCTTTAGCCCTGCACACTGAACAAACATATTACCCTATAAATTAATAAGTACAAAACATGGGTTGCCTCCCACACAATGCTTGATTTAATGTCGTGGCACGACGTGGCTAAGTTGGATACTCATATTTCACCAACTAGCCTCATGGGTTGCCTCCCATGCAACGCTTGATTTAACGTCATGGCACGACGTAATTGCCTTGGTTACTCAGAATTCACCAAGGTCCATTTCAAAAATCATATATATATTTCCTTTGTTTTACCTATGTAGTGCTTTACCCTTTTCCCATTCACCTTAAATGAGGCTTCACCATCCCACATCAATTCTAAAGAACCATACGGGAACACTCTTAGCACTGTAAAGGGACCATACCATCTAGACTTCAACTTACCTAGAAACAAGCGAAGCCTTGAGTTGAAGAGCAATACCTGGTCACCTTTTTTAAAAATCCTTTTCTCAATCTTGCGATCATGCTGCAGTTTAATCTTTTCATTGTAAAGTGCAGAACTTTCATATGCTCGGAGTCAGAATTCATCCAACTCATTTATGTTGTTTATCCTTGCCTTTGTTGCATCTTGCCACTTAAAATTCATCTTTTTAAAGCCCATAGTGTTTTATGTTCAAGTACAATAGGCAAGTGACATACCTTACCATACACCAACTGACAAGGAAAAGCACCAATGGGGGTCTTGAAAGCTGTTCGATAAGCCCATAATACATCATCAAGCTTACGTGACCAATCAATCCTATTGGCATTTACTATCTTCACCAAGATAGACTTGATTTCTCTATTGGACACCTCAACCTATCCACTAGTCTGTAGATGATAAGGTGTTGCCACCTTCTGTTTCACTCCATACTTTTCAAGCAATCTTTTGAATAGACGATTACAAAAATGTGACCCACTGTCACTAATGATAGCATGTGGCATGCCAAATCAAGAAAAGATGTGCTTTTTTAAGAATGCAGTGACACTACGTGCGTTATTGTTTGGGAGTGCAATTACTTCCATCCATTTAGAAACATAATCCACAGCCATACGTATATACTTCATGCCAAATGAACTCACAAAGGGACCCATGAAGTATATACCCCATACATCAAGCAATTCCAATTCAAAAATAGGATTCATAGTAAGTTTATGTTGTCTAGAGATATAAACTTGGTGTTGATATTAATCACAAGCTGAAGCAAAATCATGAGCATCTTTGTAGATTGTTGGCCAATAATACCCACATTACAAGATTTTGTGGGCTATGCTAGTTTCTCTATGATAAACCCCAACTGGTGAGGAATGACAAGCCTCAAGTATGCTCATCATCTCCATCTTAGGTATACATCTACGAATAATCTCATCCGAATAAATTTTGAATAAATAAGGCTCATCCTAAAAAAATTTCCTTACCTTATGCATAAACTTCTTTCTTTGTTAGAAGGAATGATCTTCTGGGACGAGATCATTGGCTAGATAATTTGCATAGTCTGTAAACCATGGAATTAGATC
The DNA here is from genome assembly GCA_030864215.1 of Capsicum pubescens. Lineage (NCBI taxonomy): Eukaryota > Viridiplantae > Streptophyta > Magnoliopsida > Solanales > Solanaceae > Capsicum > Capsicum pubescens. The sequence goes on from CM061541.1 coordinate 119,271,180, forward strand.
TTGGAAAGCTTCCAATAATTGATCATTTGGAAAACTGTCATCAATATCCCATCTTCCACTTTCTGCTTAGCTTTCTCCTCAAGTTTAGATAAATGATCTACAACTTTGTTTTCAGTGCCTTTTCTGTCCTTGACTTTGAAATCAAGTTCTTACAGCAATAAGACCCACCTAATCAGTCTAGGTTTTGCATCTTTTTTTGCCATCAAGTACCTTAATTCTTCATGATCAGTGGGCACAACTACCTTCGTCCTAATCAAGTAAGATCTAAACTTTTCAAAGGCAAAAACCACTACCAACAACACTTGTTCAACTACTGTGTTATTCTTTTGGGTAGGGTTCAATGCCTTGTTTGTATAGTAGATAGGATGAAGAATCCTTTCTTTTCTTTTACCTAGGACAGCTCCTAAGGCCACTCCACTTACGTCAAACATAACCTTAAAAAGCAAGAACCAATCGAGATACACAATGATTGGAGCCTACACTAACTTCTCTTTTAGGCTTTCAAAAGCCTTCATACATGTATCATCAAAAACATATTTCACCTCCTTTTCAAGAATGTTGAAAAGAGGATTAGCAATCTTCGAGAAATCTTTGATAAAATGCCTAGAAAATCCTATATGCCGTAAAAAGATTTGAATCCCCTTCATGAAAATTAGTGGAGGTAATTTCTCAATCACCTCTATTTTTTGTCTAGCAACCTCTATGCCTCTTTTTGAAATATTGTGCCCAAGCACAACACTTTCTTTTACCATGAAAGGGTACTTCTCTTAATTAAGTACCAAGTTGCATTCATCACATCTTCTAAGAGCATTTGCCAAGTGAACTCGGCAGTCATCAAAAGAATCACCAATGACTAAAAAATCATTCATAAATACTTCGATGGTCTCTTCTACCATGCCAGAGAAGATGGACATCATACATATTTGAAATATGGTTGGAGTGTTACATAACCCAAATGGCATATGTATGAATGCTAAGGTCCTATAAGGACATGTAAAAGTCATGTTCTCTTGGTCCTCAGGTGCAATAATAATTTGGTTATAGCCTGATTACCCATCAAGAAAATAGTACCACCTTTTGCTTGCAAGTTTATCCAGCATATGATCCATGAAGGGCATGAGAAAATGGTCCTTCTAAGTCCATTCATTCAGTTTTATATAATCTATGAATACTCTCCATCCTTTGACTGACCTCATTGGAACTAGCTCATTCTTCTCATTAGGTACAACAGTAATCCCGCCTTTCTTCAAAACACATTATACTAGACTAACCCACTTGCTATCAGCAATGGGATACACTACACTAACATCCAACCACTTAATTATCTTTTTCTTTACTACCTACTTCATATGAGGATTTAGTCGACGCTGATGTTCTATACTTGAAATACACTCCGATTCAAGTTGAATTTTATGAGTACGCAACCCAGGCGGGATACCTATAATATTTGCAATGGACCAACCAAATGGACTTTTCAAACCTCTATAATACTGATAATGATGCCTCCACTTCCATATAAATTAAATCAACTACAATAATTACCGGCAAAGTGTTGTTGGCCCCCAAAAATGCATATCACAAATGAGAAGGGTGGGCCTTCAAGTCTAAGACCGGTGGATCTTTAATGGATGCACGAGCAGGTAGAGTAGTTCTATTCTTCAAATCCAAATCAAGCTTCTTTGGTGCGTAAGTGTAAAAACCACTCCCATAAAGTGCATACGCCATGTCATCATTCTCATTAATGCCACCACTGTCAAAGTTCATGATCACGGTTGCTAGAGCTTCAACACCCAACCTATTTTCAATAGGAATAACATCAGACGCGTCATCCTAAATAGTCACTGAATCAACATCATAGAATGAATCCGCCCCCTCATCATGCATATCAATCATGGATACCACTCTTAACTTATCAGGTTGCTTCATGGATTTACATACCTTGTGTAATGCCTCAAAATCTCATCCCAGAACGTCACACGGTTCTTAAGGCTACAAGTAACCTAAGCTAACCCTTTTGAGCCTTTTACTACATATAAAACTTACTTTGATATGAATAAGGCAAAATGATGGTACTGTCATATCATAATTATAAAGGGAATCTGAAGAAATACTTGTCTGAACAGTCAAAATACTGAAAGTCTAAACACACTAACAATATAGTCTGACAAAGCCTCTACTAATTAAGAACTAGAGAGTTATTGGGACAGACCCCCAACTGACTCGACTAAGCTAAAAGAAATAACAACTGAAAATCTTAGCAATAGATCCTCGAACCATGAAGACTCACCAACTACGGAGTGTAGACAAGTGTAATCAGGAATCACTGTCACTATTGGGACTGAGCACCTGAACCTATATTATGAGATAATGTAGTACACAGACATATATGTGGATCAGTACTTTGAGGATGCACTGAGTATATGAGGGTGTATGCATTTAAGTAAACAATGTTATCATTCTTTTTAAAACATGCATGCTGATATGAAGGACTTACATAGCTAGAGTAAAACTAAAATCTGAATCTCATAAATCATGTATATTGAAGCATATAGTACAAATCTAGTAAGTCATTACACTTATCTCTAAAATCTGTGTTCTCCATCTTATTCTCAAAACTTATAAGCAAGAGGAATCTTAAAACAATAGCTTTCAAAACTTGTTATGTTATGGAGAATAAGGGTCTTATTTAAAATTTAGAGATCATAGGACCTTGGGGCTTGGGAGACTTGGGAGAGTTGGGAGTTTCTTCTAACCGACATAAACCATGTGAGCCATATGGAGTCCAACATCTTGCCCACGTTGGGGAGAGCTGCTCTACCCTTGCCATCGAAATAGAACCTTAACTTTAGTGATCACTATCTTAACCCACTTGGAGTAAATCAAAAACCTACGGGGCATGTAGTTCTGGGGCATGAGACCTTGGAATCATACCCAACTCGGTGATAAATACTAATCCCATACTTAAGCTCAGAAATTTTAGGAAATCCACCATAAAATAATTCAAGGGTCTATAATAAAGACCAAATATACTTCTCTTGACTTTAATTCATAAGTAATGTGGACTTCTATCTTAGCTTAAACCCAAAAGGGCCAAATTTTTATTTAAAATCTGAAAATAACCTAACTAAGGGGTGCTTAGAGCACAAAAAATCTTGAACAACAATCTTTAAATGGGGTCTATTAACCCAATCATCAGTCTTATATCAAAACATCTTAAAATTCATACTTGGTAATGCAATTACTCATAAATCATCTTAAAATCTGTAAATTTCATCAATAGACAGAAATATAAACAAAATCATGAAATTTAACTCTTAATCCATGGGAACTCTCAAAATCTTGCAAACAATAGTAAAGTGGTATAAACCCTAATTTCAATTTCATGGACAATCTTATAAATTGTAAAAATTTTGTATTTAAAATAAGCCTTTGGGCACAAGGGTGAAAGAGTTACCCTTGTTCAAACCCCAAAGACCTTAGATTATGACTTGTAGATGAACAAGCTTGCTTGAGACTCTTTTTCGTTCTCTTGAGTGAGGGTTCTTGAAGCTTTTGACTTGGGGACCTTGATTCTTAAATCAATTTGCAAGAACTATGGTGAAATCTTGGAGAAGGAATTGAGTCGTGCTTTAGAGGGAGAAACCCTAGTTTTTGATACTATGAAATAATCTGAAGTTCTATGCTTCTTTTTGATATATCTAGGTGTTAAAAAGATGGAAAAAGACCAAAAAGCCCTTTTAAAAATGGCTTTAAAATGCTGAACGGGATCACGATGGCTCGTGTGACGGTCCGTCAGTCTGACCATCTCACTTGAACCAGAATAGGGGCTCACTTCTTTAGTAGCGATGGCTTCGGTGACGATCCGTCGCTATCTCAACGGTCCGTCGGCCCAACCGTCACACTTGATCAGTGAATGGGTTTACTGCCTTAGTTGCAACAACTTGAGCGATGGTCCATCGCAAGCTCGACGGTTCGCCAACCTGCTGGGCGGTTCTAACAACTCTTAATTAAATGGCCATAATTTCTCACCTCAATACTAGATTTGGACAAAATTGGTATCGTTAGAAAGCTAATTCAATTTAAACACTAGTCACTTTGGAAGTCATTCCTTAATCTTATAGAGATACAATTTAGGCTTAAGGAAAGTTCGGGGTATTACACCTTGAATATCACTTGTTTATCATTGAATCTCAATATTAGATATCGTAGCTCCAAATTAATCAATGTCCTTCCTATAGACAAGAACAGTCATACCAAGATAATTGGGACTTAAAAGTCTACTTCACAGTATACTATCACAAAATTAGTAGGAAAGATGAAAGAAGCCACCTTCACTAATATATCATATAGAATACCAGCTGGCTCTTTTCACAGTCCTGTCTGTCATCACTAGTCTCATTATGGTTTGTTTGAGAGATCTCAACCCCAATTATTTAAATACTGAGAATGACATGAGGTTGATGCTAGCACCTAAATCACATAATGCACGAGTGAAGTTGCAAGATCCAATGGTACAGGGTATGGTTAAAGCACTATGATTCTTTTTTTTCTCCACCATCGATCTTGTAGCTATAATATTGCAATGATGAATATTATCGACTAGCTCATAACTAACTGACATCTTCTTGGTGATCAAATCTTTCATGGATTTTGCATATCCTTGCATTTTCTATAATGCCTCTACAAGTAGGATGCTGGTTGATAGCTCCTTCAACATAGGCAAAAACTTTTGATACTTACCCTATTCTTATTTCTTTTTTAGACTTTGAGGAAAAAGATGATGAGGTCTTAAGATGGGCTTTAAAATAGGATCCTCGGCCTTATCTTCTTCTATATCTTGCTTGCTACTACTTTTCACCTAAATTGAATCATCTTCATTCTATAGTTCATTAATGGTGGGTACATACGGATCTATAGTGGCTTTACAATGGCATGGCAGTGACTATCATTCTTTGGATTTATAGTTGTGTTACTAAGAAGAGGGCCAGGTTTCCACTAATTCAATATGACCAATATTTGGCTATACAGCTGCTCCAGTTGTTTGATTATAGTAGCATATGACTCAACTTTCTGATTCATCTCGGATAGGCCTGCCTTAATCTCCTTACGACAGCTCTCTTGAATTTCTTTCCCTTTGACCAGTTTTGACGACATTGACTCTTTTTTAGACTTAGTATCTCGGCTACCTAGTGGAACATACTTGTCACTCTTCTCTTAGTATTCATCTTTCCACTACCAATCACTATCTATCTCTTTATTTCTGTCTCTGTATCTTTCATTTTAATAGTTCCGACCTTGATTCCCTTGACTTGCATATTGGAAATTCTCCAACCTACGATCAAGATACTTCGCTTCCTCTTCAGATTCAATCTCAAAAGTTTTAAAAGTAGATCCCTGTGTCGCAACTGCATTCACTTTCTCAACACTCATTATTGTGAATTATTTTGTAATCAACCCAATATCTATCTAAAGTTGTGCAACCTTTTGTGCTACCAAATCCTAACCTACTCTATATCTATTTGCTGCTCCAACAACATATGTACCTGCACCACAATTAATATCTCTAGTATGCCAACCTCTATTGGTCACCAAAATATTATTAAGCATATCTTGTGCAACATCCCATCGAAGACGCATGAATGCACCTCCCAAAACGTATTTGCCATTGATCTAGATCTGACAGTCAGTGTTCTGTAGAACATTTCCAACAAATTTAACCCTCTGATTCTGTCATTAGGTACCGTGCTAAGCTTCTTATTGAATGTAAACCACGCTTTATACAAGGATTCTTTAAGTAAGTGTATGAAGTTATAAATTTTATCTTTCAATGGTAGCAACCTTACATAAGGGAAAATCTGTTCAAAACTATTTACACAACACATGCCAAGTAGTGATTGAACCTCTTGGATGTTTTCCTAACCATAGTGATGCTTCACCTGCTAATGAAAATAGGAACAACCTCAATTTCAAGGCTTCCTGATCTACCCCCGAAATAGTGTAGGACATGCAGATCCCAGTAAAATTAGCAAGTTACATTTTGCATCATCAATATCTGATCCTAAAAGCACACCTTAAAATTTAACAATTGGATCATAACGCTAGTAAAATCAAACTTTATATTGGGTGGTAAAACGGGAGGAATGATGGCTCATGTCTTAGCATGTTCAACATAACCCATATCTTCTTCATCTTCATATGGGCGTAAGTGTTAATATGTAGGGATTAATGGAGCTCTACCTCTCTAAACTCTGTATCAATGCTCACCTACTTGACGTGGTCTAGCTAGTCCTCCTTGCTGAACTAACCCAGCCTCTTCAGCTAATCTGGACTCTTCGGCTACTCTTCACTCTTCTTTAGCAGTAGTTATTAACTGTTGCATCTATAAATCTGTAATAGTTTATAGATTACCTGGAACACACTGGAGTTTTAAGTTGGGATCAATAGGTGTAGGAGGAGAGTTTTGAACCCCAGTTTGAACACCATCACCAACTTGTCCTGATATCCTTCTAGGTGTTTGATGAATTCTTTCAGGCTGTAGATCAAAAGGGAGTAAGGGATTGCCTCTTCTCCTCGTGTTTTACATACACCAGTGAGTGCCAAATCAAAGCAGACAAAAAAACCCACGAACTTCACCAATTCAATTAACTACTCAAACCGTCATCCCCGACAATGGTGCTAAAATTTGATGTCGCCCAGAACTAACCTCCAAAAGAAGTATGCTTTGGTCGATGCCAAATATAGTAACCCAACTAGGCTGGGGTCGATCCCACAGGTAAAATGTTGAACAATTTCTTAACTTGATGTAATTCACGAGCAGTGCAGAAAAGCAAATAGGGGAATTTGAAGTAATCAATAAGTAGTAATCGAATCCTGCAACTTTTTCTTTTTTTTTCTTTTGTTTTGTTTTACTTTCACCACACCTGTCCTTTTTTATTTTTTCTTTCACACTTCTTTATTCAAACTCATTATCCTACGCACCCTTATAATAGCCACCTTCAACTTAGGCGATGTTCCTAATTGAGGTGTACAGTGTCCAAGGAGAACCAGGGCCAATACAGGTTCATTATAGAAACGGGCATGTGAAATCAATGTAAAACAAAAATTTGATCAGTTAAGGCTCAAATATTTGGAACAAAGGGATTCATAATTCATTTGGTTGGACATTTAGGCTCGAGTGGACATAAAACAAAAATTTCCTATGGTCATTTCCTACGTGACTATCCTGAAGCAAGTTCTAGATTCTAATACACCGAGAACTCAATAATACCTCACACAGAATCGCACAGGGTTACATTGCTAAGTACTACTTATCTAATTATGTAATTGTCTGCCCTAGTAGTTATATTCCTAATCCTAATGCCATTATTAGATTCATAGCTATCTCACACACATACACATATTACACAGTTAGCACAAATTTAGGAGGGATATCAAATTTTCAGCACAATTTTTTTTCAAATCAGACAGCTTTGAACATAATTATTCAAAATAAATGAACTGCCACAAATACAAATTCTCATCCTATTTTCAGCTATTTCCACCACAAAATACAAAAAAAAACACAATATGCTAGTTCTTCAAAATTTTCAAATTATGGCCACGGGCTTTGAAACATGGCAAGTATAGCCCGTGGCGACCTTAGTACACCCTCATCCCCAACTTAAAATGTATGCACTATCCCCTATGCATCTAAAAAATAAAGTACATGATATCGAGAACATACCTGAGCACTCAAGCAACCAACTCATATAATATCCTTACATGGGCCCTCAGTTCGGGTCCCACCATCATCATCATGAGTCCCATCAACAACTGGGACTGTGTCAGCAATAATGGCACCATCAACCAGCGAGTCTGCATCACTGTTTTGCTCAGCATCAATAACCACCGGTCTCGAACTACTGGTTCTTTTATGCATCTCCTAGACCCTTACCTGTCAGTCTTACTCGCTCTGTAGTCTATCTCTCTTACCTTCTTCATTGCTTTTTTTTTGTGCTGCTCTAATGCTTTCTTTTCTTTGTTTCTCTTTTTCCTCTACCTGTTCCTCTACAGAATATGGAATAGCCCAAATATTCTTAGCATGGACTTTTGGCACAACCATCGTAATCATGGGCTATGGGATAACCGGTCTGCTATACAACTCGTCCACCATCCTCTTTATATTGGCTACCTCTACTTTGAACCTTATAATATCTGAGGTCTGGCCACTCCTTAGCTGATGGTTCATCCACCGTTCAACTATATCTGATCTCATCTACACCCATCTATCTTATTTTTCCAACTGCATGTCAACTTAGGGCTTCACACCCCTTCTATGTTTCGAATATTGTCCTCCAATATGCCCAATATACTCATTGACTCAACCCATATGGCTTGTGAAATCATCATAAAACCAGCTGCCATACCTCTCGGGTGAGGTGGTACAGACTAAATCGGAGGAGGGGAACTAGGTGTACCCACGACATCTGAAGTTTGGGTGGTCTCAGTTTGTCCACCTGTCCTAGAAACCTCAGCATTCTCAGTTTGACGAATCTTTTGGTACATATATGCTAACTTGTTTTCTCTCTCCCCACCTACATGGCCAATCGGTTGGCTGCACCTCTGATCAGTCCTAAGTCCACCTGTTTATGGCCTCTATCATCTCATCAATACCAAGGAGTTCCTACACTCCCGTAGAAAAATACATTTGTGTAATCATACATGGATAAGCAAGAAGTAATTTTTCTCTACCTACAGCTCGTTCTCTCATCTCCTGAGCTAAGAACTCTCCTATATCAAACTCATATTCGTCCATGAATCCAGCTATCAAAGCTTCCCAAACTGGGCTGAGTATGTTGTCCTATTTAGTGAGGCACAACCTGTGTCGGGCCAGTGTCCACCACGCCTTGGCCTCAAAGTTGAGAATGTTCTTTTCTATCTTTTGGGAGACTACTCCCGGGCCTCCGACTACCCAAACTGCATCCTCACCATTCAATGCTATCAAACCAGCAATCCACCTTAAGTGACCCATCTTATTATCCATCCCCAACTATTTTTGAGTAATTTTTATCATCTCTTTAATTCGGTACTCCATCTCACCCGTGTTCATCAGAGGCTGATAGTCCGATCCGTACAAGAATCTAGAAATGATGTGTTTTTTGATGTTGACCCACACTCCCCAAATGAATGACCTATTACGACTCGTTATGTATGAGTACGAGTCTTAAGAGGTCTTGTATCCACTCCAACATAAAAGTTCAACTTCAGAGTTGACTCCAATTCAAATTTCCCAAACTATTCTCTACTTTTTGTAGTAATATCACCCAATTTTAGTCAAGACAACACACTATATCAACACTTAAATCCAAGTTTGTAGACATAATTTTGTCCCTCCCGAGAGTGTATTTTTACCCACTTACCCTCACTTTACCGTAGACCTTCACCCATGTGATAATTTTTACTCAATAACAAATCCAACAAACTCTAAACCATTTTTCGACACCTCACCCTTACAAATTTAACAAACTTACCCTACTCCTCACATACCCCCTAACACTACCTTATACCCCTACCCTCTACCCTCTAACCCTTTCACGTTTTCTTTTTTACAAAGGAGAATACACAAAGGGGACCCTACTAGAATTACATACTCACTCTCACAATTACACTACAACAACAATAGATACACCTCCGTTCCCATTCAATAGGGGAACCATTTTTTCCACTTACTCACACATAATAATTGAATACACATAGACACTCTCAATATATGCAGTAACACCCATCGCATATATACTCCCCGACTTCCATTCAATACATAGTAAAAATATATATTGGAATTTGAGAATGAACTGAAGAGAGAAATACAAAAGAATAGAGAGAAATTTGGGGGTGATTTGGAGAGGATAAAAATTGATGAGTAAGAAAAGGGTGTGATCAGAGAAAAAAGAGAGGGAGAGAGAAATAGAGATAAAATAAAATAGAGAGAGTAAAAAAGGGTGTTGGTCCAGCTTTTTTCCCAGTGAAATCATCGCTGGAATCACCCTTTGGTTACAGTTCCATCTCCGTAGAACCCCACTAGCAACAAAACCAGTGACCAAAAACCCCATAGAACACTAAAACTCCATCACCATCAATGAAATCTATTGATAAAATCCCGTTCTCCATCACTTTGGTTAGCTCAGAATCGCCGGTGAACTCCATGGATAGCCGATTAACACACAATTGTTCCATCTAGATCCCTCTCCTATGACACATATAAAAATACAAAAATAAAATAAGCTTAGGGAAAACAGAGTTTGGGGTCGAGATTTGCGAATTTGGTTTTCATTCGAGGTTCTGGGTTTGAAGTCTCTCCTTTTATCTATTGTTGGTTTTGATATCATTATAATTGCAAAACATTGATTGAGGTCCAATTCTTTAAATCTTTCTTATTTCATCTTAAATTTGGGAAATTAATGCTATGATTGTGTGTTGGATGATGATAATTGAGTGATTTTGTTGATGTTACATATTATGGATGATTGATTGTGGTATGAATTTAGTGTTGGTATGGGTTAGATAATCATGTCTCGTTTAAGAAATTTCTGTTGAAAATCTATTTGGTGAAGGGATTAAAAATCGGTAAAAGTGAATATTGGCTTGTGTTGATAAATTGCTTTTGTTTGATTTGAAATAGTTGTTAAATTCATCGAACTTGATAGTATCATGTCTTAGACCGAGCATCAATAGGAAAATGGTAGGTGGGGTAGGAAAGACTTAGGGATTATGGATTATTGAATGTTTGGAATATTTGTTGAATGGTTATGTTTTTCTCGCATTCAAAAAATGTATTCATTTAGCCAAAGAATGCCCCAAAACCATCTTTATTTATTCACCGAGGAATGGCACAAAGTATATTTTAATGGATGACATTCGGGATGAAGGACCAAGGTGTTAGTTAGAGCATAGTCTAGGATTAGTTTAGAATAGGATTTACATTTCCGCATTTTTCAATTTTTGAGATTGTATAATTCAGACTAGATATTATTTTGGTTTTGAATTTTGTCTGATTTGTTTGTTTACTTGGTATGTGTGTTTTGTTTGGTTTATGCATTATACAGTGTTGTGCTAGCCTATATACTCTATGGAGTGACCGTGGTCAAACCACAGATCCGAGGGGTGCCTAACACCTTTCCCTCGGTCAACAGAATTCCTTAACCAGAATTTCTATTCGCAAACCAGTTTTGAAAGAGTTAAAAATCCTTTTGAAAAGGATTTTCCAAAGTGACTTGTCACATCCCATTTTTGTCAAGTGGCGACTCTGAATTTAAATATAACAATCCTTTTTTAAACAAATTTCACTTTTGTCACTTAATAATAAAAACCCTTTCAAACTTAAAATTATTTTTTTGTTAAAAAAAAGGGGTGTGACAAAGTTCACCCCCAATTTCCATTTTCAACTCAAATCCTATGAACTAAGGTACCAAATTTCAACCCACAAATAAATTCAACTTGAAGAAACACTAAAATCTTTCTTAGAATTAACCTTAACTCGAAATGTAATGCATTTAAGTTGAAGAACTTACTTGTGAAGTTGAGAAGGTAGATTGCTTGATTTTTTAAATTTCTTCCTCAAATTCGTGCTTAATACATGCAATGTGATAGAATTAGAGCAAGTTGGTAGGTGATTCAAAGTGAAATCGTGCTTTTAGAGATAAAAAATGAAGTGAGAGTTTTTCTACACTGTCAAATTTTTTGAAGATGGGGAGAGCTTGCTTGCAATGGTACAAGGAAATATAATTAAGTTGGATGAAGAAACTCTTGATAAAATTCTGGATGTTCCCATTGTGGATGTGAGAATTTTTTTAAAACAACTACCTTCAACTGAGTTTATGGTTGATACTTCCAAAGTAGGAGGAACTTCTGTGGCTAGTGTAAGGTAGAAGTTTCTTAAGAGTGAGTTTCAATTGGTGTTTGAGTTTGTCAACAAAGTAGTACTTCCAAGATCTAAGAAAAGATCCATTATTTTGGGTGTAGATCTATATATGATGGAGTGCCTAAACAAATTCGAGTTGATTAGTCGACCTGCATTGATGATCCAACATATATTCGAGGTAATCCATAAGAAAGATGGTAGGAATTTATGCCTTATGAATACTTTTTGAATAGGGTGTTTGATCATTTTGGAGTAGTTTGTTAAAAGGAAACTCCTAGTAGAGCAAAGCAAATATTCAACTTAACTACTTTGGTTGAAAATAAGTGCGTTGAAGGAAAAACTAGGACCATGACCTATGTATCAGAACTATTGGTAGTTCATGAGAAACTGAATATGGAATTGGATAAGATGAGAGTTTCTTAGGCTATGACGGATGCAGAAAACCTTACACTGAATTTGAATATTCAGTATTTATCATCCGAGGGACCAGCTGCCATTGAAGCACTTAGTGCAGAGAATGTAGATCTAAAGAAGAAAGTCTTAGCACTCACTAATGAGGTCCAGAGTTTGAATGCTGGAGTAAAGGACCTAACAAAGAAGCTATTGGATTCTCATGTTTCTGCAAGTTATAGAATGGATATGCTTCTTAAGACCCTATCCCCTAAACCTCCATCCACCTAAGCCCCTTCTTTTTTACTTTTAATCCTTTCCTGTGTCAGTTTCCCATTTTTAATTCTGGTGTGTCTTTTTGAAAATAGATATTTTATGGTTTTCTTTGGTATGGTGTAGTGGTACTAATTTTATTTAATATGAATTGATTCCTTACTTTTTTTTTTATCATTTATGTTGTTTACACAAGATGTACATTCATGTTAGTGTTGCCCTAGTGGCCATGAGTTAACCAATTTGTGCTTATTTTACTCTTGGTTTACTTTTTTACGGTGATGCTAGAAAGAGAAATACTGAATTTGTTATGGTATGGTAGGGACAAGGTGCTGACCATTATGGTAGGGACCAGGTGCTATGCACTAGATGTCGATGTTGTTATAGAATAGGGGGAATAATGATAAGGAGAACATCATAGGAGGAAACATGTTGGAATGTTGGTATTTTGACAAGGAAAAGCATTGTACATAGTGATAGGGGAAACATTAACTGACAGTAGTGGTGATCACTCTGATTGAATGAGGTGAATAAATTTTGATGCTCTGAGGTTATGGTTTGTCATCATTAAAAAGGGAAAAAGTTGATGTCTCATGTTTTGATAATGATCAGTTGTCTTTAAAGGACCAGGTCCTTGGCTCATCATGAAGTGGTACAACTATCACACTCTACACAGTTTTGTCTGATAGTGCAACTAGTTATGCAAGAGTGCAGCGTACCCATTGTGATACATGGTCCTATCAAAATTCAACCCTGATTTATTCACAACTATAAATAGATAAGGTGTTTCTCATTCAACCAGTTTTTGAAAAAAAGAGTGAATCAAGAAATGATGAAAACTCATATTGCTCGAGTTCTAAATCTCTGTATGTGTGCTCTTAAGTTTTGTTGTTCTTGAGTTAAGTAATGATTTGTAATTAAATTACTCATCTTATAAGAGTAATGCTTTTCTTGTCGCTGCAGAGTGCTAAGGTAGAGTTATCTGACGTGATATTGATTAGAGTTAATCAATATTTGACAGAGTTGTCAAGATGAGAGTTTGTAATAGAGTTATTACAAATTAGTAGAGCTTAGAGTTAAGTTTCAATGGAGCCTGTAATCATGAGTTTGATTATATGGATTTCTGAGTGCTTGTGAAGGCAAGCCATGATTTTTCCTCCCTTGAGCAATGAGGTTTCCATATTAAATCATTATATTCTTTACTTTCCTGCAAGGTTTTATTTCCTTACTGCTTTACTGCTTTATTGCCTGTGCCTAACTCTGAGGGACCAGGCCCCTTGTAAGGTGGTGCACCCTCAAGTTTCATCAGCACCTGTATAAAAAAAGAATTACAAATTTCTTAAAACAAATATACTATGAGCATGCAACAACATTACAAATAAATTGCACATAAAAGCTACAATATTAGAAAAAGATGATTCATAAATAAAAAAGAATTTAACCTTCCACCCTAATTCGTGATCTCTATACCCATGTGGTTAACATATTAAAACTAAATTGCACATAAAAGTTACTTCATTACAAAAAATATGATTCATAAATTAAAAAGAATTTAACTGTTTACCCTAATCTGTGACCTCCATACCATCACAGATTTCTAAAAACAAATATACGGTGAGCAAACAACAATATTAGAACTGAATTGCACATAAAATACATTACAAAAACATGCAACAATAAAACTATAATAAAAAGCATAATATTTAGAATTTTAACTAATATTAAAAACACAAAATCTATTAAAAGAATAATATTTTATTCGATTGTTATCCTATTATTTGTTGGGAAAAAAATACTCATTATATAGAAGTCCAAAAACATTTTCTTTTCAAGAAAAAATAGATTATGGACGAAATCTTTTCTAATAAGGAAACGACTCATAAATCAAAATTCATACTTGTTTTTCCTTTTTTCCTTTTCGCCTTTTCGGTCGAGTACTACTATAATTCTACTTGTTTAACCTTTTTTTTGGATCGTTTACTATTACAATTCTATTTGGTTTTTCTTTTTTTGATCGTGTATTACCAGTTTACCGTTAACCTACTACTTGTTTTTCTTTTTCCTTTTTTGAAGGGTAACGTTTTATTTTTACTTAAACTAATTAAATAATAAATTTAAAAAGAATGAAAAGATAATTTTGTCTATTATGAAGACTTTTATTGAAGGGAAAATATTGTTTGAATTTTTTTAAAAGTGTGAAGGTCTTTAAAATATTCCAATGTCTCATTCCAGTGTCTGATATCCCAAGATCGTTTCTACATATTTTGAGTTGTCAATTATTATGATTTATAGTACGCTCTCCTAATTTCTAAATAATATATGTTACTCTCTTTGTCCCAATTTATGTAAGTGTGAAAGTATTTGGCGAATTGTCGTTAAATATTTTAAATTATTAATTATTGTGATTTATGATACTTTTTACATCATTTCAAATAATATATGTTACTTTCTTTGTTCCAATTTATGTAGCAGTAACAGAATTTTGAATGTCAATCAAATTGTTTATATATCTTGCCGTTGTAATTTATAAATTTTTTATGCAATTGTAAATGATCTGCCGTGGAAACACGACACTTTCGATGCTTAAAACCATGAATTTATGCGTGAACTTAGGATATTTTGTTAGATATGATGCACTTTGGTGAATATTGCAGGTAAAACAGGTCTACTGTAGTGTTGGAATGAAAAGGAAAGAAAATGACCTGGAAAAGACCAACTTTGATCAAGGTACGAGTCAACTCTCGTGTCTTCAACACTCGATACGACTCGTATGCTAACTGGAATGCATAACAAAACCTAAAGCCAAACTGAGAAGCTAAGTATGGACAACATACGACTAGAACATCTAAGTCGTAAGCAAGGATACGATTCATATGGAGAAGTTGTATGCATAACATAATCTAAACCTACCAGCCAAAGTTCAAGTCTCAAAAGTATATAAGTCAAAAGTCTAAGTACAACTCGTATAGGGAAGAAGTACACAAATCAATGTTCAAAGCTAGAAAATATAGAAGTCCCAGGTGGATACGAGTGAAGGACACGACTCGTATGCCCATGTATGACTCATGAGCCGAAGTCGTATGCTGAACATAAAGTTTAAGCCTTGGGATATCAGACACTGGAATAGATATGAGAGGGCAGGGTACGACTCGTATGATGTTGGTACGAGTTAAAGACCGAGTTGTATCGAGTGTCGACATAACTTTACCTTTCCCATTTTTATTAGGATTTTTATTTTATTTTGAGATACTATAAATACCATAGGGTTTATATTTTATTAGAGGACACATTCTTACAATATTTTTGTGTACTTTACAATTATTCTTGAGATTTTGGGTTTTTATTCAATTCAATACTTTGGAGTTTATTCATCTTATTCTTGTGCAATTAATTACATGCTTTCTTCATTGATAATCATGAATTCTTACATGGACATGAGCGGCTAATCTCCTTAACTAGAATTGTGGGAACTCTGGATGATTAGCTAAGTAGAGGAAGTGTGATATTCATCTATTCTAGGGTTTATGCATGTATCTTAATCTTATTCACAATAATTAATCACTGAGCTGCTATAGAAGCGTGAGATAGCTTGTATTTGCATTCATTCTTACAAGGATGTTTGTGATTGGGAAAAGTAGATTAGGAAAGTGACTTGGGATTCACCTCCATCTTATATTCCTTACTATATCATCTAATCACTTTATCTTTAAATGTGATAGTGAACTGAGGTTGTAGAAAGGAGCAACAAGGTGACGCCCTGAGACTGAACCGATAAAGGGTGAGATTTATCTTTACGTTTACACAATGTTTGATAATACATATCTTGTAGACTTTACATGTAGAACAATAGAATGGCTGGTTTGAACATGATAAATTTACGGTGTTAAGAAGCCAGTGGAAACACAAGACTAGTTTTCATATTCTATTGTTTACAACTAAACATCACTCAAGTTTTGGTTACTAATTGTGATTGATACAAAATTCCCTCCATTTGCTTTTCTACACTGCTCGTGATTTACATCAAATCAAGAAATTGTTCAGTGTCTTCCCTGTGGGTTCGACCCCAACCTAGTTGGGTTACTATAATTGTCATCGATCGCATCATACTTCTATTGGAGTTAGTTTTGGGTGACATCAAATTTTGGCATCGTTACCGGGGAAGACAGTGTTATTGTTGGTTGAATTTGGTGAATTTATGGGTTTTATTATCTATTTTTGATTTGGCATACGCCGGTGTATGTCAAACACGAGGATAAGAGGCAATTCCTTACTCCCATTCGATCCAAAGCAAAAAAAATTCTTCTAACACCATAAATAATAGCAGAATAAGTTCGTGATGGTGTTCCTATTGGGGTTAAGGACCCCCCACTTGTTGATCCGAATGTGGCACTTCTGCATGCTCCACTTGATTCATAGAATGTTACAAATATTCATACGCAAAAAATGTTAGAGTGAGAGAGACGAGAAGCCGAAGAGGCTAGGTTAGCTGAAGAGGCTCGGAGAGCTCAAAATAGAGAACTAGTCATTTCGAAATAAGTGGCTGATCGAGTTTAGAGAGGTAGAATCCCATCACTCTCTTCTTACTAGACTTTGCATCTATATGAGGAAGACGATAAAGATATGGGTTATATTGAACCGATTCAGATAGGAGTGGTCATCCCTCCATCTTTACCTCCCAATATGAAGTTTGACAATACTAGTGCTATGATCCTACTTTAGAACTTAAAAGGTGTATTTCAGGAGCAACAACTGATGATGCGAATCTCTATCTAGCTAACTTTACTGGGATCTGAACATCTTATACCATTTTGAGGGTAGACCAAGAAGCTTTAAGGTTTAGGTGGTTCCTATTTTCTCTTATTAGAGAAGCATCACTACGGTTGGGGGAATTTCTAAGAGGTTCAATCACTACTTGGCATGAGCTTCAAAAATTGTTATTTAGCAGTTTTTTCCTTCCTACAAGGATGATATAGTTAAAAAATGAAATTTATAACTTTAGACTGTTACCTGCAGAATCCTTTTATGAGGTGCGGTTTAAATTCAAGAAGAGTTGAGCATGGTACCTAATTACAGAATCAGAGGATCAAAATTGCTAGAAATCTTCTACAGATCACTAAATATTAGTTTGAGAGCAATGTCAGATACTATTTCAGGAGGTGCATTTATGCGACTTTGGTGGGATTATGCACAAGAGATGCTAGATGATATTTCAGTGACCAATAGAGGATGACATACTAGAGACACAAATCGTGGTGTAGGTGCATATGTTATTGGTGTAGCTGGTTATTATGACATGAATAATGACTTGGTCATACAAGAGTTTGCTCAACTTTGGACAAATATTAGTCTTCTTACTAAGCAATTTGCAATAATAGGGTCTGGAAAAGTAAATGTAGTTGGGACTAAGGAATCTTCTTTGAGAACTTTTAAGGAAAATTTGAAGAGGAAGCAAAGTATGTTGATCATAGGTTGCCGGATTTTTGAGCCCAAGGAAAAGGGAATCAAGGTCGAAACTATTATAATAATAGATACATAGATAGAAGTATAGAGAGATGGTGATTGGTGCTGGAAAGATAACTACAAGGAGAAGAGTGATAAGTATGTTCCACCTGGGGGTTCTGATTAAGAATACAGAATGAAGGAATTTTGTCAAAAGTAGTCAAAGGACAAGAAATTCAAGAAAGCTGTCTTAAGGATATTAAGGCAGATTTGTCAGGGCTAAATCTGAAAGTTGAATCATATGCTACAATAATCAAACAGTTGGAGCAACGATTCGGTCAGATGTTAGCCATAGTAAATCAGAGGCAGCCAGGCACTCTCCCTAGTAATACGATTCAGAATTCGAAGAATGGTGCTCATTATCATACCATTACCACTATGAGTGGTAAAACAACCCGCTTGTTCCCACTGTAGATGTGCATAAAGATGATGATCCCGTTGATGTAAAGAGTAGTAATAAAAAGGACAAAGAGAAATACAAGGTTGAAAATCGTATGTTGAAGCCTATCCCAAGACCTCTTTCTCCCTTTCCTCAAAGGCTGAGAAAGAAATAAAAAGAAGTAAATATTATAAATTTTTATCTATATTAAAAGAGTGGACAGTCAACATACCGCTTGTATAGGCATTGGAGCAAATGCCAAGATATGCAAAATTCATGAAGTATTTGATCACCAAGAAGAGGTCAGTCAGTTATGAGCCAGTCGATAATATTCATCATTGTCGTGTTGTAGTTATTAGATCATTGGTAGAGAAGAAGGAGGATCTTTGTGATTTTACCATACCTTGCACTATTGGATCTTTCAACTTTACTCAAGCATTATGTGATTTGGAGGCTAGTATCAACCTCATTCCCTTTACAATATTCAATCAGTTGGGGTTGGGAGCTCCCAAACCAAATACCATGAGACTAGTGATGGTGGACAGAATAGTAAAGAAGCCAGTTGGTATCCCTTATGATGTATTGGGAAAAGTGTCTTCTTTTATATTTCCTGCTAATGTTGTAATATTGGACTGTGAAGTGGAATTTCAAATCCCAATTATTTTGGAAAGATCATTTTTGGCAACAGGTAGGACGTTAATTGACTTGGAGAAAGGATATCTGATGTCGAGACTCAATGATGAACAATAGGCATTCAACGTATGCAAATCTATAAAGCAGCCTGATGAGTTGAGAGTGATATCTGTGATCGATATGTATGGTGATAGGGAAGATTCATTCCATGATATTGATGTAGTTAATTATTCTTTTGGATGATGGTTCTGATGTTATTGTTCCTATTGATGAAAGGTTAGGTGTTGAAGCTCTTGCAGCTGTGATCATGAATTTTGATAGAGATGGTCTTGAGGAATATGATGAGATGGTGTGTTCACTTTATGGTAGTGGTTCCTATGTTTATGCACCAAAGAATCTTGATTTAGATTTGAAGAATAGAACTACTCCACCTGCTCTCCCATCCATTGAGGATCCACCTGTCTTAGAGTTGAAGGCCCTCCCTTAACATTTACGATAAGAAATTTTGGTGGCCAACAACATTTTTCCTATTATTATTACAACTAATTTGATATAATCGAAAGTAGAAGCATTATTATCAGTGTTGCTGAGATTCAAGAGGGAAATAGGTTGGTCCACTGTAGATATTATGGGTATTCCTCCTGGTTTGTGTACTCATAAAATTGAGTACAATTCAACTTAAGCCAAATTATATTCCAAGTATAGAGCATCAGTGTCGATTTAATCCTCCTTGTAGGAGGTGGTTAAGAAAGAAATAATTAAGTGTTTGGATGTTGGTGTGATGTATCCCATTGCAGATAGAAAGTGAGTCAGTCCAGTTCAATGTGTTCCTAAGAAAGATGGAATAATTGTTGTGCCTGATGAGAAGAATGAACTAGTGCCAATGAGACCAGTTACCGGATGGAGAGTATGCATGGATTACAAAAAATTAAATATATGGACTCAGAAGGACCACTTTCCCATTCCCTTCATGGACCAAATGTTAGACCAGTTAGTTGGCAGAGAATGGTACTTCTTTCTTGATGGGTATTTAGCTTATAACCAGAATACTATTGCACTTGAGGACCAAGAGAAGACAACCTTCATATCCTTATGGGACCTTCTCATCCAAACGCATGCCATTTGAGCTTTGCAACGCTCCATCCACATTTTCGAGATGTATGATGTCTATATTCTCTGATATGGTATAAGACACCATTGAAGTTTTTATGGATAATTTTTCGGTTGTTGGTGGTTCTTTTAAGGACTGCCTTGCTCACTTAACAAATACTCTCTAAAGGTGTGAAGAATACAACTTGGTACTTAATTGGGAAAAGTGTTATTTCATGGTCAAAGAAGGTATAGTATTGGAGCACAAATTTCAAAAAGGGGTATTAAGGTAGATAAAGTGAAAGTTTAAGTGATCGAGAAATTACCTCCACCAATATCTATAAAGGGTGTTCGTAGCTTTTTGGGACATGCTAGATTTTATAGAAAGTTCATCAAGGACTTATCCAAGATAGCCAATCCTCTTTGTAGGCTTCTTGAGAAAGAGGTGAAATTTGAGTACACTGAAGCATGCTTGAAGGCTTTTGGATGTCTGAAAGAGAAGTTGATGACTATTCTTATCATTGTATCTCTAGACTGGTCTTTGGATTTTTAAATCATGTGTGATGCAAGTGGTTTGGCCTTAGGAGTTGTACTAGGCCAACAAAAAGAGAAGATCCATCATCCCATATACTACGCTAGTAAAGCACTAAATCCTGCTCAGAAGAACTACACCGTGACGGAGCAAGAGTTGTTGGCAGTTGTGTGTGATTTTCAAAAATTAAAGTCATATTTGATTTGGACTAAGGTGATCGTGCACACTGACCATGCAGCACTGCAGTTCTTAATGACTAAAAAAATACAAAGCCTAGACTAATTAGGTGGGTGCTATTGCTGCAAGAATTCAATTTTGAGGTTAAGGATAGAAAAGGCATTGAGAATCAAGTTGTGAATTATTTGTCTATATTAGAGGAGAAGCTATACAAAATATTAAAGAAGGGCTTGAGATTGATGACAATTTTCCTGATGAGAAGATATTAGCAGCTTTCCAAGATCTAATTCTATGGTTTGCAGATTATGCAAACTATCTAGCCAGTGATCTAGCTCCAGAAGATCTTTCCTTCCAGCAAAGAAAGAAATTTATGCATGAGGTAAGGAAATTTTTCTGGGATGAGCCTTATTTGTTCAGAATTTGTGCGAACGGGATTATTCGTAGATGCACACCTGAGGTAGAGATGATGAGCCTACTTGAGGCTTATCAATCTTTACCATTTAGGGGTCATCATGGTGGAACCCGCACAACCCACAAGATCTTGCAATGTGGGTATTATTGGCCAATAATCTACAAAAATGCACATGATTTTACTTCTGCTTGTGATCAATGTCAACGATAGGGTAATATCTCTAGACGACATGAACTGCCTATGACTCCTATCTTAGAATTGGAATTGTTTGATTTATGGGGTATAGACTTCATGGGTACTTTTGCGAGTTTTTTTGGCATGAAGTATATATTAGTGACTGTAGATTATGTTTCAAAATGGGTGGAAGCAGTTGCGCTTCCCAACAATAAAGCACGTAGTGTTACTACATTTATGAAAAAAATATTTTTTCTCAATTTAGCACCCCAATGTCCTAGCATTAGTGACAGAGGGTCACATTTTTGTAATCGTCTATTCAGAGGTCGGTTAGAGAAGTATGAAGTGAAATACAAGGTGGAAACACCTTATTATCCGCAGACTAATGGACAAGTAGATGTGTCCAATAGATAAATTAAGTTGGTCTTGTCAAAGACAGTAAATGCCAATAGGACTGATTGGTCACGAAAGTTAGAAGATGCATTATGGGCTTACCAGAAAACTTTCATGTAACGCCCCGAATCTGGTACCCGTAATGCTACATGGTGCTCATGACCCCGAAGGACCACAAGATAACCAATGACTGATATCTGTACCTATATACTGTATGACTTCATGTAAAATACATAAATAAAGGTTGAAAGGCCATAAGGTTCAGAGATCTAATAAAACATAACATTTGAAGATATGGTATATCAATACCAAAATAACTGAATAACTATCTGAACATGCCAGTTCAAAAGCCTCTAAACTATCTGAATAAGGAGCTGATGGGACATGTCCCCAACTAACTCCAACTACTAAAATTAATTAATTAATGAGATAATAAAGTAATGGTCATTTCCTCGAAGAATGAGGACTCACTGCTAACTCTGACTGCTGAGACTGGAATACTACTGATACTCTGGATCTTGTGCTTATGAACCAATGGTATAAAAAACCATAGCACAAATGCGTCAGTACGTTTGAATGTACTGGTATGCATATGAGGTAGGATGAATGCAAATGGTTCACATACATGAACTATACTAACTAACTGAATAACATGAGCGTGAGAATACATAATAACTGTAACTGAGTTCGTGATAACATGATTAATGAGTCTGAGTACTTATAACATATGATACTGATAGCTGTATAACTAAAATAACTGATACTGAGCGACTGTATCTGACAGTCTAGGTTCTGATGGAACTAGCTGAGTTCTGTACTGTTCTGAGTTGACTATATTTAACAGTCCTGAAATCTGGAGAACTAGCTGAGTTCTTTTACTAAGACTGAATGACTGTATCTAACAATCCTGATCTGTAACTAAAACTGTGGGAAGTAGTCATCTAACCGACATGCCCCAAATAATGCATTATAGCTGAGCTGGGGTCTAATCTGTAACCCCAATTGGAAGGGTGTCAATATCGCGCCATCAGTATGAACAAGCTGTAGGTGACCCTCATCTGACAGTGTCCCTAAAAGAGAACAATAGGACCCTTATCTGACAATTTTTATCCACCTCATCAACCCTCATATGACAATGTTGATGTCTCAACCTATGCTGGCTACATAGTTTTGGAATGTAAGGATGACTTCTAAGAATCTCACCCTCATCTGACAGTGTGTGTTCCCATCCTTGGGTTCACTAGGTGCTAATTCCTACTCCCATCTGAATAGACACTGAACATGGATTACTAAACTAAATCAAACTGATTTAACTGAGTTCCATTGACAGACAGAATACTACTGAGATTACTGAATTTCTGAGTTTACTGAGTTTTCCTGACTCACATTACTATCTGAATTTCTATGAACATGGCTCGACTGAGAGTATCTTGAAAACATGACATTGGATCTAGGAACACAGCTAAATTGTTGGGTACAAGTACCCCCATGACTCGATAGCATGAAACTGACAAAGCATGAATTTCTTGAATACATGACCAACATCACAATCCATAATACAATAAGTTGGAGATTTCATGAAGTAGATGTTCTAAAGCACCACAAGGGCTACACATGAATCCATGATTCACTAACTAAGAAATTTCATCAAACATTTGACATGTATAAACTTGTACATGATTGGGGATTATCATACTAGTATGGCACTTTTCCTTCACATAGACATTTAATCGAACACATGGGGAGAATGCTTTGGTTATACAATCATCAATACATCTAATAATCATGGATACATCAATCAACGTGTAAATTTAAGAGTTTATCATGATTATTATGCAAATCACCACATACTAGGGTCAATCATTGGAATATGCAATTTCAAACATGAATCAAAACCCCACAATATCATGAACACGAATTTAAATTCTATTTAAATCATAAACATTCATAAATAAACAAATCTTGTATTTGAAAAGAGATTCTTGAGCTTCATGGGTGAAAGGGAACCACGAATCAACACATGACATACCTAGGTTGTGAGTTTCTTGAAGATCTTGGACTTGAAGAACTTAGAATCTCTTAGTTTCTTGAAGAAGGATTTGGATCTTGTTCTTGGGGATTATCTTTGAGAGAAAACCCTAATTTGATGTTGTAAATGGATAATGAACTTCTGAGCCTTGATGTGACATAATTAGGGGTTAAAACGGGTGAAAAAGACCCAAATACCCTTTTAAAAACAACTTTAAAATAATTGAACGAACTATGCGACGGTGGGTACGACGGTCCGTCGCTGGGTCGACGGTCCGTCGCTGGGTCGATGGTCCGTCGCTGGGTCGACGGTCCGTCGATCTTGAATATCGCACCTGGGCAGAATAGGGGTTCACTGTCTCTGCTGCGATGGCTTAGGCGACGGTCCATCGCTAGCTCGATGGTCCGTCGGCCCTCTTCATCGCACCTGGGCAATTTTGACTGCTTTCTGTAAAACAACCATAACTTTCTAGCCCGATACAGGATTGGATAAGATTGGTATCGTTGAAAAGCTAATTCAATTTCCCACATGACAAAAAGTGAAAATCTTAAAAATTCCACGTATATAAAAGTGGATTCATCTTTCAAAGTAAGTTTCTAACATACTCGGGACAATTTCAATCTAGGTACAAGTACGGGGTATTACAATATCTCTTTCCGATTTGGTTTCCAAGAGGTGTCAACCATTAAAAAAGATCATGTCCTTCAAAGATCAATCTAATAATTGCTTAAGTAAGGTAGTCGCTTCTTTTTTTGATTGTAGCATTAGCGCTTTTATTTGCAAATCCTTTTGTTTGATCTTAGCTTAGAAATATGAAAAATAAATATATTTTTCATGTTTTTTGCCTTCGACTTGTTGTTTGCTTTTTCAAATTCTATCAAGATTTCCCTCCTCCAATTCTTTATTCTTTGAGAAAAGAACTTACGGGAAGGGCCGATTTACGGATGAGGAATTAGCATACTGACTCACTTTCACCCTTCCCGTTCATAGACCAAGGAAAAAAGTGTTAGTGTTCTAATAACCAATAAAAGGGCTAGTTCATTAGTTCATAATTTATAACTAACTCAAATATTTTTTATTTTTTTACTCCATTTCAGAATAAATAAAAGAATAGATAAAAAGAGGGGCGAAGTGCTACAAAAAGAACTCTATTTGATTTTTTAGTCTATCTATAAGAGGAGATCATATGAAAAACGTAACCGATTCTTTCGTTTCTTTGGGCCACTGGCCATCTGCTGGGAGTTTTGAGTTTAATACCGATATTTTAGCAACAAATCCAATAAATCTAAGTGTAGTGCTTGGTGTATTGATTTTTTTTGAAAAGAGAGTATGTGCAGGTTGTTTATTTCAAGAATAGGCTGGACCAACCAGCTATACCCTTTTCCGTTATAAGTAGGAAAGAAAGGTGCATGATCTCGCGAATTACTTCTGTATAAATTCAAAAATTATATGTAAGAACCATAGCATTTCGCGATTCATTGGTAAATCAATTTTGATTCTCTATTAACCAATAATGTGGAACTATTAACATGGTTAAAACAAACTGTTTGAAGTCTAGACGCAGCATGGTACTCTTTCTACCACTATGTTAATATAGAGGTGGTTTCAAAATAAATATTTTATCAATATAGGATACTCATATTGAGAAAATTATTTTAACCGGTTATTGTAAATTGTAAAAACAGGGATTTTACCCCCTTTATCTAATGCTGAATCAATGACCTATTCTAAGTAAGAAGGGCTTTTTGGATTTGAAAAAAAAAGAAACAACTTTCCTGACAATTACATATTTTTTATTTTGTCAGAAGATTCCTCCGAATATTTTGGTCTTACATTAGTTTCGATATCTTTTTGGAATATGAACAAAGAAGAGAAGATAGGATCATTACATTCATAAAAAAAGATATGAGAATTTAACATAAGTAATTGAGCGTGAGAGCCAAATAAATCGAAAGATTCATGTTTGGTTCGGGAAGGGATTATGGAATTTTGGAAAGGAATGGAAAAATAATCTACTTTCATTAAGTGATTTATTAGATAACCGAAAACATAGGATCTTGAATACTATTCGAAATTCAGAAGAACTGCGTGGAGGGGCTATTGAACAACTCGAAAAAGCTCGTTCTCGCTTACAGAAAGTAGAAACCGAAACCGAGCATTTTTGAGTGAATGGATACTCTGAGATAGAACGAGAAAAATTGACTTTGATTAATTCAACTTATAAGACTTTGGAACAATTAGAAAATTACAAAAACGAAACGATTCAGTTTAAACAACAAAGGGAGATTAATCAAGTCCGACAACAGGTTTTCCAACAAGCCTTACGAGGAGCTCTAGGAACTCTGAATAGTTGTTTGAACAATGAGTTATAGTTACGTACCATTAGTGCCAATATTGGCATGTTGGGAACAATTAATGAAATAACTGATTAGTCTTTCTACTGTAGGTATTATTTTTTTCTTTCAAAAAGAATAAAGAAAGAATCATGGTAAATATTTGAGCTGACGAAATTAGTAATATTATCCGTGAACGTATTGAAAGATATAATAGAGAAATAAAGATTGTAATTACCAGTACCATACTTCAAGTAGGCGATGGCATTGCTCGTATTCACGGTCTTGATGAAGTAATGGCAGGTGAATTAGTAGAATTTGAAGAGGGTACAATTGGAATTGCTCTGAATTTGGAATCAAATAATGTTGGTGTTGTACTAAAGGGCGATGGTTTGTTAATACAAGAAAGAAGTTCTGTAAAAGCAATGGGAAGAATTGCTTTGATACCCGTGAGTGAGGCTTATTTGGGTCGTGTTGTAAATACCTTGGCTAAACCTATTGATGGTAGAG
>CM061541.1:119302898-119317898 GCA_030864215.1 Capsicum pubescens
AACTTTCTAAATTTATTCGAAAGTTAGAAAGAGAAATAGTTTTAATCATTCCTTATAAACTGAATCTTTCTCTCCTATTAAGTCACGTGAAGATGCAGAATAAAAAAGAATTCATTTATTAGTCTTATTTTTTATTATTTATATAAATATATAAATAATTTAATAAATATATTAATTAATATAATATGTGTTAATTAATATAATATGTTAGACAAATTAATATTAGCGATGGGCTCTTACTAAGAGACTTCTTCAGAAAAATCTTTATCCACCTATATCTATAGTGTTATTTATATCCCTTTATATCTCTATACAATAGATTATGGTGTTTATACATCAGCCCAACCAATGACTATTCATGATTCCATAATTGAATCAATTCCATACCGGTTCTTAGAGGAATGTTATGGTAAAACTTAGTTTGAAACGACGTGGTAGAAAGCAACGTGCGACTTGAAGGACACGATCCGTTGTGGATTTGTACATCTACCATTTTATGTAGGAATGAAGGTGGCTCGACATCATTGGTTCTGTTTCACTAGAACCCCTCGTTTTTTGTTGTCTTGGAATGTAAATAGTCCATGATGGAGCTCGAGTAGAAAATATTAATTTATTTCTTGGGGCAAGGGTCTAAGGTTAATGCCAATCAATAAAAAAATAGAAACAACTTCGTAAATATATCTTCGGTATGGAAATCGAAAGACTCCAATTCGAGTAAGTTAAAAATTCCAAAATTTCTTTGAATTGATCAAACTTTTTCGATCCAAAGTGTTTCACGAGGGAATCCATCATCTTGTAGAATTCTTTCCTAGAAATCGCAAAAAGGGTATGTTGCTGCCATTTTGAAAGGATTAAAAAGCACCGAAGTAATGTCTAAACCCAAAGATTTAAAATAAAACAAAGATAAAAGATCCCAGAACAAGGATACATATTTTAGTTATCTTAATAACTGGATCAGACTGTAGAATCCAATTTTAAACGAGACAAATAAAAAAGGAGGAAATACCACTCAATAAATGAAATTGCCGAAAGATTTTTGTTTGAACTGTTTGAAAGTTATTCAACTTGAGTTATGAGAGTACGAATGGTTTCTTTTTCATTTTCAAGAAGAAAGAAGAAAAAAAGGACTTACATCTTTAATTGATTTGATCATTTTATGGACCCAATTGTCATTTCTTAGATAGAATTCCATACATACAGAGACAAAACCAAAACCTTGAATCAATTATTTTCTCGAGCCGTACGAGGAGAAAGCTTCCTATACGTTTCTGGGGGGTGGGGTATTGTTCATCTACATCTATCCCAATGAACCGTCTATCGAATCGTTGCAATTGATGTTCAATTCCAAAGAGAAGGGAAAGATCTTCGAAAAGTGGGTTTTTATGATCCGATAAAGAATCAAACTTATTTAAATGTTCCTGCTATTTTATATTTCCTTGAAAAGGGGGCTCAACCTACAGGAACTATTCAGGATAATTTAAAGAAGGCAGAGGTTTTTAAGGAACTTCGTCCTAATCAACCAAAATTCAATTAAGGAAATACAAAAAAAGGGGGTAGTGGTTTGTATATAACTTTGTATGACTTTTCTCTTCCATTTTTTTGTATTTCCTCCCTTTACTTTTCTATTTGTATTTATTTATCATTGCTTCCATCGAATTCCATGTTCTATAATGAAAATACTTCTTATTTTATTGATCTTAGAAAAAATAAATTCGGGCATTTCGGTTGGTTTTCCATTTTTCATTGTAACTCTATTAAACCTAACAAAGAAATCAAGTTTTCTTTTAGCACTTAACTTGATTGAATCCATTATGGATTCAATAAATCTAAGTAAATTGTAGTTTTGTTTTCCACTTATTGTTTATTTATTCTCTCATCTATACTTTTTATATCGATTTTATTTGGTTTGGATTATATTTGTAGTGCCAATCCAACACAAGTCCTTTTTTTTATTGTTTTCAATTGAAATTTCTTTTGTTTTATTTTTGAGTATTTATATTGACAACAATGTATCTAACAAATATAATTCATTGTGATAAATTGATAAATGAAGTGGATCTATTTAGTTTTATTTTATCATTAAAATTAATTAGAAAGTGTGAATTTATTTTTTTAGATTTCTTCTTTCAATGGTTTTTGGTTGTCTTGTCTAATCTCTTTATTTCTTTTTCTTCGTATTGGATCTACACCATTTGTTTGATATTTTCTTTGGGTTGCTAACTCAACGGTAGAGTACTCAGCTTTTAAAATTGGCTAGTGTCTTTTACACATATGGATGAAGTGAGGGATTCATCCATACTCTCGGTAAAGTTTGGAAGACCACGATTGATCCTGAAAGGGAATGGATGGTAAAAATAGCATGTCGTATCAACGGAAAGTTCTGAAAACATTTCATTGTTCCTAGATGGGTATAAAACCGTGTTAGAATTCTTGGAATGGAATAAAATAAAGTTTGGTCGAATGAATAAATTGATAGAGCTGCGGCTTCAATTAAATTATAGGGAAAGAAAAACCAACGAGCTTTTGTTCTTAATTTGAATGATTCCCGATCTAATTAGATGTTAAAAATTTATTAGTGCCTGATGCGGGAATGGTTTCTTGTCCCATGAGTGGATTCTCAATTTTTTTAATGAATCCTAACTATTAACATTTTTAATTATGGATATGTGTGTGTAGAAGAAATAGTATATTGATAAAGAAAGTTTTTTCCAAAGTCAAAAGAGTGATTAGGTTGAAAAAAGAAAGGATTTCTAACCATCTTATTATCCTATAATACTAACATACACCAAATAACTGAAACAAAAAAAGAGATGATAGAGAATCCGTTGAGAAGTTTACCTGTATCCAAGGTGTCTATTCTTACTATAATGCTTTATTTTAACTGTATCTCACTATGTAACATTTGATAACCCTAAAAATCTTTCATCTTTGGTTCAAATCGAATTTCAAATGGAAGAAAACCAAAGATATTTACAGCTAGATAGCTTGCAACAACACAACTTCCTATATCCACTTATCTTTCAGGAGTATATTTATGCACTTGCTCATGATCATGGTTTAAATAGAAATAGGTCAATTTTGTTGGAAAATCCAGGTTATAACAATAAATTTAGTTTCCTAATTGTGAAACGTTTAGTTACTCGAATGTATCAACAAAATCATTTTCTTATTTCTACTAATGATTCTAATAAAAATCCATTTTTGGAGTGCAACAAGAGTTTGTATTCTCAAATGATATCAGAGGGATTTGTGTTTATTGTGGAAATTCCATTTTCTCTACGATTAATATCTTCTTTATCTTTTTTCAAAGGCAAAAAGATTTTAAAATCTTATAATTTACGATCAATTCATTCAACATTTCCTTTTTTAGAGGACAATTTTCACATCTAAATAATGTATTAGATATACTAATACCCTACCCCATTCATCTGGAAATCTTGGTTCAAACTCTTCGCTATTGGGTAAAAGATGGCTCTTCTTTACATTTATTACAATTCTTTCTCCACAAATATTGAAATTTGAATAGTCTTATTACTTCAAAGAAGCCCGGTTACTCCTTTTCAAAAAAAAAAAAGATTCTTCTTTTTTTTATATAATTTTTATGTATATGAATGCGAATCCACTTTCGTCTTTCTACGGAACCAATCTTTTCATTTACGATCAACATCTTTTGGAGCCCTTCTTGAACGAATATATTTCTATGGAAAAATAGAACGTCTTTTAGAAGTCTTTGCTAAGGATTTTCAGGTTACCTTATGGTTATTCAAGGATCCTTTCATGCATTATGTTAGGTATCAAGGAAAATCAATTCTACCTTCAAACGGGACGTTTCTTTGGATGAATAAATGGAAATTTTATCTTGTCAATTTTTGGAAATGCCATTTTTCTCTGTTCTTTCACATAGGAAGGATCCATATAAACCAATTATCCAACCATTCTCGTGACTTTATGGGCTGTCTTTCAAGTGTGCGACTAAATCATTCAACGGTACGTAGTCAAATGTTAGAAAATTCATTTCTAATAAATAATGCAATAAAAAAGTTTGTTACCCTTGTTACAATTATTCCTTTGATTGGATCATTAGCTAAAACACACTATTGTACCATATTAGGACATCCCATTAGTAAACCGGTTTGGTCCAATTTATCAGATTCTGATATTACTGACCGATTTGGGCGTATATGCAGAAATCTTTTTCATTATTTTAGTGGATCTTCTAAAAAAATGACTTTATATTGAATAAAGTATATACTTCAACTTTTTTGTGCTTGAACTTTAGCTCGGAAACACAAAAAAATTATACGCACTTTTTTGAAAAGATCGGGCTCAGAATTATTGGAAGAATTCTTAACGTCGGAAGAACAAGTTCTTTCTTTGACCTTCCCACGAGCTTTGTCTAGTTTGTGGGGAGTATATAGAAGTCGTATTTGATATTTGGATATTTTTTCTATCAACGATCTGGCAAATTATCAATGATTCATTCTTTGATTTTCTAAAAGATGAAGAGATCAAAAATTTAAACTATTCTGAAATGTTGATTGTAATAGTAATAAGGGGTAAATCAACTGAGTATTCAACTTTTTAAAGTCTTTCTAATTTCTATAAGAAAGGAACTGATGTATACATAGGGAAAGCCGTGTGCAATGTAAAGTGCAAGCACGGCTTGGGGAGGGATCTTTACTTGTTTATTTAATTTAAGATTAACATTTATTTTATTTAACAAGGAACTTATCTACTCCATCCAACTAGTTTCGGGTACGAATTCCGGGCAACCCACTATCATATCAAAATTATAATTCTCTTTAGAGAAGTCCCTATTTTTCCAATCAACTTCATTAAAAACTTGAATAGATCCACATACACCTTGGTTGACACGAATATATAAGTCATGTTATACTGTTGAATAACAAGCCTTCCATTTTCTATTTTTATTTGTAGAAAACTCGTGTGCTTGGAAGTCCCTGATGATTAAATAAACCAAGATTTTACCATGACTGCAATTTTAGAGAGACACGAAAGCGAAAGCCTATGGGGTCGCTTCTTTAATTGGATAACTAGCACTGAAAATCCTCTTTCCATTAGATGGTTTGGTGTTTTGATGATCCCTATCTTATTAATGACAACTTTTG
The DNA here is from genome assembly GCA_030864215.1 of Capsicum pubescens. Lineage (NCBI taxonomy): Eukaryota > Viridiplantae > Streptophyta > Magnoliopsida > Solanales > Solanaceae > Capsicum > Capsicum pubescens. Next base: position 119,308,028 of record CM061541.1, read on the forward strand.
TATTTATTATTTCCTTCATTGCTGCTCCTCCAGTAGATATTGATGGTATTTGTGAACCCGTTTCAGGGTCTCTACTTTACGGAAACAATATTATTTTTGGTGCCATTATTCCTACTTCTGCAGCTATAGGTTTACATTTTTACCCAATCTGGGAAGCGACATCCATTGATGAATGGTTTTACAATGGTGGTCCTTATGAACTAATTGTTCTACACTTCTTACTTGGCGTAGCTTGTTACATAGGTCATGAGTGGGAGCTTAGTTTCTATCTGGGTATGCGACCTTGGATTGCTGTTGCATATTCAGCTACTGTTGCAGCTGCTACCGCAGTTTTCTTGATCTACCCGATCGGTCAAGGAAGTTTTTCTGATGGTATGCCTCTAGGAATCTCTGGTACTTTCAAATTCATGATTGTATTCCAGGCTGAGCACAACATCCTTATGCACCTATTTCTTATGTTAGGCGTAGCTGGTGTATTTGGAGGCTCCCTATTCAGTGCTATGCATGGTTCCTTGGTAACTTTTAGTTTGATCAAGGAAACCACAGAAAATGAATCTTCTAATGAAGGTTACAAATTTAATCAAGAGGAAGAAACTTACAATATTGTAGCCGCTCATGGTTATTTTGGACGATTGATCTTCCAATATGCTAGTTTCAACAACTCTCGTTCGTTATACTTCTTCTTAGCTGCTTGGCCTGTAGTAGGTATCTGGTTTACCGCTTTATGTATTAGCACTATGGCTTTCAACCTAAATGGTTTCAATTTCAACCAATCTATAGTTGACAGTTAAGGTCGTGTAATTAACACTTGAGCGAATATCATTAACCGTGCTAACCTTGGTATGGAAGTTATGCATGAACATAATGCTCATAACTTCCCTCTAGACTTAGCTTCTATTGAAGCTCCATCTATAAATGGATAAGATCCCAGTCTAGTATATAAGAGGTTTTGAAAAAAAGGAGAAATAGCACCCTCTTGATAAAACAAGAAAATGATTATTGCTCCTTTCTTTTTTCTTTTTAGTTTATTTAGTAATTTACAAGTATTTTACTTACATATACTTTTTTGTTTACATTATAGAAAAAGAAAGAGAGCATATTTTCCTACATTTATTCAGGATTGAGTATTCTATTTTCATTTTGTATGTATTTATTTAAAATTCAAGAAATATAACTTGTTCCTCTTCTTGCTAATGTTACTATATCTTTTTTATTTCATTTAAAAAAAATTAATTTTGACTTCAAATTCTGATCTTTGATTCATATTCTTATCTTTGAAATAATAATATCATTCAAATAAGAAAGAAGAGAAGTATTCGAACTTGAATCTTTTGTTTTATAATTTAAATAATGTAAAAATAGAATGTAAGTAGGCGAGGGGGCGGATGTAGCCAAGTGGATCAAGGCAGTGGATTGTGAATCCACCATGCGCGGGTTCAATTCCCGTCGTTCGTCCATACCCATAATATCAATTTTTTTAAATAAATGTTGGCTACAAAGGGATTTTTCTTAGTGAACGTGTCACAAGCTTACTCCTATTTTTTTTTTTGTAAAGTTTTTGTAAAAACAAAGAATTAAATTTGATTTTCTCTCCTATTTACAACGGCGATGAAGAATCAAATTATCACTATATTTATTCCTTTTTCTACTTCTTCTTCCAAGTACAGGATAACCCCAAGGGGTTGTGGGTTTTTTTCTACCAATTGGGGCTCTCCCTTCACCACCCCCATGGGGATGGTCTACAGGGTTCATAACTACTCCTCTTACTACAGGACACTTACCTAGCCAATGCTTAAATCCAGCTCTATCAAATATTTTCTAGTTCACCCTAACATTCCCCATTTGTTCGACTGTTGCTGAGCAATTTTTGGATATCAAACGGACCTCCCAAGAAGGTAATTTTAATATGGCCAATTTCCACTCTTTTGCAATCAATTTTACTACAACACCCGCTACTCTAGCTAATTGTCCACCCTTTCCAAGTTTTATTTCTATGTTATGTATGGCCATGCCTAAGGGCATATCGATTGAAGTAGATTCTTCTTTTGATCAATCAAAACCCCTTCCCAAACTGTACAAGATTCTTTCAAAGCATACGACTTTCTGGATGTAGATGATGATATCTATACATATGGATATTATATATATCGTAGAATGAAGTACCATATGGGTGGATATATATATGAATCCAAATCTATCGAATCACTCATGTTATGATCTTTTACATCTTGGGTCTTCTCGTTCCGTCATCTGGCTTATGTTCTTCATGTAGCATTCAGACCGAATGACTCTATGAAATTACGTCGATACTTCCATATATTATGGGTAACGTAGGAGACATCTCTATTTTCCCCCTGGGGAATCTTTAGAATTCCCACTGCTTAACTTTCAATTCGTTTCTAACCATCAAATATAATATGAATAACCCATCCTCCTCTCTTTGAAAGAAGGGGCACTTCTGGTTCTGTTGGTGCTTGAAACAATTTTATCTTCTCCATATTACTATATCTCTAGAGTTAATAATTTTATATGAGGAACTACTGAACTCAATCACTTGCTGCCATTACTCTTTTGTTTTCTGTTGAGGTCTATCCCGCAGAGGTACTCAAATTGGATCAGTAATCGATTTCTAGGTTTTGTTGTAAACCTAATTGGTTATTTCCAATTACGTAAATCAATAGTTCAAACCACACTCAAATATAGGGCATTTCCCATTTTTATAGGAACTTCTGTACCAGAAACAATGGTATCTCCAATTATAGACCCTCTGGGATGTAAAATATATCTCTTCTCTCCATCCCCATAGTGTATGAGACAAATGTATGTAGTTTGATTAGGGTCGTATTCTATGGTTACGTTTCTACCATATATGTCTTTTTTATTTCGTCAAAAATTGATTTTATGTTATAGACGCTTATGACCTCCCCTTCTATGCCTTGCGGTAATATTTCCTCTGGCATTACAACCTTTACCACAACAACGCTGTCCATAGATCAAATTATTTCGTGGATTGGATTTCACTTTACTATCTATGGTTCCATTACGTGTGCTCGGGGTAGAAGTTTTGTATAAATGTATCGCCATGCTATTAAGTATTTTTATTTAAGTTCTTTTCTTTGTAAGAGGTGGAATATAATAAACCGGTTGAAGCGTAATGATCATACATTTATAATGCATTGTATGTCCCATAATAGGTCCCATTCTTCTACTCTTTCCCAGAAGTCGATGACTATTCATAGCTATTACCTTGACACCAAAGAAGAGTTTGACCCTATGTTTTATTTCTGTCCTATTTGATCCTGATTCGACATTAGAAGTATATTGATTTTCCCCAATAATCGAATACTTTTGTCTGTAAATACTGCATATTTGATTTCATCCATAAATTGATTTTCTTCCCTATGAGTTATAGTCTCAATAAGAATACTAGTTCTTACTGTTCATATATTATGATATGAATATACCACATCAATTCGTTATGTATTCATACATTATGATATGAATATACCACATCAATTCGTTATGTATGGATGATGCAATTCCATTGGTACAGAGCCAATTCCAAATCAATTTGTTATGTATTCATATATTATGATATGAATATACCAAATCAATTCGTTATGTATAGATGATGCGATTCTATTGATACAGAGCTAATTCCAAATCAATTCGTTATGTATGGATGATGCGATTCCATTGATACAGAGCCAATTCCAATAGACTTATTGGAGGGTCATATTGGCATACATCCAGTAGGACTTGAACCTACGAATTCACCAATTATGAGTTGGGCGCTTTAACTATTTAACCATGGATGCTTAGCGGGGATCCTCGTACATGGTGAATAACCAAACTCCAATTGAAATGAAATCTTTAGGATAAATCAATGCAATTTAGGAGGAATCAATGAAATTCAATTTAGGAGGAATCAATGAGAGGACATCAATTCAAATCCTGGATTTTTGAATTGAGAGAGATCAAGAATTCTCACCATTTCTTAGATTCATAGACCCAATTCAATTCAGTTGGATCCCTCATTCACATTTTTTTCCACCAGTAATGCTTTCTAAAACTCTTTGACCCCCGAATTTAGAGTATCCTACTTTCACGCAATTCATAGGGTTCAACAAAAAATTGATATTTCATGATCAAGGGTGCAATACTCTTTGTATTAGCGGTCCTTATATATCATATTGATAATTGAAATGTGGTCAAAAGAAAAAATCTCTATTTGATAGGGCTTCTTCCTATACCTATGAATTCCACTGGACCCAGAAATGATACATTAGAAGAATCCGTTAGGTCTTCCAATATCAATAGGTTGATTGTTTCGCTCCTGAAGCTCCCCAAAGGAAAAAAGATCTCTGAGAGTTGTTTCCTGAACCTGAAAGAGAGTACTTGGGTTCCCCCAATAACTAAAAAGTGTAACATGCCTGAATCTAACTGGGGTTCGTGTTGGTGGAGGAACTGGATCTAACTTGGGAATTGTTTGATTGTTTTTCTCTAAGGAAGAGTCAAAATAGAATCAATTTGAATTCGGGACCGCTATTCAAAATCTTAGTGAAACACTAGATTTCTTATCTCGTGTCTACTTTTCGTGAAAAATACCAATTGAAGTGGAGTATTTTTTCAAACAACAAAGGGCTGGGTCAACTATTCAATCAAATGATATTGAGCGTGTTTTCCGTCTCTTCTCGAGAAACAAGTGGGCTATTTATTTGCAAAACTTTTCTCAATTTCATATGTGGCAATTCTGCCAAGATCTCTTCATTAGTTGGGGGAATAATCTGCCGAATCAGATTTTTTTAAGAACGTATCGAGAGAGAATTGGATTTGGTTAGACAATGTGTGGTTGGTAAATAAGGATCGGTTTTTTTAGCAAGGTACAGAATGTATCGTCAAATTTTCAACATGATTCCACAAGATCTAGTTTCATTCAAATAATGGCTCCTAGCCAACTGAAAGGATCTTCTGATCAATCCAGAGATCATTTGGATTCCATTAGTAATGAGGATTTAGAAGATCACACATTAATTATTCCAAGAGAGATTCAACAACAAAAAGAAAGATCAATTCTTTGGGATCCTTCATTTCTTCAAACGGAACAAAAAGAGATAGAATCAGGCCGATTCCCAAAATGCCTTTTTGGATATTCCTCAATGTCCCGGCTATTCACAAAACGTGAGAAACAGATGATTAATTATCTGTTTCTGGAAGAAATTGAAGAATTTCTTGGGATTCCTACAAGATCCGTTCATTTTTTTTCCTCTGATAGATGGTCAGAACTTCATCTGGGTTCAAATCCTACTGAAAGGTCCACTAGAGATCAGAAATTGTTGAAGAAATAATAAGAACTTTCTTTTGTCCCTTCCAGGCGATCAAAAAATAAAGAAATGATTAATATATTCAAGATAATTACGTATTTACAAAATACCATGTCAATTCATCCTATTTCATTAGATCTGGGATGTGATATGGTTTCGAAGGATGAACCGGATATGGACAATTCCAATAAGATTTAATTCTTGAACAAATATCCATTTTTTGATTTATTTTATCTATTCCATGACTGGAATAGGGGAGGATACACGTTACACTATGATTTTAAATCAAAAGAGAGATTTCAAGAAATGGCAGATCTATTCACTCTATCAATAACCGAGCCGGATCTGGTGTATCATAAGGGATTTTCCTTTTCTATTGATTCTTGTAGATTGGATCAAAAACAATTCTTGAATGAGGCCAGGGATGAATCAAAAAAGTAATCTTTATTGGTTCTACCTCCTATTTTATATGAAGAGAATGAATCTTTTTCTTGAAGGATCAGAAAAAATGGGTCCAAATCTCTTGTGGGAATGATTTGGAAGACCTAATACCAAAAATAGTGGTATTTTCTAGCAACAACATAATGGAGGTAGTCACTCAATATAGATTGATTTGAAATCTGATTCAAATCCAATATAGTACCTATGGGTAAATAAGAAATGTATTGAATCGATTCTTTTTAATGAATAAATCTTATCGCAACTTCGAATATGAAATTCAAAGGGATCAAATAGGAAAGGATACTCTGAATCATAGAACTATAATGAAATATACAATAAACCAATATTAATCGAATTTGAAAAAGAGTCAGAAAAAATGGTTCGAGCCTCTTATTTTGATTTCTCAAACCGAGAGATCCATGAATCAGGATCCTGATGCATATAGATACAAATGGTCCAATGGGAGAAAAAATTTCCAGGAACATTTGGAACAGTCCGTTTTGGAGCAGAAGAGCCATTTTCAAGTAGTGTTCGATTGATTACGTATTAATCAATATTCGATTGATTGGTCTGAGGTTATCGACAAAAAATATTTTTCTAAGATACTTCATTTATTTTTGTCCAAGTCACCTCTTTTTTTGTCCAAGTTGTTTTTATTTTTGTCTTACACACTTGCTTTTTTCTGTGTGAGTTTCGGAAATATCCCCATTACTAGGTCCGAGATCTACATCTATGAATTGAAAGGTCCGTATGATCAACTCTACAATCAGTTGTTAGAATCAATAGATATTCAAGTTGTTCATTTCCAAAAATTAAAACCCTTCTTATTGGACAATCATGATACTTCACAAAAATTGAAATTCTTGATCAATGGAGGAACAATATCACTATTTTTGTTCAATAAGATACCAAAGTGGATGATTGACTCATTCCATACTAGAAATAATCTCAGGAAATCCTTTGATAGCCCGGATTCCTATTTCGCAATGATATTCCACGATCAAGACAATTGGCTGAATCCCGTGAAACCATTTCATAGAAGTTCATTGATATCTTCTTTTTATAAAGAAAATCAACTTCGATTCTTTAATAATCCCCAATAGTTCTGCTTTTATTGGAGCACAAGATTCCCCCTCTCTGTGGAAAAGGTCCGTATCAATAATTTTGATTTTACGTATGGACAATTCCTCAATATCCTGTTCATTCGCATCAAAATATTTTCTTTGTGCGTCGGTAAAAAAACATGGTTTTTGGGGGAGAGATACTATTTCACCAATCGAGTCACAGGTATCTAACATATTCATACCTAACGATTTTCCACAAAGTGGTGACGAAACATATAACTTGTACAAATCTTTTCATTTTCTAAGTTGATCCGATCCATTAGTTCGTAGAGCTATTTAGTCGATCGTAGAAATTTTTGGAACACCTCTAACAGAGGGCTAAATAGTCAATTTTGAAAGAACTTATTGTCAACCTCTTTTAGATATGAATCAATCTGATTAAGAAGGGAAGAACTTATATCAGTATCTCAATTTCAATTCAAACATGGGTTTGATTCACACTACATGTTTCGAGAAAGATTTATCATTCGAAAAGAGGAAAAAATGAAGTCTTTGTCTAAATAAATGCGTTGAGAAAGGGTAGATGTATAGAACCTTTCAACAAGATAGTGCTTTTTCAACTCTCTCAAAATAGAATCTATTCTAATCAAAATGGAATCTATTCCAAACATAAATGCCATAGTTCCTTACTTCGACAGGGTACAAATATCTAAATTTGATATTTTTAGATACTTTTTCAGACCTATTTCCAATACTAAGTAGTAGTAAAAAATTTGTAGCCACTTTTCCTGATATTATGCATGGATCAGGTATATCATGGCGAATTCTTCAGAAAAAATTATGTCTTCCACAATGGAATCTGATAAGTGAGATCTCGAGTAAGTGTTTACATAATCTTCTTCTGTCCGAAGAAATAATTCATCAAAATAATGAGTCACCATTGATATCGACACATCTGAGATCGCCAAATGCTCGGGAGTTCCTCTATTAAATCCTTTTCCTTCTTCTTGTTGCTGTATTTCTCATTCGTACACATCTTCTCTTTATTTCCTGGGCCTTTAGTGAGTTATAGAAAGAGTTTGATAAGTTCAAATCTTTGATGATTCCATCATATATGATTGAGTTGCGAAAACTTCTGGATAGGTATCCTACATCTGAACTAAATTCTTTCTGGTTAAAGAATCTTTTTCTAGTTGTTCTGGAATAATTAGAAGATTCTCTAGAAGAAATATGGGGTTCTGCTTCTGGCGGAAAAATGCTTGGTCCCGCTTATGGGGTCAAATCAATACGTTCTAAGAAGAAAGATTGGAATATCAATCTCATCGAGATCATCGATCTCATACCAAATCCCATCAATCGAATCACGTTTTTGAGAAATACGAGATATCTAAGTCATACAAGTAAAGAGATCTATTCATTGATAAGAAAAAGAAAAAATGTGAACGGGGATTGGATTGATGAGAAAATAGAATCCTAGGTCGCGAACAGTGATTCGATTCATTATGAAGAAAGAGAATTCTTTTTTCAGTTCTCCACCTTAACGACAAAAAATAGGAATGATCAAATTCTATTGAGTCTGACTCATAGTGATCATTTATCAATGAATGGCTTTGGTTATTAAATGGTTGAACAACCGGAGCAATTTACTTATGATACTTAGTTGACATTCATAAAAAGCATCTAATGAATTATGAGTTCAATCCATCCTGTTTAGCAGAAAGACGGATATTCCTTGCTCATTATCAGACAATCACTTATTCACAAACTTTGTGTGGGGAAAATAGTTTTCATTTCCCATCTCATGGAAAACCCTTTTTTCACCGCTTAGACTTATCCCTCTCTAGGGTTATTTTAGTGATTGGTTCTATAGGAACTGGACGATCCTATTTGGTCAAATACCTAGCGACAAACTCCTATGTTCCTTTTATTAAGGTATTTCTGAAGAAGTTCCTAGATAACAAGCCTAAAGGATTTCTTCTTGATGAGATCGATATTGATGATAGTGATGATATTGATCTTAGTGATAATTTTGATGCTAGTGACAATCTTGATGATAGTGACGATATCGATCGTGACCTTGATACGGAGCTGGAACTGCTAACTAGGATGAATAGGCTAACTGTGGATATGATGCCGGAAATAGACCAATGTTATATCACCCTTCAATTTGAATTAGCAAATGCAATGTATCCTTGCATAATATAGATTCCAAACATTTATGATCTGGATGTGAATGATTCGAATGACTTATCCCTCGGTCTATAAGTGAACCATCTCTCCAGGGATTGTGAAAGATGTTCTACTAGAAATATTCTTGTTATTTCTTCGACTCATATTCCCCAAGAAGTGGATCCCGCTCTAATAGCTCTGAATAAATTAAATACATGCATTAAGCTACGAAGGCTTCTTATTCCAAAACAATGAAAGCACTTTTTCACTCTTTCATATACTAGGGGATTTCCCTTGGAAAAGAAAACATTCCATACTAACGGATTCGGGTCCATAACCATGGTTTCCAATGCATGAGATCTTGTAGAACTTACCAATGAGGTCCTATCAATTAGTATTACACAGAAGAAATCAATTATAGACACTAATACAATTAGATCCGCTCTTCATAGACAAACTTGGGATTTTTGAAATATTTACGAAATCTCCATGAATAGGATCAAACCCTATTCCATTGTATTTACATGAGGTTCCTCTTTAAGAAATTCTATGAGATGGCTTAGTTGATCCATGATTTATGTTTCATCATTCGTTTCCTTTTCTTTTATTTCTAGAAATCTATTGATCAATTTTGATTCTTTTTTTTTCTCTTGATTCTTTTCTGATTGAGATGTATAGATCCTATTAATCGATTAACGAAAATGTGCAAAATCTCTATTTACCTCTGCCATTTTATGAGTATCTTCCTTTTTGCGTATGGCATCGCCACTCCCTTTGGCAGCATCCACTAATTCAAAACTTAATTTGAAAGCCATATTTTGACCCGAACATTTTTGGGATGCCTCTAATAACCAACGAATGGCAAGTGCTTTT
>CM061541.1:119322898-119355398 GCA_030864215.1 Capsicum pubescens
TAGTATGGAGTACTCCTCCTGTTCGAACTGGGGTTTGAAACCAAACTCTTCCTCAAGAGGATAGATGGGGCAATTCAGGTGAGATCCAATGTAGATCCAACTTTCGATTCACTCGTGGGATTTGGGAGGTCTAGGGGGGACCACCATGGCTCCTCTCTTCTTGAGAATCCATAAATCCCTTATCAATGTATGAACAACTATCTCTCGAGCACAAGTTTAAGTTCGGCCTCAATGGGAAAATAAAATGGAAAAACTAAAAACGAATCTTCATAGACCAAAAACTACGAGATCACCCCTTTCATTCTGGGGTGACAGAGGGATCGTACCATTCGATCCATCTTTTTCTTGATTCGAAATCGAAAATGGGAACAGGTTTGAAAAAGGATCTTAGTGTGTCTAGGGTTAGGCCATGAGGGTCTCTTAACGCCTTTTTTTTTCTCATCAGATTTATTTCACAAAGACTTGCCAGGGTAAGGAATAAGGGGGAACAAGCATACTTGTAAAGCGCAGTACAACAGAGAGTTGTATGCTGCGTTTGGGAAGGATGAATCACTCCCAAAAGGAATCTATCGATTCTCTCCCAATTGGTTGGAACGTAGGTGCGATGATTTAATTCAAGGGTGAGGTCTCTGGTTTAAGTCCCGGATGGCCCAGCTGCGCCAGAGAAAAGAATAGAAGAGGCATCTGACTACTTCATGCATGCTCCACTTGGCTCAGGGGGATATAGCTCAGTTGGTAGAGCTCCGCTCTTGCAATTGGATCGTTGCGATTACGGGTTGGATGTCTAATTGTCCAAGCGGTAATGATAGTATCTTGTACCTGAACCGGTGGCTCACTTTTTCTAAGTAATGGGGAAGAGGACCGAAACGTGCCACTAAAAGACTCTACTAAGACAAAGATGGGCTGTCAAAAACGTAGATGAGTTAGGATGGGCAGTTGTTCAGATATATTATGGATCGTACATGGATAGTAGTTGGGGTCGGTGACTCTCCTAGGGTTCCCTCATCTAAGATCTCTGGGGAAGAGGATCAAGTTGGACCTTGCGAATAGCTTGATACACTATCTCCCTTCAACCATTTGCGCGAAATGCGTCAAAAGAAAAGGAAGGAAAATACATGAACCGACCCCATCATCTCCACCCCGTAGGAACTATGAGATCACCCCAAGGATGCCTTCAGCATCCAGGGGTCATAGATCGAAAATAGAATCCTGTTCAATAAGTGGAATGTATTAGCTGTCCGCTCTCAGATTGGGCAGTCAGGGTCGGAGAAGGGCAATGACTCATTCTTAAAACCAGCATTCTTAAGACCAAAGAGTTGGGCGGAAAAGGGGGAGAAACCTCCTTTCCTAGTTTTCCTGTAGTTGTATCCTCCGGAACCACAAGAATCCTTAGTTAGAATGGGATTCCAACCTAGCACCTTTTGAGTGAGATTTTGAAAAGAGTTGTTGTTTGGAAAGCACAGTACGATGAATGTTGTAAGCTATATTTGGGGGGGAGTTATTGTCTATCATTGGACTCTATGGTATAATTAGTTGGGGGACCTGAGAGGCGGTGGTTTACCCTGCGGCGGATGCCGGCGGTTTGAGTCTGCTTATCTCCAACTCGTGAACTTAGCTGATACAAAGCTTTATGATAGCATCCAATTTTTCCGATTCGGCGGTTCGATCTATGATTAATCATTCATGGACATTGATAAGATCCATCCATTTAGCAACACCTTAGGATGGCATAACCTTAAAAGTAAAGGGCGAGGATCAAACAAGGAAAGGCTTATGTTGGATACCTAGGCACCCAGAGACGAGGAAGGGCGTAGTAATCGACGAAATTCTTCGGGGAGTTGAAAATAAGCATAGATCCAGAGATTCCCAAGTAGGACAACCTTTGGAACTACTTCTGAATCCATGGGCAGCAAAGAGACAACCTGGCAAACTGAAATATCTTAGTAGCCAGAGAAAAATAAATCTAAAGCAATTCCCGTAGTAGCAGCGATCGAAATGAGAGAATCCTAAATCGTGAAAACAGGGTTGTGGGAGAGCAATACATGTTTCGTGGTGCTAGGCAAAGCAGCCTGAATGCTTCACCCTACATGGAAAAAGTCCAGTAGCCGAAAGCATCACTAGCTTACGCTCTGACCTGAGTAGCATGGGGAACGTAGAATCCCGTGTGTAACAACAAGGACCACTTTGCAAGGCTAAATACTCCTGGGTGACCGATAGTGAAGTAGTACCATGAAGAAAGGGTGAAAAACCCCCTATCGGGAAGTGAAATAGAACATAAAACCGTAAGCTCCCATGCAGTGGGAGGATCCAGAGCTCTGACCGCATGTTTGTTGAAGAATGAGCCGATGACTCATAGGCAGTGGCTTGGTTAAGAGAACCTACCGGAGCCATAGGGAAAATGACTCTTTATAGGGAAATTATCATTGCTTATGGACCCAAACCTGGGTGATCTATCCATGACCAGGATGAAACTTGGGTGAAACTAAGTGGAGGTCTGAACCGACTGATGTTAAATAATCAACGGATGAGTTATGGTTAGGGGTGAAATTCTACTCAAACCCAGAGCTAGCTGGTTCTCCCCGAAATGCATTGCGACACATCAGTTGATTGGATATCTAGGGGTAAAGCACTAGTTTGGTGTGGGCCGAGAAAGTGGTACCAAATTGAGGCAAACTCTGAATATTAGGAATGGCCTTAAAAAAGAGGGGTCAAAGTCGGCTAGTGAGATCATGGGGGATAAGCTTCATCGTCGAGAGGGAAACAACCCGGATCACCAGCTAAGGACCCTAAATGACCGCTTAGTGATAAAGGAGCTAGGGGTACGGAGACAGCTAAGAGGTTTGCCTAGAAGTAGCCACCCTTGAAAGAGAGTGTAATAGCTCATTGATCGAGCGCTCTTGCACCGAAGATGAACGAGGCTAAGAAATCTGCCGAAGCTGAGGGGTGTAAAAATACATCCGTAGGGGAGCGTTCTACCTTAGAGGGAAGCCTCTGCGTGAGTGGTGGTGGATGAAGTGGAAGTGAGAATGTCGGCTTGAGTAACAAAAATATTGGTGAGAATCCAATACCCCAAAAACCTAAGGGATCCTCCGCAACGTTCGTCCATGAAAGAAAAGTCAGGGACTAAGATCAGGTCGAAAGGCATAGTCGATGGACAATAGGTGAATATTACTGTACTACCCTTTATTGGTCCCAAGGTATGGAGGAGGACAGGTTAGCTGAAAGATGGTTATCGGTTCAAGAGTGCAAGGTATCCCTGCCCTTTTTTCAGGGTAAGAAGGGGTAAAGAAAATGCCTCGAGCCAATGTTTGAATACCAGGTGCTACGACACTGAAGTAGCCCATTCCATACTCTCAGGAAATTCTCGAACGACTTTGATCAGGAGGGCACGTATACCCGAAACCGAAAAAGGTGGGTAGGTAGAGAATACCTAGGGGCACGAGACAACTCTCTCTAAAGAACTCGGCAAAATAGCCCCGTAACTTCGGGAGAAGGGGTTCCTCTTCACATCACAAAAGGGGTCGCACTGACCAGGCCCGGGAGAATGTTTACCAAAAACACAGGTCTCCACAAAGTCGTAAGACCATGTATGGAGGATGACGCCTGCCTAGTGCCGGAAGGTCAAGGAAGTTGGTGACTTGATGACAGGGGAGCCGGCGATCAAAGCCCCAGTGAATGGTGGCCATAACTATAATAGTCCTAAGGTAGCAAAATTCCTTATCGGGTAAGTTCCAACCCGCACGAAAGCTGTAACGATCTGGGCACTGTTTCAGAGAGAGGCTCGGTGAAATAGATATGTCTGTGAAGATGCAGACTACTTGCATCTGGACAGAAAGGCCCTATGAAGCTTCACTGTTCCCTGGGATTGGCTTTGGGCCTTTCCTATGCAGCTTAGGTATAAAGCAAAGAAGGCCTCCTTCCGGGGGGGGGCCGAGCCACCAGTGAGATACCACTCTGGAAGGGCTAGAATTCTAAACTTATGTCAGGACCTATGGGCCAAGGGACAGTCTCAGGTAGACAGTTTCTATGGGGAATAGACCTCTTAAAAGGTAACGGAGGCGTGCAAAGGTTTCCTTGGGCCGGTCATAGATTGGCTCTCGAGTGCAAAAGCAGAAGGGAGCTTGACTGCAAGACCTACCCATTGAGCAGGGATGAAAGTCGGCCTTAGTGATCCGACGGTGCCGAGTGAAAGGGACATCGCTCAACAGATAAAAGTTACTCTAGGGAAAACAAGCTGATCTTCCCCAAGATCTCGTTTGGCACCTCGATGTCGGCTCTTCTCCACCTGGGGCTGTAGTATGTTCAAAGGGTTGGGCTATTTGCCCATTAAAGTGGTACGTGAGCTGGGTTCAGAACATCATGAGACTGTTCGGTCCATATCTAGTGTGGGCGTTAGAGCATTGAGAGGACCTTTTCCTAGTACGAGAGGATCGGGAAGGATGCACCTCTGGTGTACCAGTTATCGTGCCCACGGTAAATACTGGGTAGCCAAGTACGGAGCGGATAACTGCTGAAAGCATCTAAGTAGTAAACCTACCCAAAGATGAGTGCTCTCCTATTCCGACTTCCCTTGAGCTTCCGGTAGCACAGCCGAGACAGTGACGGGTTCTCTACCCTTGTGTGGATAGAGCGACAAAAGTTTTTTTGAGAATTCAAGAGAAATTCACGGCGAGACGATCCATTTATCATTACGATAGGTGTCAATTGGAAGTGCAGTGATATATGCAGCTGAGGAATCCTAACAGACCGGTAGACGTGAACCTTGTTCCTACATGACCTGATTAATTAGATTAGGCACTCGCCATCTATTTTTATTGTTCAAATCTTTGACAACATGAAAAAATCAAAATCTTTTCCCCCCTCTCTATCTATCCAAGGGATGGAAGGGCAGAGGCCTTTGGTGTCCCCTCCAGTCAAAAATTGGGGCCTCATAATCACTAGCTAGTATGCATTTCTCTCATGCCTTTCTTCGTTCATGGTTTGATATTCTGGTGTCCTAGGCGTAGAGGAGCCACACCAATCCATCCCAAACTTGGTGGGTAAACTCTACTGCGGTGACGATACTGTAGGGGAGGTCCTATAGAAAAATAGCTCGACTCCAGGATGATAAAAATCTTAACACCTCTCATTCTTATTCAATATGAAAATAAAAAAAATAAAAAATCAAAAGAGAAATCAAAAGGTCGTTTTATTCAAAACCCTAATTGTGACATCTCTTCTCTCCCACTTCACACCTCGGAATGCACCCTTCTTATAGAGATAAACGTGCTTTTACATCTTCTTAACCCGAAATGGCTGGGGAGAGGAAAGGTTTATTTTTTAGGGTACTCCCAGGAACAAATCCAGTAGAGATGGGGTGGGGCTCGTAGCTCAGAGGATTAGAGAACGTGGCTACGAACCACAGTGTCGGGGGTTTAAATCCCTCCTCGCTAACAACCAGCCCAAAAGGGAAGTACCTTTCCCTCTGGGGGTAGGAAAATCATGATCGGGATAGCGAACCAAAAGCTATGGAACTTGGGTGTAGTTCTTTTGTCTAAATGGAATGGCTTTTCTTTTTGTCTTTTTATTTATTGTGAATGGGGGAATCATTACACATCGTATGCCCGATCGGAATATTTTTTTGTTTTACGCCCTGTAAATCTTCCTCAACCAGGTTTGGGAAGAATAGTAGAGCAAGTATTAGTAGCATAGCAAAAAAGCCTTCCTCTTCATTAATATCTTTACTCGCGGCAATTGTGACCTCTCGGGAGAATCAATGATTGCATCAAAGATGCAGTGCTAGTACATCTGAGACTTTTTAATTGGCTAGTTGTAAATAGCCCCACTCCAGGGCTATGGAATAAAGGATTATCTCGGACCTAAATTGAGGTATTGATGGTGATTTTCTAATCTTATAGAATCGAATGTGATACGATGAGATAGAATGTAATAGAAACAAAGACAGGGAACGAGTTACCTACTGTTAACGGACAAACCGAGCCCCTTTATTCTGAATTCTTTAATTCAGAATCAATCAAATCTCCCCAAGTAGGATTCGAACCTACGACCAATCGGTTAACAGCCGACCGCTCTACCACTGAGCTACTGAGGAACAACAGGAGATTCAATCTTATATAGTTCAATTTCTGTTCCCAACCCATGACTAATATAAGCTTGAAGCTGCCTTTGTAACTCCCAAAACTTCTTTGTAGTGACTCCCTTACAGGCCTCATTTCAGAGGAAACCTTAAAGTGGCTCTATTTTATTATATTCCATCCATATCCCAATTCCATTCATTTAATATCCCTTTGGTCTCATTGAAATAACAAATGTCATTTCTAGTCTATCTCTTTCTATTTCTTTTCTATATATGGAAAGTGAAAAAATCATCATATAATAATCCAAAAATTGCAATAGAAAAGAAATAAGGGAGGTTTGTGATGATTTTTCAATATTTTCTACTAGGTAATCTAGTATCCTTATGCATGAAGATAATCAATTTGATCGTTGTAGTCGGACTCTATTATGGATTTCTGACCACATTTCCATAGGGCCCTCTTATCTCTTCCTTCTTCGAGCTCTGTTTATGGAAGAAGAAACTGAGAAGAAGGTGTCTGCAACAAATGGTTTTATTACGGGACAACTCATGATGTTCATATCGATCTATTATGTGCCTCTGCATCTAGCATTGGGTAGACCTCATACAATAACTGTCCTAGCTCTACTATATCTTTTGTTTCATTTCTTCTAGAACAATCACAAACACTTTTTTGACTATGGATCTACTACCATAAATTCAATGTGTAATCTCAGCATTAAATGTGTTTTCCTAAATAATCTCATTTTTCAATTATTCAACCATTTCATTTTACCAAGTTAAATGTTAGCCAGATTAGTCAACATTTATCTCTTTCGATGCAACAACAAGATCTTATTTTTAACCATTGGTTTTGTTGGTTGGTTAATTGGTCATATTTTATTCATGAAATGGCTTGGATTGGTATTAGTCTGGGGACGACAAAATCATTCTATTAGATCGAATAATTACATTCGATCTAATAAGTACCTTCTGTTAGAATTGAGAAATTCTATGGCTCAGATCTTTAGTATTATCTTATTTATTACCTGTGTCTACTATTTAGGAAGAATACCCTCGCCCATTCTTACTAAGAAATTGAAAAAATCTAAGAAACTGAAAGAAGCCTAAAAAACAGAAGAAAGGGAGGAAAGTGAGGAAGAAAGAGATGTAGAAACTGCTTCCAAAATGAAGGGGACTAAACAGGAACAAGAGGGATCCACTGAAGATGATACTTATCCTTCTCCTTCTCTTTTTTTCGGAAGAAGGGTCGGATCCGGACAAAATCGATGAAATGGAAGAAATTCGAGTGAATGAAAAGGAAAAAATAAAGGATAAATTCCACTCTCACCTTATAGAGAGAGGCTATAAAAATATTAATACTAGTAATTGTGAAATTTATGATAAAAAATATTCTTATCTGAAAAATAATAATAATAACAACACGGGTAATCCAAAAAATTTTAAATTGCAATTGCTTGATAACGAAAATGAAAATCAATACCTCTTCGGGTTTCGAAAACCTCTTGTGAGTATTCTTTTTGATTATAATCGGTGGAATCTACCATTTCACGAAATAAAGAATAATCAATTTGACCAAGCCGTAAGAACTGAAATGTCACAATATTTTTTTGACACATGTAAAAGTTATGGAAAACAAAGAATATCTTTTACATACCCGCCAAGTTTATCAACTTTTTGGAAAATGATAAAAAGAAAGATACCCTATTGTCACTCAAAAAAATGCTCCCTCATGAACTGGAAAATCAGTGGGTTTCTACCAACAAAGATAAAAGTAATAATCCGAATAAGGAATTTTTAAATCGACTTGAAGTTCTAGACAAGGAATCTCTTTCTCTAGATATACTTGAAACAAGGACTAGATTGTGTAATGATGATACTAAAAAAGAATACATGCCTAAAATGTACGATCCTTTGTTAAATGAACCATATCGAGGAACAATCAAAAAAGGGGTTTAACCTTCAATCATATACAATAATTCGCTAGAAAATTTGAAAGAGAGAGTTAGACTAAATAGGATTCATACTATCTTTCTTCCGAATGCTGATTACCAAGAATTTGAACAAAACGTGGATACGATTGATAAAAAACCATTATCTATAGAAATTGATGAGTTCTTAACTTTAATCAATGAATTTGGTAACGAACCAAAATCGAGTTTAAATTTGAAAGACCTTTCTTTATTTTCAGACCAAGAACAGGTAAGAACGAATTAAAAAAAAAGAACTAAATTTTTAAAATTTCTATTCAACATAATTGATCCTAATGAGACAAAATCTGGAAATAAATCGATTGGAATAAAAAAAATCGGTTAAGAAAAACCTCGCTTGTCATGTAAATTAATCACCAAATTGGACCAACAATTGGGTAACTTTGAAGATGGCCTATCAATAGATTATCAAATTCGTTTAAGAAAATTCAAACGTGTAGTTATTTTTAGTGCCAACAACGAGAAGAAGGATCCTGATGAGACCAATGCAGAAGTGCCTTTAATAATCTATTTTCAACAATCCAATTTTCGGCGAGGTATAATTACAGGCTCTATGCGGGCTCAAAGGCGAAAAATAGTTATTTGGAAACTATTTTAAGCAAATGCGCATTCCCTCTTTTTATCAACAAAATACCCCTCCCCCTCCCACCATTTTTTTCCTTTTGATATCTCTGGGCTAATTAAACCAATTTTTCGAAATTAGATAGGTAAAGAGGGAGAATTCAAGATTCTAGAGTCTAAAGAAAAACAAACAAAAAGAGAAGTGAAAAAAGAAAAGGACAAAAAAAAGGAGGACACCAGAAATGAAAAAGCATGGCTAACGGTAGCAGAAGCCTGGGATAACATTCTTTGTGCACAAATAATAAGAGGTTACATGTTAATAACAAGATTAATTCTTCGAAAATATGTTGTATTGCCTTAATTGATAATAGCCAAAAAATCTCGGGCGTATGTTATTTTTGCAACTTCCTGAATGGTCTGAGGATTTGCAGGAATGGAATAGAGAAATGCATATTAAATGTACTTATAATGGTGTTCAATTATCAGAAATAGAATTTCCAAAAAATAGGTTGAGCGATGGGATTAAGATCAAAATTTTATTTCCTTTTTATCTGAAACCTTGGCATAAATCGAAATTGCACCCCTCCCGTGTAGAGCTGATGAAAAAGAAAAAACAAAAAGATGATTTTTGTTTTTTAACAGTTTTGGGAATGGAAGCTGAACTTTCCTTTGGTTCTCCCCGAAAGCGCCCTTTCTTTTTTAACCCATTTTTAAGGAACTCGAAAAAAAATTGGAAAATTAAAAAAGAAATATTTTATATCTTTTATAACTATAACTCAAAAAATTTTAAAAGGAAAAACAAAATTATTTCGAAGAGTTTGAAAAGAAACCCAAAAATGGCTCATAAAAAATATACTATTTCTAAAAAAAATAAAAAAAGAACTTTAAAAAATAAATCCAATTGTATTATTTAGATTCAAAAAAATATCTGAATCGAATGAAATGAAAAAAGAAAAAGATTAGCTAATTAGTAATCAAATAATTAATGAATCATTTAGTCAAATTAAATTTGGAAATTGGCCAAATTCTTCACTGATAGAAACCAAAATGAAGGATTTGACTGATAGAACAAGTACAATAAAAAATCAAATAGAAAGAATTAAAAAAAGAGAAAAAGAAAGTAACTCCAGAAATAGACATTAGTCCTAAATCGCCAAAAAATATTTTCCAAATATTAAAAAAAGAAATATTCGATTAATATGTCAATTCCATTATTTTAGAAAATTATTCATTCAAAGATTATACATCGATCTATTTTTGTCCATCATTAATATTCCAAGAATTAATACACAACTCCTTCTTAAATCAACAAAGAAATTGATTGAGAAATACATTTCCAATAATGAAATAAATCAAGAAAAAATTAATAATAAAAACAAATTTAACTTTATCTTTATTTCGACTATAAAAAAGTCACTTTATAATATTTATAATATTAGTAAGAAAAATTCACATAGGTTTTTTGATTTATCCTACTTGTCACAAGCATATGTATTTTACAAATTATCACAAACCCAAGTTATTAATTTGTCTAAATTTAAATCTGTTCTTCAATATAACAGAACATCTTTTTTCCTTAAGAATAAAATAAAGGAATATTTTATAAAACTAGGAATATTTCATTCTGAATTAAAACATAAAAAACCTCAGAGTTATAGAATCAATCAATGGAAAAACTGGTTAAGACGGCATTATCAATACGATTTATGTAAGATTAGATGGTCTAGATTAATGCCAAAAAAATAGAGAACTAGGGTTAATCAAAGTTGTATGGCTCAAAATAAAAATAGAAACTTAAACAAATGGAATTCATATAAAAAAGACCAATTAATTCATTACAAAAAAGAAAATAATTCTGAACTCTATTCATTATCAAACCAAAAAGATAATTCTAAAAAATGCTATACATATGATCTTTTATCATATAAATCGATTAATTATGAAAATAAAAGTTACTCATTTTTTTCTAGATTACCCTTTCAAGTAAATAAGAACTTCAAAATTTCTTATAATTCCAACACGCCCAAACATAACCCTTTTGATATGCCCGACAATCGTCATATCAATAATTATCTAATAAAAGGCAATCTTCTACATATAGAAGGAAATCTCGATAGAAAATATAGAAAATATTTTGATTGGAAAATTCTCCATTTTTCTGTTAGACAAAAATGAGATATTGAGGCCTGGGTTAAGATCGATACCAACAGTAATCGAAATACTAAAATTGGTATTAATAATTATGAAATAATTAAGAAAAAAGGACTTTTTTTATCTTACAACTCATCAAAATCCAGAAAAAACTAAATTTTTTTTGAAAAAAAGCTTTTTTGATTGGATGGGAATGAATGAAAAAATATTTAATCGTCCCATATTGGATATGAAATTTTGGTTCTTCCCAGAATTTGTAGTAATTTATAATGCATATAAAATAAAATCGTTGATTATACCAAGCAAATTACTTCTTTTAAATTTGAATACAAATGAAAATGTTAGTGAAAATCAAAATATCAATAAAAACAAAACAAAAAACTTTTTTCTACCCATCAAATAAAAAAATAAAGAATCGAATTCAAGAAGGAAAAGAACCCGCAAGTCAAGGAAAAAGAGAGCGTGGATCAAATATAGAAAACAAAGAAAATCTGGGCCCTGTTTTCTCAAAACATCAAAACGATCTTGAAAAAGATTACACGAAATCAAACACAAAGAAGGGTAAAAATAAAAAATAATACAAAAGCAACACGGAAGCTAAACTAGATTTGTTCTTGAAACATTATTTGCTTTTTTAATTGAGATGGAATGATACTTTGAATCAAAGAATAATAAAAAATGTCAAGGTATATTGTCTCCTGCTTCGACTGATAAACCCAAAAAAAATTGTTATATCATCAATTCAAAGGAGAGAAATGAGTTTGGATAATGCTGATTAAGGCGAATTTACCTCTTACAGAATTGATGAAGAAGGGGTTATTGATTATCAAACCTATTCGATTGTCTGTAAAAAATAATGGACAATTTATTATGTATCAAACCGTACGTATTTCATTGGTTCATAAAAGTAAACACCAAACTAATCAAAGATACCGAGACCAAAGATATGTTGATAATAATAATTTTGATGAATTCATTCTGCAACCTCAAACTCAAATAATAAATACAGACAAAAATTATTTTGATTTGCTTGTTCGTGAAAATATTTTATGGTCTAGACGTTGTAGAGGATTGAGAATTCAAAGCTTTTTAATTCTTTGAATTGGAATGACATCGATAGAAATTCAGTATTTTCCAATAAAACCAATGTAAAAAACTGGAGTAAATTTTTGGATGAAACGAAACCTCTTTATAAAGATAAAAATGAATTAATTATATTAAAGTTCTTTCTTTGGCCTAATTATCGATTAGAAGATTTAGCTTGTATGAATCGTTATTGGTTTGATACCAACAATGGTAGCCGTTTCAGAATCTTAAGGATACATATGTATCTGTGATTGAAAATTAATTAATATTACTATATACCCTGTCTCGTATAGAGTATCTGAAAGAAAAAAATGCACAAATGCCTTGTCTTACATCTCATTCGAATAGACGATACTAAATCAATATGGTATCGATTAGATCTAGAAATGAATCAACGGAATCTTTTTCATTTTCGGATTTTCGGTTTAAATTATTCGCTTTTGTGAATGAAAAAAACATACCTACCAACTTTTTCTTTTTGGATTCCTATCTGAATCAAATTTTAAATTTGATTAATTTATTGGAATTGATAAAATTAGGGGTTCATAAAGAAATTAAGTCTATATACCACATTCAAATTACTAGCATTATTATTACTGATCGATAAAATTTGATAAAATCCATATCTATAAAATAAAGAAACGGGAAATTCATTTATGGTAAAAAATTCTGTCATTTCAGATATTTCTCAAGAAGAAAAAAGAGGATCTGTTGAATTTCAAGTATTCAATTTCACCAATAAGATACGGAGACTTACTTCACATTTAGAATTGCACAAAAAAGACTATTTATCTTAGAGAGGTTTGAAGAAAATTTTGGGAAAACGTCAACGACTGCTAGCTTATTTGCCAAAAAAAAATAGAGTACGTTTTAAAGAATTAATTAATCAGTTGGACATTCGAGAGACAAAAACTTGTTAATTTGATTAATTTGAAGAGTCATTTCGTTTTCACTTATATGTTTCGATTAAATTTTGATGAACTTCTTTTCACTTTCAGTAATTCATGGAAGAATGACTCGTTAAAAAACTTATGACTTCACCAACTATAAGAAAAGACCTCATGATAGTCAATATAAGGCCTTAGCACCCATCAATGCATGGTGTTCATTGACTCATCGTTACTCTAGATGGTGAAGATGTTGTCGACTGCGAACCAATATTGGGTTATTTACATAGAGGGATGGAGAAAATTGCAGAAAACCAAACAATTATACAATATTTACCTTATGTAACATATTGGGATTATTTAGCTAGTATGTTCACAGAAGCAATAACCATAAATGGACCCGAACAATTAGGAAATATTCAAGTACCTAAAAGGGCTAGCTATATCAGAGTCATTATGTTGGAGTTGAGTCAGATCGCTTCTCATTTGTTATGGTTCGGTCCTTTTATGGAGGATATTGGTGCGCATACCCCCTTCATCTATATTTTTTGAGAAAGAGAATTGATATATGACCTATTCGAAGATGCTACCGGTATGCGAATGATTCATAATTATTTTTGTATTGAAGGAGTGGCTGCTGATCTACCCTATGGCTGGGTAGATAAATGTTTGGATTTTTGCGATAATTTTTTAACAGGGGTTGTTGAGTATCAAAAACTTATTACCCAGAATCCTATTATTTTAGAACGAGTTGAAGGAATATGTATTATTGGGCAAGACGTGGCATTAAATTAGGGTTTATCGGGACCAATGCTACGAGCTTTCGGAATAGATGGGATCTTCGTAAAGTTGATCATTATGAGTCTTACGATGAATTTTATTGGCAGGTTCAATGTCAACGAGAAGGGGATTCATTAGCTCATTATTTAGTACGTATCGGTGAAATGACAGAATCCATAAAGATTATTCAACAGGATCTGGAAGGAATTCCAGAAGGGCCTTACGAAAATTTAGAAATCCAACATTTTGACAGATTAAAAGATCCTGAATGGAATGATTTTGAATATCGGTTTATTAGTAAAAAACCTTCTCCAACTTTTGAATTGTCGAAACAAGAACTTTATGTGAGAGTTGAAGCCCCAAAAGGAGAATTGGGAATTTTTATCATAGGAGATCAGAGCGTTTTTTCTGGGAGATGGAAAATTTGCCTAGAAGGTTTTATCTATTTGCAAATTCTTCCTTAGTTAGTTACAAAAATGAAATTAGCTGATATTATGACAATACTAGGAAGCATAGATATCATTATGGGAGAAGTTGATCGTTGAAATGATAATTGATACAACAGAAATAGAGACTATCAATTCTTTTTCCAAATTGGAATCCTTAAAAGAAGCCTATGGGATCATATGGATGCTTGTCCCTATTTTGACTCTTGTATTAGGAATCAAAATAGGTATACTAGTAATTTTTTGTTTAGAAAGAGAAATATCTGCGGGAATACAACAATGTATCAGACCTGAATATGCCGGCTCTTTAGGAATTCTTCAAGCTTTAGCAGATGGAACAAAACTACTTTTGAAAGATAACCTTATTCCATCTACATGAGATGCTCGTTTATTCAGTATTGGAACATCCATAGCAGTAATATCTATCTTTCTAAGTTATTCAGTAATTCTTTTTGGCGATCACCTTGTTCTAGCTGATCTTAGTATTGGTGTTTTTTTTATGGATTGCCATTTCAAGTATTGCTCCCGTTGGACTTATTATGTCGGGATATGAATCAAATAATAAATATTCCTTTTAGGTGGTTTACGGGAAGCTGCCCAATCAATTAGTTATAAAATACCATTATCTCCATGTGTGTTATCAATATCTCTACGTGTGATTTGGTGAGACCTAAAATTTCTCCAAGTTCTTTTCTTTCTAGAAACTCTAGAAACAAGGATAAAAAGATCTGATTGACTATATATATTTTAATTTTTCTCCAGCATTTGAGTTGATGAACTAAACCAGATAGTTATATGAGTGAAAGAAAACAACTTTTAAATTTGCAGTAAAAAGGTTGAGTCTCATTTCCTATGTACAAGAATTAAAATCTTGAAAAAATTAAAAATACGCAACAGAGATTGTTTACCCCAAGATTGATGAATTGTCATGATAGTTTGAAGCGGGTTCAAAAGATCAACTGCATAAACTTTATAGGGTTTTTACTGTCTATTACCTTAGATGGATTTCCACAACGGGAGGTTGAAAGAAAAAATGAGTGGATGGTTAGGAAGACCAAGATACACAAAGGATTAGTAATTGAGATTATGGAAGTTATCCAAGAGGATATTTCTATACATAAAAGGAATTCGAATTGGGGCTTTGCGTTCGTAGAAATGATCAAGAAGTACTCCCCATTATTTTGATCCAGAGTATGTTCCTATCCACTTAGTAAGTAAATAACTATCAAGAACGAAGTAATCTTTTACTTTGGTTAAAGAAGTTAAAGAAAGGCCCCTTTTTCTGAGAAACGAGAATAGGAATGAAATAAAATTAATTGAAATAGAAAGAAAAGAATCAAATTACAAAAGAAAAAAGGGGGGATGTCTTTTTTTTTATTCTTTCTTTCCTATAATTAAATTTTGATTTCGATTTAGAGAGAGAAGTTTTTTGTCATGATTCATGAACTAATGGACTCTCTAATTTTTTTCGTAATTGAAAATTCGAAGTTGAAATGTATATAGGATATTTCTATAAAGTGCATTTTATTTAATGATAAGGTTATTAATCAACAAAGAAAAATTAAAATTCTTAAAAGATGAGATCAATTCAGAAGCACTTATTTATTAGTTTTAAATATAGCAGACAGAATTCCATTGGTCTAATTTAGGACCTTAGGATATATTTTGACTCTATCTGACACACATATCAATATAAAGAGTAGGAAAGGGCCCTTAGATTTATTTGTGACCTCTGAGGAGTCGTATGAGGTGAAAATCTCACGTACGGTTCTATAATAGCGATGGGCACAGTGATGTTTTCATCGACTATGATTATCTAATAGTTCAAGTACAGTTGATATAGTGGAAGCG
Organism: Capsicum pubescens; assembly: GCA_030864215.1. NCBI lineage: Eukaryota > Viridiplantae > Streptophyta > Magnoliopsida > Solanales > Solanaceae > Capsicum > Capsicum pubescens. The sequence continues at coordinate 119,338,728 of CM061541.1, forward strand.
CAGTCAAAATATGTTTTTTAGGGGTGGAGTTTGTGGCGTTAACCCATAGGGTTTATCACTTTTCTAATTTCTTCTCTAGCCAAGTGTAAAAGATTACCTTTTGATTTACCAGAAGTAGAAGAAGAATCAGTAGTAGGGTATCAAACCGAATATTCAGGTATCAAATTTGATTTATTTTACATTGCTTCATACCTGAATCTACTAGTTTCTTCATTATTTGTAACAGTTCTTTGCTTGGGAGGTTAGAATCTTTCTATTCCGTACATATTTGTTCCTGAGATATTTGGAATAAATAAAAGGGGTAAAGTCTTTGGAACACTAATTGGTATCTTTATCACATCAGGCAAAACTTATTTGTTTTTGTTCATTCCTATTGCAACAAGATGGACTTTACCGAGGCTGAGAATGGACCAACTATTAAATTTTGGGTGGAAATTTCTTTTACCTATTTCTCTAGGTAATCTATTATTGACAACCTCATCCCAAATTCTTTCACTGTAAAAGACCACAATATTCTAGATTCACGACTTCTCTCAAACAAGAGAAAGAAACAAGCATAGAATCGTTTTTATAGATATTCTAACTATGCTCTCTATGAAAACTAAATTCATAAATTATGGTCAACAAACTATACGAGCCGCCAGATACATCGTCCAAGGTTTCATGATTACCCTATCCTACATAAATCATTTACCTGTAACTATTCAATACCTCTACGAAAAATTAATCACACGGGAACGTTTTCGAGGACGAATACACTTTGAATTTGATAAATGCATTGCTTGTGACGTATGTGTGCGTGTATGTCTTATAGATTTACCCATTGTTGATTGGAAGTTGGAAACTGATATTTGAATGAAATGATTGCTTAATTACAGTATTGATTTTGGAATCTGTATATTTTGTGGTAATTGCGTTGAGTATTGCCCAACAAATTGTTTATCAATGACCGAAGAATATGAACTTTCTACTTATGATCGTCATGAATTGAATTATAATTAAATCGCTTCGGGTCGCTTACCAATGTCAGTAATTGATGATTACACAATTCGAACAATTTTGAATTTACTTCAAATAAACAATGAATAAATCCCTAATTTGATTCAAAAAAAATTATGAATTACGAAGGCTTAGTTCGCATCTAAAAGAATGAGATTTTTTCTTGGTCAATTCAAACTAGTGGTTGCTTAATGAGACTCGTAGCTTAATTTAGATTGAAACCAAAATGGATTTCTATATTATAGTAGTAATTGTTTTAAAGTAGATAAATAAAAAATAGATAGGTTTAAACTACTCTTTCGACGAATAAAGAATTGATAGTGGTCCAATAAAATAAAAACATCTACGTCAATTTATACCCATTACAATTTCATTCAATTAAAAATTTAAAAGTATCATAAAAAATAAAAAAACTTCTTTTTTTCTGGTCAGGTCAATAAATTTATAAGATTCTTTGTTTTTGATTTATTATAAAAAATGGATTTATCTGAACCAATACATGATTTTGTTTTAGTCTTTCTAGGATCGGGTCTTATATTAAGGGGTCTAGGAGTGGTATTACTTCCCAATCTAATTTTATTCTGCCTTTTCCTTGGGGTTGGTTCTTTTTTGTACATCATTATTCTATATTCTATCTAACTCCTATTTTGTAGCTACTGCGCAACTACTTATTTATGTAGGAGCTATAAATGTTTTAATCATTTTTGCTGTGATGTTCATGAATGGTTCAAAATATTACAAAGTTTTTCATCTTTGGACCGTAGGAGATGGAATTACTTCGATGGTTTGTATAAGTTTTTTTATTTCACTAATTACTACTATTTCAGATATGTCATGGTATGGTATTATTTGGACTACAAGATCAAACCAGATTATAGAGCAAGATTTTCTAAGTAATAGTCAACAAATTGGAATTCATTTATCAACAGATTTTTTTCTTCCATTTGAACTTATTTCAATAATACTTTTAGTTGCTTTAATAGGTGCAATTGCTCTAGCTCGCAATAAAAAAATTCTATTACAACTTGGAATATAAATAAAATTTTGTTCTGTCTTATCACATTCATTTTCCTTCAATTCTATCTGAATTTCAGCTGTATAAATAGAAAGACTTTAGGTCAATCTAGTACCAATATATTTCGTTGTTCCATACTTTTTATATACTAGTCAATTAAATTGGTTGAATTGTTGTTCATATTGAAAGGAGTCGGTCGAGATTGATAAGGAGTTGTTTAATGATTCTCGAGCATGTACTTGTTTTGAGTGCCTATTTATTTTCTATCAGTATCTATGGATTGATCACAAGTCGAAATATGGTTAGAGCCCTTATGTGTCTTGAACTTATATTGAATGTGGTTAATATAAATTTTGTAACATTTTCTGATTTTTTTGATAATAGTCAATTAAAAAGAGACATTTTCTCAATTTTTTTTATAGATATTGTAGCTGCTGAAGCAGCCATTGTATTGGCTATTGTTTCATCAATTTACCGTAACAGAAAATCAACTCGAATCAACCAATCAAATTTGTTGAATAATTAGTATTAATCATATAGATTCTAATATTGATAAATAATTTTAATTAGCATGTTTGCTACGTAAGGTATGATCTTGTTTGCAAAACATAAGAAATCAAAGTATTTTAGCCTCTCTCATATTTCATAAACCAATCTCGAAGGGGATTGATTAGAAAATTATGATAACTCATTGATTCATCTGGTATCTAAATATATGATTCATTTCTAAGTTTACTAGATAAAAAATTTATAACATTAAAAAACGTATAGACCCAATGTCACATTCAGTAAAGATTTATGATACCTGTATAGGATGTACTCAATATGTCCGAGCCTTCCCCACCGATGTACTAGAAATGATACCTTGGGATGGTTGTAAGGCTAAACAAATAGCTTCTGCTACACGAACAGAGGACTGTGTTGGTTATAAAAGATGTGAATCCGCTTGTCCAACAGATTTCTTGAATGTCCGAGTTTATTTATGGCATGAAACAACTCGCAGTATGGGTCTAGCTTATTAATACGTTCGAGAAAACTCTACTCGAATCCATTTAATTTTTTTACCAACAAACCTTTGCTCGAAAATAAAAATATTTTGAGCACGGGTTTTTTCGGTCCAAGTGTATCTTGTCTTTACTACGAATTATTTTCCTTGGTTAACAATGATTGTTGGTTTTCCGATATTTGCGGGTTCTTTAATTTTATTTCTTCCCATAAAGGAAATTGGGTAATTAGGTGGTATACTATATGTATATGTATTTTTGAACTCCTTCTAACGACTTATGCATTTTGTTATCATTTCCAATTGGATGATCCATTAATACAACTAGTGGAGGATTATAAATGGATCGATTTTTTTGATTTCAATTGGAGATTAGGAATAGATGGACTTTCTATAGGACCCATTTTATTAATAGGATTTATCACTACCTTAGCGACTTTGGAGGCTTGGCCAGTTACTCGAGATTCTCGATTATTCCATTTTCTCATGTTAGCAATGTACAGTGGCCAAATTGGATAATTTTCGTCTCGGGACCTTTTACCTTTTGTCATCATGTGAGAGTTAGAATTAATTCCTTTTTATCTACTTCTAGACATGTGGGGAGCAAAGAAACGTCTGTACTCAACTACAAAATTTATTTTGTACACGACGGGGGGGGGGGGGTTCTGTTTTTCTCTTAATGGGAGTTTTGGGTGTTGCTTTATATGGTTCTAATGAACCAACATTAAATTTTGAAATATCAATTAATCAGTCATATCCTGTGGTTTTAAAAATAATCTTTTATATTGGATTTTTTTATTGTTTTTGCTGTCAAATCGCCCATTATCCCCTACACACATGGTTACCAGATACCCATGGAGAAGAACATTACAGTACTTATATGCTTCTAGCCGGAATCTTATTAAAAATGGGAGCGTATGGATTAATTAGAATCAATATGGAATTATTACCTCATGCCTATTCTATATTTTCTCCTTTTTTATGATAATAGGTACAATACAAATAATCTATTGTCACGACCCGAACCAGGGCCTGGCCGTGATGAGCATTTCGAACCTTTGAGGCCCGAGACACCCCTATCTGTCTGGTAATCATGCACCTAATTCATATGATCAAAGTAATGTGGAAGAAATGCAATATAACGGAAATATGGTCAAGTATCATATGAAAACAATAATGGGGAATAATGTCCCACAATCTTAATCAATATTTCGAAAATCATCTGCGAAATCTCTACTACATGACTGAAAACAAGTAACTATCTGAAAATTGGGACAAGGCCCCCATTAGACCCAAAAACTAAATATAAGATAAAAGGACTGCAGGACTTAAGACCTTCCGAAACATAGAAGGCTCACCACTTGTCTCTACAGCTCTGTCTGAAAGTTCTACTGATTCTCTTGACCCCTAGACTGGGCCTCTAAACCTGAGAGGTTGGAGAGGGGAGGGGGTCAGCACAAAAGTACTGGCACGCAGAGATATCAAAACAAAACATAATATTTTTACAAAGTATAATTGAGAGCCATTGTAAAGCAATTTCGTATCAAATCATTTGAAAACACATGGGTGTAATGCAATAGTTTTCTTAACAATAATGAAATGCAACTGATCTAGGTGGAATACCCTACATAATTTACACCAACTGTCAAACCTCGGTTGCCGTCGAGATTAGAGTATAAGTGAGGGAGAGACACTCAAAGACCACACAACATGGTGTCTCGACCCAATGATAGTGCCCAAGATCACTTGGCTCGGGCTCCTACCTATAGTCCCAATTTGGGAATGACATGAAGTCAAGTACACAGATCGCTTAGTCTGGTACCAATATTCCATGTCGGCAAACACGTTCTTCTAGCGATGAGCCGCTTGTGTCTAAAACACCTTCTTTGGACATCCACCTTTCTCATGTAAAATCAATGCATTCAAATTTCATCTTGTTCAATCGCATATCGTATTTTGAAGGGTATCATCATACCCTACTTAAAAGTCATCAATGTCACATCCACATATGCATAATCATGTAAAAACCAAGGTGCTTCATCATTTACAAATGGTGAACAATATTTATTTCAAATTCATGCTCTTTTTTTTTTATCACAATATAATATGGAGTATTGAAACATTATCATGGGAATTTGAAAACAATTTATCATTCATATTTATCAACTTCCATGGAAAATCTCAAATCACATATGCATGGTTTCAACCATTGAAGTATATAGGTAAACAATTCCCATGACATAAAGAAAATGACTTAGAAATCATATTGAAAGCAAGATATTAGCATTTGATTGAAAACCCCCATTTAAAAGCATGCATGTTCGTAAAACTACACCCATGATATTTTTGGATAACCCCACGTACCTCGATTACTATGAATATTAGGTGCTTCTTGAAGCCTATGTTGAGAGGATTCCAAATATGCAATTTATTTCTAAAACCCACGGTTGAATCTTGAGTAGCTTGGGTTTTTATTTTGAAACCCTAAGGAGAATATTGAGCACCTTTGATGAAAGAATAAGTATTTTGGGGTCCTTGTAAATAAATCTCGTGTTTTAGGGCTAAGTAAGGATGGAAAAGGACCACTTTGTCCTCAACACAGAGTGTTTAAATCACTAGAATTCCTTACATAGGCGCCGCCCATCCCATCGCCTATCTTCACATAGGCGCCGCCTAGGCTATCGCCTATGTTTAAATAGGCTCCGCCTAGGCTATCGCCTATGTTCACATAGGCGCCGCCTAGGCTATCGCCTATGCTTTCCAGTGGCCATGGGCGATTGGTTAGGCATTGCTTATCACTTTGAAAGGCCATAACTTCTTGCTCGAGTGTCGGATTTTAGCCAAATTGGTATCGTTGGAATGCTAACTCAAATACCTATCATTTGACACATAGTAGGTTTCCCTAATTCTACATATACAAAGAGTTATGGTCGAAGGAAGCTAACACACTTTACAACGTCCACTAAAACTTAGTCGATCAAAATAGTTTCAACTCGTCCTTGAGTTGAGGGACCTCTATGGTCTAAATTCAAGCTTGAGTGAATTTCACATGCTACACGATAATAAACATTCCATGTTGGCATAGGATTTTTATGGCTTCGGGATTAACTACGCATCAAAATCATAGTCATATTATAGCCCGAATTGCGGGGCGTTACATCTATGCATCTTCAACATCTCTTGGCCACCGAAATTTAAAAAAAAATAGCCTATTCCTCTGTATTTCATATGGGTTTCATAATTATAGGAATTAGTTCTCTAACCGATACGGGACTTAATGGAGCCCTTTTACAAATAATCTCTCATGGATTTGTTGGTGCTGCACTTTTTTTCTTAGAGAGAACGACTTATGATAGAATCCACCTTGTTTATCTTGATGAAATAGGTGGAACATCTATTCCAATGCCAAAAAATTTCACGATGTTCAGTAGTTTTTCGTTGGCTTCCCTTGAATTACCAGGTATGAGTGGTTTTGTTGCTGAATTGATAGTATTTTTGGGAATAATTACCGGCCAAAAATATCTTTTAATTCCAAAACTACTAATTACTTTTGTAATGGAAATTGGAATGATATTAAATCCTATTTATTCATTATCTATGTCACGCCAGATGTTCTATGGATACAAGCTATTTAATGCCTCGAAGGATTTTTTTTCTATTCTAGACCCTGAGAGTTATTTCTTTCGATCTCTATCTTTTTACTCGTAATAGGTATTGGTATATACCCCGATTTCGTTCTTTCATTAGCAACTAAGTTTTTTATAGATAATTTGGATGACTGAAATAAAAAAACCTATGTTTTTTTTTTAAAACCATTCTTGGACAATGAAAAAAAGTCTTCCTTTTTTCTTCTCTTAACTCTTAAGTTAAGTAAAAACAATGAAATTGAACTACATATGGTAGAAAACCGTGTGAATCAAATATTGTATTCATGATTCACACGGTCCACATGTTGGTTCATACAATGCGCCGCCCACTCTTGTATTTGTAATAACTTGTCTTGAATTCAATTAAATGTTGATGGAAAAGAACCATCACTGTGTAATCCTATTCCTAATAGATTGACCCCAAAATAGCATATCCAAATTAAAAGAAAACCTATAGACGCTACAATTGCAGAATTTGCACCCTGTAAATTTCTATGTGGTCGAGTATGTAAATAAATTGCAAATACAATCTAAGTAATAAATGCCCAAGTTTCTTTTGGGTCCCAATTCCAATACGACCCCCACGCTTCATTAGCCCATACCTCTCCCGAAAGGATTCCTATGGTTTAAAAAGTAAATCCTAAACTAATAACCTGATAACACCAATAATCCAATTGTTGAATCAATTGGGACCTGTAATATTTTTTAGAAGAAAAAACGAAGTATTTTCTAAAACATTTTCACCCAAGAAAAATGACTCGTTTAAAAAACCATTGCTCTTATAAAAGCTTTCTGTTTTTTCAAAATGTAATCACTAGAAGTGCTACTGATAATAACGATACACATAAAAGGGCTTCATAGACCAATATCATCATACTTACGTGAATTATTAACCACTCAGATTGAAGAACAGGTTCTAATATTCCAGATTGGTGTATTTCAGTTAAAATACCTGAAGTAGCAAAGCCTTGGGTAAGAATATCACTTGGCCCCGTTACTTTACTTAAAATTAATTTTTTTTTTTGAAATACAAAATTATATGAATAAGGGAGAAGCTCCATGAAAGGAAAATTAATGATTCATATAAATCACTTAGTGGGAAATGTCCCGAAGAAATCCAACGAGTAACTAATAATCCTGTTATACAGAAAAAAGTAACTATTATGCCCTTTTCTGACGAATCGTATAGCATTACGATTTCATCAACTAAAAAGGTTATCAAATGAATTTTAATTACAATTGAAACGGTCGAAAAAGAAATGTGAGTTAATATATGCACTAAGGTTGAAAATATCATAAATATCTTAAAAAAGAAGAGTCCCTTAATTACATAATTGTAAAATGGAAATCGGGAATTGAATTCATTATAAGATCTATTTATCCTTTTTAGAAGACGGTATGCCGCCACTCAAAATTGAACCGAGATGCATTAGCACTGCTTCCTAAGAGCAGCGTGTCTACCAATTTCACCATAGTGGCCTATCTTGAACTCATAATAGCCTATGAATAAGCAATCGTCGAGATTGAGTAAGCTATTTTAATTTAGTAATGATTCAAATGGATTAATAACAATAAAAGGTTGTTCAAATAGGAATTGGAGGTTGAAGGTTCATTATTTTAGATTTGAGTTTAGAGTTTTAGTTTTTTTATTTAACTTGGAACTTTCCTATATTTTATGCTTTCCACGAATTGAACCCTTGTAACTAAACCGTTCTATATTCAATTAAGGAATAGAGTTCAAAAAGTTTTTGTTTTCATTGTTTAATCAATAATTTATTATTTTTCATAAATCTAAAACAAAAAAGGGATTTGACGACAAAATAGAAAGAAAAGAACCTATTTTGCATCACTCAAAATTGACAATTAGTCATACAAAATTTAATTAAGAAATTTTCTCTATTGGGTTAAGGGCAAGATATACATAGGGTCTGTATAATAATTCAAAGAAAATAAAAAAGCTATAAAGTTAGACAAAACACAAAGGTTGCAAAATAGAATCAATTAGTTTCAATGAGTTCTTAACTTTCACTAAAGATTTTATATACGTTCTTCTCTAGATATGGAGAGATAGAAATAGAATCGAAATATAGAATTTTTTTTAATTTAATTCTGTAAATAAATAGGTCGGTGGGGAAAATCAAACTACCCACCTTGGAATAGAAAGGATCTTTATTCTTTTGTCAACAAAAAAGTTATTATTCAGTGAATAGTAAATAGAGGATTTCCTAATTCTATTATTTTCTATATCAATCAGAAAAGCGGATATAGTTCCATTACATATTGATTAGCTCACTAATCAATATCAAATATGAAAGGGAAATCCTTAAATTATTCAATTAGATAATAATTGAATAATTTAAGAATATATTGAATTATTTTTTCAAGTTGATTCAAATTATTCTAACATTTTATTACTTATTTATTTTTGTTTGGCGTACCACAAAAAAACTTTTTGACTCCCCAGTAAAAATAGCCTTCGCTAACGAAAAAGCCTTTAATGCTATCCAATATGTCTTCCTTTTCCAAATATTTTTACAAATACATTTGTTTGATCACGAAGTGCGTTTTTTTGGAACTGCCATTATAAAATTCCTCATTGTTAGTTATAGTTAGATGTGAAATACATCTATTGTTCAAAATGAATTCTTTATAATATGCAATTTATAATACTAAAATAAAACATTATAGATATAGGCAAAAGATAAGAATAGAAAATTCGATTTAAGTTTTAATTTAGTTTAAGTTAGTCCGTATTTTTTATTTTTTATTGACTCCTTTCAAAAGAGGTAAGATCCGGTGAATCGAAAATAATTAATGAAGAATTCAAAACTTTTTTATGAACAAACATATGAATATGCGTGGATCATACCTTTCATTCCACTTCAAGTCCCTATGTTAATAGGAGCGGGACTTATTTTTTTTCCAACTGCAACAAAAAGTTTTCGCCGTATGTGGGCTTTTCAAAGTGTTTTATTGTTAAGCATAGTCATGATTTTTTCAATCTACCTGTCTATTCAGCAAATAAATAGCAGTTCTTTTTCTCAATATGTATGGCCTTGGATCATTAATAATGATTTTTCTTTAGACTTCGGATACTTGATCGACCCACTTACTTCTATTATGTTAATATTAATCACTACTGTTGGGATTATGGTTCTTATTTATAGTGATAATTATATGGCTCATGATCAAGGCTATTTGAGAATTTTTTGCTTATATGAGTTTTTTTAGTACTTCCATGTTGGGATTAATTACTAGTTTGAATTTGATACAAATTTATATTTTTTGGGAATTGGTTGGTCTGTGTTCCTATCTATTAATAGGATTTTGGTTTACACGACCTGTTGCGGCAAATTCTTGTCAAAAAGCCTTTGTAACTAATCGTTTTGGGGATTTTGGTTTATTATTAGGAATTTTAATTTTTTATTGTATAACGGGGAGTTTTGAATTTAGGGATTTATTCGAAATATTCAATAACTTGATTTATAATAATGAGGTTAATTTTTTATTTGTTACTTTATGCGTTGTTCTCTTATTTGTTGGTGCAGTTTCTAAATCCGCCTAATTCCCCCTTCATGTATGGTTACCTGATGCCATGGAGGGGCCTACTCCTAGTTTGGCTCTTATATATACTGCTACTATGGTAGCGGCGGGGATTTTTCTTGTAGCTCGGCTTCTTCCTCTTTTCAGAGTTATACCTTACATAATGTATTTGACCTCGATTATAGGGATAATAACATTATTATTAGGAGCTTTTTATGATTGGCATATATGATTGGTCATATAATCGTTCTTACATAGATGCTTTTTATACAAGATTCTTAGTTGGTGGGATAAGAGGCTTAACTAAATTTACTCATTTTTTTGATCGACGAGTAATTGATGGGATGACTAATGGAGTTGGGCTTATTAGTTTTATTTTAGGAGAAGGTATCAAATATATAGGGGGACAGACACATCTTTTTTTATCTCTTCTTGTATTTAGCTTATGTTTCTGTCTTTTTATTAGTTTATTACTTACTTTTTTCGACTTTTTGATTTTTGAATCAAATTCAGATAAGAATATTTTTTATCATAAATTTCACAATTACTTGTATTAATATTTTATATCCCCTCTCTGTAAGGTGAGAGTGGAATTTATCCTTTATTTTGTCCTTTCCATTCACTTGAATTTCTTCCGTTTCATCAATTTTGTCCGGATTCAACCCTTCTTCCCAAAAAAGGGAAGGATAAGGATAAGGATCTTCTTCAGTAGATCCCTCTCGGTCCTGTTTAGTCCTCTTAATTTCGGAAGCAGTTTCTACATCTCTTTCTTCCTCACTTTCCTCTATTTTTTGGCTTGTTTCAGTTTCTTAGCTTCTTTCAGTTTCTTAGTAAGAATGGGTAAGGGTATTCTACCTAAATAGTAGACACAGGTAATAAATAAGAGAATACTAAATATCCGAGCCATAGAATTTCTTAATTTTAACACAAGGTACTTATTAGATCGAATGTAATTATTCAATCTAATAGAATGATTTTTATGTATCCGGACTAATACCAATCTAAGCTATTTCATGAATAAAATTTGACCAATTAACCAATCAAAAAAACCACTTGTTACAAATAAGATCTTGTTGTTGCATCGAAAGAGATAAATGTTGACTAAACTGGCTAACATTGAACTTGGTAAAATGAAATGGTTGAATAATTGAAAAATGAGATTATTCAGGAATACACATTGAATGCTGAGATTACGCATTGAATTTCTGGTAGTAGATCCATAATAAAAAAAGTGTTTTTGATTGTTCCAAAAGAAATAAAACAAAAGATATAGTAGAGTTAGGACAGTTATTGTATGAGCTCTACCCAATGCTAGATGCAGAGGTGTATAATAAATCGATATGAACATTATGAGCTGTCCCGTAATAAAACCAGTTGTTGCTGATACCTTCTTTTCGGTTCCTTCTTCCATAACCAGAGCTCGAAGAAGGAAGAGATAAGAGGGACCTATGGAGAATGTGGTTAGAAATCCATAATAGAGTCAGACTACAATGATCGAATTGCTTATCTTCATGCATAAGGATACTAGATTACCTAGTAGAAAAGATTGAAAAACCATCATAAACCTCCCTTATTTCTTTTATATTGTAATTTCTGGATTATTATATGATGATTTTTTCATTTTCCATATATAGAAAAGAAATAGAAAGAGATAAACTAGAAATGACATCTGTTATGTCAATGAGACCAAAGGGATATTAAATGAATGGAATTGGGATATGGATATAATACAATGAAATAGAGCCACTTTGAGGTTCCCTCTGAAATGAGCCATGTAAGGGATCCACTACAAAGAAGTTTCGGGAGTTACGAAGGAAGCTTCGAGCTCATATTGGTCATGGGTTGGGAACAGGAATTGAACTCTATGAGATTGAATCTCCTGTTGTTCCTTAGTAGCTCAGTGGTAGAGCGGTCGGCTGTTTACCGATTGGTCGTAGGTTTGAATCCTACTTGGGGAGATTTGATTGATTCTGAATTAAAGAACTTAGAATAAAGGGGCTCACTTTGCCCGTTAACAGTAGGTAACCCATTCCCTGTCTTTGTTTTTATTGCATTCTATCTCATCATATCATATTTTGTTCTACGAGATTAGAAAATTACCATTAATACCCCGATCTAGGTCCGAGATAATCCTTTGTTTCATAGCCCTCGGGTGGGACTATTTACAACTAGCAAATTAAAAAGTCTTAGATGTACTAGCACTGTATCTTTGATGTAGTCATCAATTCTTTCGAGAGGTCACAATTGCCGCGAGCAAAGATATTAATGATGAGGAAGGATTTTTTGTTATGCTACTAATACTTGCTCTGCTATTCTTCCTAAGCCTGGCTGAGGAAGAGTTACGGGGCATAAAATAAAAAAATATGCCGATCGAGAATAAGATGTGTTATGATTCCCCTATTCACGATAAATAAAAAGAGAAAAAGAAAAGCCATTCTATTTCGACAAAAGACCCACACCCAAGTTCCATATCTTTTGGTTCTCTATCCCGATCATGATTTTCCTACCCCAGAGGGAAAGGTACTTCCATTTTGGGCCAGTTGTGGGCGAGGAGGGATTTGAACCCCTGACACCGTGGTTCATTGCCATGTTCTCTAATCCTCTAAGCTACAGGCCCCACCCCATCTCCACTGCATCTGTTCCTGGGAGTACCCTAAAAAAAGGAACCTTTCTTCTCCCTATCCATTTTAGGTTAAGAAGAAGTGAAAACGCGTTTATATTTATAAGAAGGGTGTGTTCCAAGGTGTGAAGTGGGATAGAAGGGATGCCACAATTGGGGTTTTGAATAAAACGACCTTTTTATTTTTTATTTTTTTCATTTTCATATTGAATAAGAATGAGAGGTGTTAAGATTTTTATCATCCTGTCGTCGAGATATTTTTTCGTAGGACCTCCCCTACAGTATCGTCACCGCAGTAGAGTTTAACCACCATGTTCTGGATGGATTGGTGTGGTTCCCCTATGCCTAGGACACTAGAATATCGAACCATGAACGAAGAGAGGCATGAGAGAAAAACATATTGGCTAGTGATTGTGAGGCCGCAATTCTTGACTGGACGGGACACCAAAGGCCTCTGTCCTTCCATCCCTTGGATAGATAGAGGGGGGGGGCAGAGCTTTTGGTTTTTTCATGTTGTCAAAGATTTGAACAATGAAAATAAATGGTGAGTGCCTAATCGAATTGATCAAGTTATGTAGGAATAAGGTTCGTCTACCGGTCTGTTAGGATTCCTCAGCTGCATACATCACCGTACTTCCACTTGACACCTATCGTAATGATAAATGGATCATCTCGTTGTGACCTTCTCTTGTATTCTCAAAAAAACTTCTTTCTCTCAATCCCCACAGGGGTAGAGAACCCGTCGCTATCTCTGTCGTTTTACTGGAAGCTCTGGGGAAGTTGGAATAAGAGAGCACTCATCTTGGGGTGGTCTTACTACTTAGATACTTTCGGTAGTTATCCGCTCCGCACTTGTCTACCCAACGTTTACCATGGGCACGATAACTGGTACACCAGAGGTGCGTCCTTCCCGGTTCTCTCATACTAGGGAAAGGTCCTCTCAATGCTCTAACGGCCATACCATATATGGACCGAACTATCTCATGATGTTCTAAACCCAGGTCATGTACCTCTTTAATGGGCAAACAACCCAACCCTTGGAACATACTACAGTCCCAGGTAGCGAAGAGACGGCATTGAGGTGCCAAACCTTCCCGTCGATGTGAGCTCTTAGGGAAGATCATCCTGTTATCCCTAGAATAACTTTTATCCATTGAGAAACGACCCTTCCACTCGGAACTGTCGGATCACTAAGGCCGACTTTCGTCCCTGCTCGATGGGTGGGTCTTGCAGTCAAGCTCCCTTCTACCTTTGCACTCGAGAGCCAATTTCTATTCGGCCCGAGGAAACCTTTGCATGCCTCCTTTACCTTTTAGGATGCCTAAGCCCCATAGAAACTGTCTACCTAAGACTGTCCCTTGGCCCGCAGGGCCTGGTACAAGGTTGGAATTCTAGCCCTTCCAGAATGGTATCTCACTTATGGATCGGGTCCTCTCAGAAGGAGGCCTTCTTCGCCTTCCACCTAAGCTACACAGGAAAGGCCCAAATCCAATCCCAGGGAACAATGAATCTTTATAGGGTCTTTCTGTCCAGGTGCAGGTAGTCCGCATCTTCACAGATATACCTATTTCACTGAGCCTCTCTTTGAGACAATGCCCAGATCATTACGCCTTTTGTGTGTGTCGGAACTTACCCAAAAAGGAATTTCTCTACCTTAGTACCATTATATTATGGTCGACGTTCACTGGGGCTTTGGTCGCTGGCTCCCCTGTCATCAGGTCACCAACTTCCTTAACCTTCCATCACTGGGAAGGCGTCAGCCCGCATACGTAGTCTTACAACTTTGCGGAGACCTGTGTTTTTGGAAAATAGTCGCCCGGGCCTGGTCATTGTGACCCCCTTTGTGATGTGAAGAGGCACCCCTTCTTCCGAAGTTATGGGGCTATTTGGCCGAGTTCCTTAGAGAGAGTTGTCTCGTTCCCCTAGGTATTCTCTACCTTCCCACCTGTGTCGGTTTCGGGTACAAGTACCCTCTTGCTCAAAGTTTTTCGATCTTTTCCTGGGAGTATGGCATGGGTTACTTCACCGTCGTAGCACCTGGTATTCGAATATTGGCTCAAGGCATTTTCTCTACCCTTTCTTACCCTAAAAAAGGGTAGGGACACCTTACGTTCTAGAATTGATAACTATCTTTTGGTTAACCTAGCCTTCTCTGTCCCTCGGGACCAACAAGGGGTAGTATAGGAATATTCACTAGTTGTCCATCGACTACGCCTTTTGGACTGATCTTAGGCCCTGACTCACCTTCCATGGACGAACCTTGCGGAGGAGACCTTAGGTTTTTGGGGCATTAGATTCTCACCAATGTTTGCGTTACTCAAGACAACATTCTTGATTTTGCTTCGTCCACCACCACTCGCACGGAGGCTTCCTTCTAAGGCGGAATGCTCCCATACCGATGTATTTTTACACCCCACATCTTTGGTAGATCACTTAACCCCATTCATCTTTGGCGCAAGAGTGCGCGATTAGTGAGCTATTACACACTCTTTCAAGGGTGGTTGCTTCTAGGAAAACCTCCTAGCCATCTATGAACCCCTACCTCCTTTATGACTGAGCGGTCATTTAGGGGCCTTAGCTGGTGATCTGGGATATTTCCCTCTCTACGATGAAGATTATCCTCCATTGTCTCGCTAGCCGACTTTGAGCCCTTTTTTTTAAAGCCATACATAGTATTTAGAGTTTGCCTCAATTTGGTACCGCTCTCGCGGCCCATACCGAAACATTGCTTTACCCCTAGATGTCCAGTCAATTGTTGTGCCTCAACACATTTCGGGGAGAACTATCTAGCTCTGGGTTCGAGTTGAATTTCACCCCTAACCATAACTCATCCGCTGATTCTTCAACATTAGTCGATTCGGACCTCTACTTAGTTTCACCTAAGTTTCATCTTGGTCATGGATAGATCACCCAGGTTTGGGTCCATAAGCAGTCACAATTTCCCTATGAAGACTCACGTGGGTTCCTTTAACCAAGCCACTGCCTATGAGTCGCTGGCTCATTCTTTAACAGGCATGCGGTCAAAGCCCTGGCTCCTCCCACTGCTTGGGAGCTTACAATTTCATGTTCTATTTCACTCCCCGATGGGCGTTCTTTTCACCCTTCCCTCATGGTACTACTTCTCTATCGGTCACCTAGGAGTATTTAGCCTTGCAAGGTGGTCCTTACTGATTCAAAAGAGATTTCACGTGCCCCATGCTACTCGGGTCAGAGCGTAAACAAGTGATGCTTTCGGCTACTGGACTTTCTCCATCTAGGGTGCAACATTCAGGTTGCTTCGCCTAGTAGCATGACTCTTGTATTGCTCTCCCATAACCCCATTTTCACGGTTTAGGCTTCTCCCATTTCTCTCGCCGCTACTATAGAAATCACTTTTGCTTTATTTTCCTCTGTCTACTAAGATGTTTCAGTTCGCCAGGTTGTCTGTTGCCTGCCCATGGATTCTGCAACAGTTCGAAAGGTTGACCTATTTGGGAATCTCCGGATCTATACTTATTTTAAAATCCCCAAAGAATTTCGTCAATTACTATGCCCTTCCTCGTCTCTGGGTTCCTAGGTATCCACCGTAAGCATTTTATTATTTGAACATTGCCCTTAAATTTTAAGGCTATGACATCCTAAGGTACTGCTAAATAAATGGGTCTTATCAACATCCATGAATGATAAATTATAGATCGAACTGCCGAATTGAAAAAATTGGATGCTAACATAAAGCTTTGTATCGGCTAAGTTCACAAGTTGGAGATAAGCGGACTCAAACCACTGACATCCACCGCTGGGTAAACCACCGCCTCTCAGGTCCCCGACTGATTCTACCATAGAGGTCAATGATAGACAATAACTC